>JBAMJR010000124.1:2237500-2802500 GCA_038501785.1 Myoxocephalus aenaeus | reverse complement strand
TTATATGAATATGTGGGTTTTGTTTGTTGACGTTTACTTGCTGCCATGATGTTTGAGATTACAGCCAGGAAACCGTGGTTTATTACTATTTCTTAAATAATGGAGCACATAAAATAATTAGGAGGTAACATATATTTAAATATGGGGGCTCAAAATAGGCATGACTTTACCCGGGAATTATAAACATCTAATTAAAAACAGTTTAACCATAATTACCTTTGCCAGGGAGGTTATGTTTTCAGTTCAGTTTGTTTGTTTGTCAGCAAAGATTATGAAAATTTGGTGGAACCCATTAAATGTGGAGAGGATCTGAATCACGGGGCTGATGCTTTTTTTTACTGTCATTAACATTGCAAGATAAAGCTGCCCTTGGAGGAGGTGAGAGGTGCCCTTCGAGTGCCTGAATAATTCTCCCCATAAATAGAACCATTGTTCCTTTTTGGCTTTACCCATAAATAAAGTATTACATATTACAGCATTATTTTAGGGTTGTGATCTTATTGAGGCTGTTTCATACACAGCAACATGTTGAATGGTCTGTAAACTGGCATCAGGCAGAGAAAGACTAATAAGCCGGTTCCTTGTTGCTGTAGAGTGATAATCTCATCCAATCATGCGGCAATGCAATCATCAGTTTATTAAATCTTATAATAAACCACAGTGGTAACCTTACAATAAGCCCCATTTAATCAACAATCTAGTTGTCCTGAATCTCAACTATTCTCGAGCCCTGAAATGTGATTGTCACACGCCCTCAAACACACAGACACACACTCATGTACAGGCCCAGTTCCATATGCACAACACAAACCACATTTGCATGCACCAGAACAGATGCACACCTTTTCCGACAGTACCTTCATCAGCCTTCTACAGGACACGATGCATCCAGTTAGTGTTGTTTTGTGCTCCATTCTCCATGTTCCCTTTATGTTCTTGGGCATTGTTTGAAATGCTTAGATAACACATTTGAAAATGTGTTTTTATTGTGAAAACCTCCCATCTAAAAACCTGGTTAAAAAACAATACTCATTCTACCTAAAACTAACTGAAAAGATCTGTTGATAATGGGTTCATGAATCCAAATGTCTGTCGATAATATGTGAAGCCATCATTCACACTGGATTGTTCTTATATAATTGTTTGTGTTAGAAAATTATAATCACATGCAGTTCTAATGGTACAGATGGGGCATTTTCCTAATTTCCAGTATCACCCTATGCAAAGATGAAGAAAAACCTCAAGCTGATACCACTCTGTCAATATTGTCAAAGTGTTTGATTCTAACCCGAGATAGCCTTCATGATAATTAGTTTTCTATCTGCCACAGCCCCTATTAGATGCCAGGTCAAAACCATTGATGGTGGCAAAGTCAATGACTATCTACTTTACTTCTCGTGAAATAGCTTCCTTTGGTTGCTCTATGAGTGAGGAGGCTACTCATCATAATTGTGAAGCTGCTTTCTTCTAGGCTGGCTGTGTAGGTGGTAGCTGCTATGACTTTTACTGTGCTGAAAATAAACCTGCACATTCAGAGTAGCAATTACAGTGTCATTATCTTGGCATTGCAATTATGTCCCCTTTCTCTCTGCACATACCATTACAAACTATTTGTTTCTTCTTCTGTAAAGGTGCATTCAGTTTAATAGGCAATACATAGTTGCAGGATTTATAAGAAATATACTGTAGGTTGCTTTTCCTTTTTTTATATGAAACGTAGAAAGGCACAATATGTTGTGCTCTTTGTAAACTAAGCTTTTTATCAAACAACCAGTCTTTGAAGAGTTGCCATTTGAAAGAAAGCTTTTGAAATGATGGTTATGAATCCAATCTATCTTTTTAGACTGTGTGCATGATGTTTAGAAAAAAGAAGAAGAGGAAACTACCTGTCCTGTCAGAACAGTTTGTTGTGTCAGGATGCTGAACCTCCTGACTTCACAAAAAGTAAGACAGGGACCACTCAGTCATTTATTTGACTGACGTGTGCAATAACCTGTTTCATAGGAAATGGTATTCAGAGTACAACTTCTAACTCTGTCAGGGGATGTTTCACTTTGGAGATGCTGTCAGAAAGAAGTGAAATATTGGAGACCAGCCAGGAAGCCTCAAGACGAGTCCCATTGATAGAAAGGACGACGGAAATAAAGGTCTAAATAAAATAAAAAAAACACTGATGCATCATCCACAAAGACAAAAGCCCTCGGGGTACAAATTCCACCTATGCATCAATGTTATTGATACAGTAAGACATAAAGGTTATTGTAGTGGTGATTTCAGCCATTACCTACTCAAATCAAGCCATAAGGGTAAAAACAGTAGAGCATCCACCCACCCACTGGTAACAAGCCTCCATCGACCTCATTAGGTTGTAGGAAAGCTCCAACCTAACAACCGGTCTTGTCTCTTGTGAGTCCACACGCACACACACACACACACACACACACACACACACACACACACACACACACACACACACACACGCACACACACGCGCGCACACGCACACGCACACACACAAAGGAACGGATGCAGACATCCACACACGGCGTCATTCCTCAACATGACACACGTTGCCTGCTCAACAGAGGCTTGTAAGCCCCAGGTAAAGCAAGTGCTACCGTAGGCACTACTGTACCTGTCTGCAACAACTGTGTTTATTTAAAAAAAAAAAAAGGTGGAGTAAATATAACTGGATATTACCTTTCGGATCCATGTTTGAGCTGACAGCACAGTCATCTCAGGCAGTTTATAACCTTGCATAACCTCACACTGACCTGGATTGAGCTGTTGACCATGGTGGGACCAGAGATGCAGTGAAGCAGGCAGAATCTTTGCACTAGTGATTAGCAGATCAATAACAAAGGCATGGATGCTGCCATACCTGTATCTGCTTGCCAGAAAGCTGCAGTCAGTTTAAGAAAATGTTTGGCTAAATTGTGACCACACCACAGCATCATTCCAAGCCCTCAGTCCCCACAATTGTTATGTTAAAATGTTGTATAATTTGGTTGCTTTTCTTTTCTTGTAATAAAGCTGTGAACAGCTGAAATATTTGCAGCAAATTTGTCTGTTTTAATTGCATTCAACAGGTGATGAGGGGAAGGGGAGTATGACCAAAACTAATTTCAGTGATTAGTGAGTTATTATTAGTGGCCACCTGTAATAACAGTGATACTGGTAATTTATTTTTAAATGTATAGAAATCTCCTCCATGCCATGAAAGTACAAATGATCTAAATCAGTATCTGCATCAGTATCACTACATTGCATAAGCAAACGCATGGGCCTGTTAAAGCACAATACAAGCTACTAAAACATGATGCGTGAAAATATGTGAGGTCTTTTAGAAAAGGGATTTGGATAAAAATATTTGTATGTGTGAGATTACATGTCCACAGTGTAACTCAAGTTGTGAAAGACAGACTTTGAGCAGCTGCTTCCAGTTTTACAACCAGAACATCAACAGACTACAGTCGGGTGAGATGAGTCAAATTGACAGATGGACTGAAACCACAATGTGTTCGTGTGCTTCTTCTGCCAGGTATTTGAAAGAGATGAGGTTGTTTCTGGGATTGCTGAGAGGTGTGGAGGTGAGAACAAAATCTCTCCCCAATGTATACTTCCAAGGTTTTAATTGCTGATTAGTGAGGGGTTGGCAGAATATGAAATAATGTAATCAATCACTGCTCCCGCTAACATATACTAATACATGAGTAGGTTCTTTTCTAAAGTGATGGTTTTGCAGAGTCTGTTGTGTCGGAGCTAAAATGCTCAAGTGATTACTCGTGAATGAGCCAATTTTTATAATATAACATTGTTAAATAGGATTGCCGAAAAAAAAAAAAACTAATTAGAGGGTTCCTAATACTTCCAGTAGACCGCTTTTTGGGAAAAAACATGATACTGTACACTTACCCACATACATTTATTCTTTAGTGGCCAACAGAATAGTGTGTACGATAATGTTGTACTATTGTACTGGGTCGTATCTAGATGGTAACTCTCCATTTGCAAAATTCTTGCGAGATGGTTGAGATTAGGCATTGACCTCAAGGAGGTATGATTGTTAGGATAGGATTCGTCAGTTCTCTTAAGGGTTTACCATTTAGACCAGACCTGGGCATCTTACGGCTCTCCCAGTCTGGCCCGCGTGAGGTCAATCAAAAATGAAAAATAAATAAATAAGGTGCACGCCATGAATGCAATACAAACGGCACTGCAGCCTCACGACGGGCAGTGTTGCCGACTTGGAGACTGAAGTGAAAGCATATTGTTAAGCAGTTTCTGTTCTCAGCGAGCAGCGGGTGCTGCCGCGAGACCCCCGCCTCCCAAGGAGCCTCGCGCTGCAGTCTCCGCCTCCAGATTGAAAATTTATCACGCAAAGCCGCCGCGGATCTGACCTGCGGTCTGATCCACTATGGCAGAGCACTTTAACCAATTCTCATCAGCCCGAGGGTCCCCCAATAAGGATACCCGAGGGCTTCTACAGGTGTTCTACAGCTCATATGACCTTGATATGAATACCAGCCCCTATTGTCCTTGATCTCTAAAGAATCAGCAACTCCTTGCCTTTAAAATAAAAATAAAAAAAATGAGTCCTTGGTCGCTCCCCAAGTTTTTTGAATTGTATTTTTGCCTTCCCATCATGCCCCAGAGTAATACTGCACCTCTTTAGAAAGATTAAGACCTAAATCATCCAAATATGCAATTTTCTAGTCCAAAAATCATGTTTTTCGGTTCAGAAATAAAGAAATCAGGGGGGGGGGGGGGGGGGAATCGGGCGGATGGGGTTAATGTAGCTGCTATTATCGGACGCGAAAATCTTCACAAAAAAATTTAACGTCTCCTTAATTATCTTAGAAAATAATAATAATTAGAAAATAATTAAAGAAACCGTTAAATGTGAGTATTTACGTAATCTCCAACGATGTGTGGGATGTGTGGGATGTGTGGGATGTGTGGGGAAGAAGAAAAAAAAGTACGAAGAGCAAGTGTCAAAAACGGAGTCAAATTCCATGTGCAAATTTACATGGCCATTAAATCTGATTCTGATTCTGACCCTACGTCACATACCGCGGTGGCCAAAACGGTTTCACAAGATCCTTCATAAGTACCCCTTACAACGTCGGATTTCACTAACAAACACATCTCCGTAACCGTACGGGCTTGTGGGATTCTAACAAAGCAATCCATAGGCAAACCACCTATAAATACCTGAAAGAACACAAAATGGCAAAGAGTTGTAAAAAAATCGCTCCCTCTCCACACTTCTGTGTGCTGTGCTCTTCGTGTAGCCCCCACCTTTGTAAAACCACGTGACAGCGCAAGAGGGAAGGCTTATGCAAATTTAAAGATCAGGAAGCTCTCGGTGAGAGAAGGCTTTCACATAGAAACAGTGATTTTTTCATTTTTAAACCGAACGACACAGTTTTTTTTACTAAAAATAAGTGCCAAGATTATGACCTAAATAATCGGAATATGCAAAAAAGAAAATCGCAAAAAACGAAGCCTATGGGGTATAGGCTTCGTTTTCTGCGATTTTCTTTTTTGCATATTCCGATTATTTAGGTCATAATCTTTCCAAAAAGGTGTCTTATTAGTATGTGGGATGTTGGTAAGGGTCTGAACCATACCGTTTGTACAAGTCGGTGACCGCTCCAAACCACATGTTTGAGAAATCTTGCTTAGATCATGCTGGATGTTCATAGTTATGATCAAAATATGGTATTAAAGTAATTTTATTGAAAATATTATTTTTTTCACAAACAAATTTTGAAAAAAAAATGATCTAAAATAATACAAGTAATGTAACTAAATGGGGTTCATACGACTACTTGAACACGGGGAACAAAAAAAAGAGAAGTAAAAAAAGAACCAAATATGAGCCTATACGGTTTTCAAAAGGTTAAGTCAGTATCACTTCTGGATTTTTATTCTTCTCTCAAAGAGGAGAACTTTCCTCACATGAGGAAGCCTGCTCAGAAGATGTTGGTTCTCTTTGGATCTACCTACATGAGAACAAACATTCTAGTGATGAAGTTCAACAGATCAGATCCTCTCTCACTGATACCGGTCAGCTGTCCACATCTCCACCTCATTCAACCAGACTTCATGCTCTTGTTCAAGCCAACACAGACTGGACTTTTCTCACCGAGTAAGAACAACTGAACTGGAAAACATCAAAAGCACTTATTGCTTTTTTTAAAGTTAATAAATTGCTGGTCTTTAACATACATATTTAAGATAAGGTTTAAAAAAAATCTTAAATTACATTTTTGTACTTATTTTCATAGCCTTATTATAACATGTATTCTTACCAGTAGCAGCTCAAAACCATATAATTTACAGTTTTTTAATAAAGTAATAACATTCATATTGAGTTAATTGAATTAAGTTCAGACTATTGGTTCGGCCCTCCACAACGGTCCAAATTTCTCATGTGGCCCCTTGGGAAAATTAATTGCCCACCCCTGATTTAGACAATGCTACGCGATAACAGTCACAATATTTGAAAACAGAAATGACTAATCAGCCTGTTGAATAGAGGTCTCTTGTTTAATTAATTGAAAACCCTGCTGCTGATTATTTCAAAGCAGTGACTTCTGTAGGCTTTGCTATTTTCAGACATTAGCAGATGCTAAGAAAGTATGTGATTGAGCCATAATTTATCAAAGCTAAGACCAAAAGGTCACACAGACATGGGGATCTACGCTTGCTTTGTTCACCAAACAAAAGACTCCCAGACTCTTGAAGAAAATGTCAAGGATGCTGCCACTGAAAGGCTATTTAGTACAACCCCAGGTTTCATTTGGCACTTGACACGAGGTTGACATTTTTTTTTTTTAAAGTGACGCATGAGTCATGTCATGCCAAGCTTAAATGTGACATGCCGCTTCACTTTCACCTTTTAATTTTTGGCCTTTTAAAGGCAGAGGTCCATATCCAAAAAAGAACATGCGAGTGAGGAGTGTAAATGATATTTTGACACGCACCTTGAGGTTCTGTGTGTGTCAGGCACCATCTGCTGGTGTTGGAATGATCTGGAACTAGTGCTACTAATTTAAAGTCTGCAGGAAGACACTCTGGATCACACATTCCCATTTCAGGGTATCCAACCGAGAACACTACTTCAAGATAATTGGCAAGAAATCTCATTCCTCCAGGGAAAATTCAGGTCTTTCTTTAAACTTTGCTATTAAGCCTCATTGCTTGCCCTCGCTTCTAATATTCACCCTGTCAATCGCTGCACTGTCTCGTCCAGATTGGTCACTGGAACACTCAGATTCCCCACTCCCCGTGGGCCTGGAAGTAGTCTTTAAACCATTTAGTGCTGGTATTTTATCAAGCTCAGAGCAGCCACAACCAATTAGGACCTTTCCTGTTCAATGACAGTCGTCGTGTGTCTGTATGAGAAGTATATTTATCCAACCATAAAGTATGTTGCTGTACAAGAGGGGGCCGGATATCAATCAGCCTAGCTGTAGCCAAACCACTTTCACACCTCTGTGGGAAAATAGTGCGTGTGCATGTGTGTAGCTCCCCAGTTGATCAGTGAGAAAGATAATCGTGGAAAGGTTCACTTTTCTTCCTGAGTTTTGACTGCCTGCCTCAAAAAGACCAAGACCAACATGCTCTTTTTCAAATAAAAAATGTATTATGCTGTGTTTCCATTCAGCAGAGCGTTTGCAGCATTTGATGTGTTATTTTGGTCTGCTTTCAACAGCAAGGCAGTCACTTTAGCAACTTTGTATTTGCATGTGCATAAATTCTAAATATAAAGATGAATCTCTGTGATATTCAAATGTAACTGCGCTGTGTGTGCACACCTCACACCATGAAGGCACAAGTCTGAAGGCACTCAAAATGAAAACAATATCTGTGACAGCCAGTGTAATCAGTGTCCAAATTGAATATTATGTGAAACACAACAACAAAGCCTTCTCATTGCAAAAAAAGAACTATCCCCAAATACATATTTAGGCTTACATTTATTACTCAGACATAAGGCATTATACTATCTGTGGACACCATTAGGATCAATACATATCATGGACACGGCATTATTCTACAACTGACAATTCTGCAAACATAACTTTCTCAGCATATAACTGTAACCAGCATAACCAGATGGATCTTATATTGGCTTTAGGACCTAATTGACTGATGCATCATTTCTGTGATGATGGTGTTGACATATTTTACATGCTGGGGAATGGGTTTCAGGAGAGAGTATGTATGGCAGTCGGATACATTCACAAAGATGTAATACAATTAAATAATGTAATGGTCAAAACCCAATGGTGGTGCAGAGCCACATGTCTGCCACACACACAAACACATACAAGAACATACAAGCCAAACAGGAGCAGGTGCACTGGTGATTTTGAGCTCCATAAGCCTTACGCAATATGACTGGTACAAATATTCCACTGCGTGTTAGAAGAGTATATATTTACAATGTATGGGATTTGGAGGCCATTTTGAGATTCCAGTTAGTGCTTTATGTTCTGCTGAAAAGGTAAATATGTATATGTTTCATACAGGACCACACACAAAGGTCATTGAAGTTCTCGTGTCCATTCCTTCATTTTTTGTTTGTTTATTCTGGCCCAACAACGTTTCGCTGAATGCTTTTTTATCAGTAGTCAGCTCAGTAGAGCTGTAAGAGCCGTGTGCTCATGCTTCATGATTATAAGGTGTTTTTGGACCTTGACATATCTATAGTTAAACTTTTCTGAAAGCATCACAGATATTCATATTAGTATCAACGTATGACACCAATTTATAATCATTAATTTATATTGAGGAACTTCATATTGTAGAACTTTATAACATTATAAAACATTGACTTTACTCTAAGAGTTTATCTTTTTCCTAAACAGTTGCCTCTACAAAAAAAGTAAATGAAAGATTTAGAAAATGCTACATTATTCGTATTGGTACACCCCAGTCCATCACATACAGCATTTCTCTGGAGAACGACTTTCTGCTGGAAATTGTCTGTCTGATAAATGAGGTTATGATTTCAGAGATTGGATCAAATTTGGGTGCTAGAACCCTGTAAACAAACATTTGTTTGGGTTTGTAATTTAATTTAATTTAATAAGCACAGGCAGCCGCACAGTGTTGTTTTTGTTGAATACATGTAATATCTCTCGGGAGCAGTGTGCTGAATTTAAATGTCACTATTGACTGGCCAGCTGCATCAATTGATTTGTCTCTAAACCCCTTAAAGGAGGAAGATACGACATTCTGAACATTAATATAGCAGCAAACAACTATTTGCTATATAGAGATATAGTGGAGTCTACCTGAGGAGAGAATGATGTTGCTCTCCATCTGTGTGTATTGATGTCAGAGCTTCTCCTTGAGTTGTTGTCATAGCCGGGCCAGCTGCGTGTGTTTTAGTGCACGTTAGTGCATGTGCGCGCCACACTTTTTGGCTTAGAACTGCCGCTCTGCCCTGCTCTCATGCAGTGATTACAGCTGATAATGTCGTGCCAACCCACAGGGTCGTTGCTGAAGCATAGCACCCACCCTCACACTGTTAGCACAGTCAGCTATGATCTCTGGCTCAGGTGTCACCATGTTGAGAGCCATTAAGAAGCAATCAAAATGCTCTCATGTTATGCAGCTTTTAACTATTGTGCATTGTGCTAATTATCCACTTTAAGAATGTCTACCACCTTAATGGGATTCCCCTCATGTAAGCCAATCTCTCAGATTGCAAAGCAATAGCAGAATCCTTTTTCGCAATACATTTTCTTGATATTAACTATGATTCATGCTCGGATAAATATCAGTTTTTAAGTTAACAGTTGTTTTGAGGCTTCCAGCATATTAGATTCAATGGAGCTGTGTCAAACAGCTGGACTTGACAAGAGCTGCTCTGATGATGCTGTTTCTTTACAACTATGTGACAGATCAGAGACAGGAAGATGGTAAACACATATGGATGAGCGCTGTGTCTGGAGACTGTCCCTGGATGGACAGCAAATCGTTAAATCATCCAGTCTCAGCAAATATCTTGTAATCAAACCAAAGATGCTGTCACTTGGGATTAGCTATTTATTTTCCTCTATGAGAAGAGTATTCAAATTGTTAATTCCGCTCAAGTGGAGTTGACACGACCAACTTTCCTTATCCAATAGAACCTGTCAGTGTCCTTTTCTATAGTGACAGCAGCAATGTGGCAACTGGCTGCTATGACCAGGGTTGAGCTTTCCAAAGATCAATAACTGCTGATTTACAACAGCTGCTGACCACATGTCAAAGCATTTTCTATACATTTTTCTTTGTTTTACCGTAACCAGTTATTGGTACAGATTTAGTAATATTTAGCAATTTCCTATCACATTCTTTCCAAGGTGTTTTACTCATTCAAAAGGGACTGGTTGGTTATCAATATCAGCATAATTTGTTATCACTATTCTCTCCCACATGTTATTTGGAAAATGAACTAAAATACTGTAAATGTGCTGTGAAGTTTGAAGAGGCCACATACTGTACATATAGTATAATTAAAAAGTGCAGCCTCAGTCTATATACATGCAATTAAAATAAATCATAAAGAGGTCCCTAAACTCAGTGACAGGTAAATCTCTTAGACACGCTGTTAGCCCACACAGGTTTATCATGAGAGCTGCAGATACACCAACCCTCGTCGTTCTTTTCACCTCATTTGTATTGCCTGCTGTTTTTAACTTGCGAACGATGCTCAGCGAGGGCTGATAGCAACACAGGTTGTGCAGCCAACACAGCAGTCAGTCACCTGCCCGGCACAAAGCGCCGTGTCGAGGACGCGCTGCCTCTGGAGAACCCAGCTAATTGCAAACTGGAAGGTACAAACAGATCTGTAATCAGCACGTCTGCGGGTTGAAAAGGACAGCTTGACACTGGCACACTGCCACATCTCAAGAATTAAACTCGGCTACAGCTCACTTAGAGCACTTTTCCTGTGTTGGATTACGGCACAGAGCAAATGTTTGCTTTCAGTTGTTTTACAGCAAAGGCCAACCCGGATCAATACTGTAAACAACCGAGCTGTTATACAAATAAATCATCCCTGCTGCAGATGTGTGTGTTAGACTGTGCACGCGCTTTCACGCTCCCACTCATTCACAGAAACGGACTCAAAGTGTTAATTTGGAAATTGGCAAATAACACACGATGGGTGAAGCGGAGTAATCTGGCTACAGTAAATTCACCTTGAAAGTTTAGATCTCAGTAATCACATCCAATGCATCACTTTGTATCATCAGCTGGACTGGACAACTGAACCATGGTGGCTGGACATTAATTTACATGTATGGCATTGAGCAATATTTAGACTCATAGAAGCGATAGATTACTATCTTTTTTTGTGTGTCAAGTTTGTTACATCACACACGCTCACAAAAAAAATAATGCCTTACCTTCACGCCATAAGTTTGACTGAATCTTTGTTTTTTCAGGTACCGGCGGTTAAATCCAAGAGCATCGACAGTCAGCTCCTACGGTATAATTTGCTTTGCACATTGTTTACTCTTTATAATTTAACCGAGTTGGTGCAGCGGCTCGGGGGCGAGGCATCAGGACAGAACGTTAGCGAGCCAATAAATACACAGAAGTAAAAAATAAATACATCTGCTTTCAATCATTAAATGTTTTCCGTCTGTTGAGCGGAAACCTCAAATGATTTTCTTCCGTTTCGTTCTGTTGAGGAGAGGCAGAGGTAGAAACTGTACGGTGTCCGTCTGGTGTCCA
Organism: Myoxocephalus aenaeus; assembly: GCA_038501785.1. NCBI lineage: Eukaryota > Metazoa > Chordata > Actinopteri > Perciformes > Cottidae > Myoxocephalus > Myoxocephalus aenaeus. The sequence continues at coordinate 2,790,755 of JBAMJR010000124.1, read as the reverse complement.
GCAGCTTTACGCACGGAGTTACCTTCGGTACTGACGGAGGCAGGAGACGCGGCGACTATAAAGAACTGTGGGAAATCTAGGCGGGGTTACTTCTGTTTAAACCCTGGCAGGGACCTATATTCCCCTTACTGTCAAAGCCATGGGGGAGACATCACCTTGTGTTTTTCTTACATTTCACGTGTACTGCACTTTTTGCTAATTTGTATACGTAAAAAAAAAAAAAAGCCACGGATGTGGATGTGAATGATGGCATCCTGTGATGGTGAAATGGACGAGATTTGAAAGGGAAACAGTTTGCTAATAATTGAGCGCACATTCATGTGGAGCTGCAGATTGCATTAGTGCAATACATGGAACATGGTAATGAATGGGAAGTTAAAAAAAAAAAAACAGTTTGAAACTGCATTTGGACCCAAGTACTTAGGTTGTATGAACAAATCTCTCTCTGGGTCCTTCTCAATTCTAGAAAAACAATACCAGCCGTGTGGCTGGTATTGTTTTCACTTTATGAGTATGCCTGTTCATTGCTAATTTTGATACTTGAGACACCTACTGGCAGGAACGACCACATAGGCTGTTTTGAGTACTTTGCCAGGTGTTTTTACGTACGTCTACCTTTCTGTGGATATATTTGAGCCTCACACTCATGCAAGATACGTTCATAAAAATGTACAAGTGTTTAATCAAGGTCAAAAGGAAGGTCAAGTTCAAAGATGGGTCTGGTCTGACCCAGGGTGCCGGAAGTATGGATGTAGAAAGTGGGGAAAGGGCCTTACCTCCCACTTCACGCCCATAGCCTGATTTGGTGAAGCAGCTGGTGACTCTCGCAAGATAGTTACAAGCCGGCGCTGGTATTGTTTTTACCTTGTAAGTGTGAGTCACCAGGTGTTTATATTTGTCTGTCACACCCGAGCAAATGCAGTCAGGAAACGTTACAGGTGCGTGGTCGAGATCAAGATGAAGGCCTGAGATGGGTGGGGGTCAGTAACTGACAACACCGGCTGGCTTTTTATTAAAAAAATTCCATGTAAACTAATGCAACTAACTTTGGAAACATAAAACCAGTAGTATTCTGCACCCTCGTCACGTCACATTAGAGAATTATTTCAACTGGTAGATTTGAGATGCTTCCACAGACCGCCTACCTCAGTCTGTGCAAATGAAGAAAAGTACAAACCAGGAGAGCTGTTTGATTAGTAACTTAATTTGCATCATGACCAACTCTTGACTTTGTTGCTGAGGAGAGCAGACAGTGCGGATGAAATATTAAGCGAAATTTGATTTGAGGTTTGAGTTGGTTCATATATTTAATAATTAAAATGTTTGTATAGTTATGGCTCACTAGTACAAGCACAATGTCACTGCTGGTTTGACTGTTTATGATAAAGAGAAGGTATACATGCAAATACATTTCGACAGTCTGGCTTCAATTCTTCACTTCAATCAAGCTTGAGCTTTGATTGAGCAAGTTTAGTCAGGAAGAATCTCTTTGCACTCCTTTTCATTCGTAATCTTCATTTGTAATCACAGGGCGAAATAGCGACTATCAGCCGATTGTGGGTGTTCACTTTAAATGAATCAACCAGATTCTGAACAGTTTCCTTAAGCCAATCACATTGTTGCTGTCAAACTTTAAAACAGATTCTCCTCTCTACTGCTGTCAGTTGTCATTTCAGCTCAAATCAGATGCGACCCTCCTCCACCCCGTCACCTCCAGTCAGCATTCAGTCATGCTCCTCATTAATCATTGGACTGCAGCAACTCCCTTCATCATCACCACCACCAGTGTATGGACTCAGGGGGGATTCTGCCTTATCTGACCTCAGCATCACTACCTCACAATTATCCTAATTCAGGATGGAGTCCAATCGCCATGACTATTACAAAATTATGCATTTATAATCAATTATTATTACATTCTAATAAACTCTCCCAATAGAACTGTCTGCATCGCCAATTTCCCCATGTCTCCAAAATGTTAACATACTGTATGGGTCAGAGTTTCCGTACAGGTGCGCACATTCTCTCGCCAAGTTTGTTTTTATACATCACAACTTTTGCGTGGGAAGTGATGTACGCCTCTTCCAGGCCCCATGTTGTACACACGCAATGGTTCTCAATGGGAGGTTAGGTGTTAGTGAACAGACACAAGAACATATGATAGATTTTTTTTTAAAATTTGTTTATGAAGTACGTCAGAAATTTTACAAGAGCATTTTCAAGTGCCACACAAATACCTCACAGGTTGAAGCTTTGTTTTCACCCTGTAACCAATATTATTAGGTGTGTCTGCCTCCCGGAGAGCAGTGTGGTAACAGGGAAGATCCTCATTCAAAATATCATTATTTTAGAGCTAGAGTTATGTGTCTTAACTCTAATCCAGTAGAGTGTAAGTAATTATTTTCAAGGAATTTATGGATTTACGATATAAATTCCTGCCAGTGTGATCAACATTTGTTCAACTGTCCAGTGGTTTTACATCAGCTTGCTCTATTACTTCACACAGGTGAGACTTAAATGAAGATTTGTGTTACAGCAAAACCTGGCTAATACAAACACAACACAATATAATCAATAGAGCACCTTGTTCTCATTACCAGAAGACAAGAGAGCTCATTGAGATTAGGAGGCCATATTTTTACCTTTAAACTTTATCCATTTGACATGGAAATATGATAGTGATCAAAAACCACCGGCACTGTAAACAAAACATTGCTGATATGAACTGAAGTAGGTAATTTATTTAAATATTTTATGTTTCGATGTTTTACTTTCTTCTCCACAGTAAGGAGGAAATACAGTTTTCAAGCCACATGTATCTGATGGCTGTAATTGCTGATAACGCTGCAGGTAATAATGCAACATTTAGTATAACATGTGAGTCAACTAACAGCAGGATTTATTATATTTAGTATCCCCTGAAGAGTACAGCATTAGAACACTGTACAATTGCTGAACAAATTATGTTGACCTGTTACTTGGAATGAATATTACTAAATGTAAATAAAATTATCTGAAATTGTCACTATGTTATCTTCACTAATTGCCAAATTTTCTTCTGTGTAAAATCCAACTCAATGCAACAAGTCTGGGAATGTTCTCCAAGGCCCCCCAAGAGGCATTTTGTGATATATATAGAACACAATTATTTGAAGGATCACAGGACACATCAGAGACACATTTCAACACCTAAAATCCTCACAATGGATGAACCATCATAGATTAATGATACATCCTGAGTGTACAGTTTTCCTCTGTGAAGCTGCCCTCTCAAGTAATGGCTTATCACAGTTGTGTGCTCTTGTTGCGCCATCTGTTCTTAAGCACATAGCCAAATCACAGTTCAGTCTTTCCTACTGATACACATTTAAACCTCCACACTCAGATGAATACACCCAAACAGTTCACACAAATATGTGCAGTCCCCAGGCAGGTTGTGGGAGGCACAAACACATCTAACTGAAGACTGCCATAAGGCAACATAGCAGCCTGGTACAGTCTGATATGGCTCTATTTACTTGAGTGGAGTAGTGTATGTTGGCAGCGAGCTGAATAAATCACAGAAACTTAGATGATGGTGCTTAGTTCAAGCTATTTTACACACCGCCTTCAACCTTGTGTCAAACTATTGAAAGCTTTTATAATCCACCAAGGATTTCTTTCAGCCAGGGCATCCACAATATTACATCTTAGTGTCAGGGGTAAATTCACTTCAGGAATTGGTATTCATTATAGCTTCATAATGGCACTCGGAGAGACAGATTGTAGATTCTGCACGCATACTGTACGCTCCTCTAAGCCTGGCTGAGGTACAGAGTCACCACCAGTGAGCGCATGCCGACTTGTAGTGAGCCGGGGAAAGGCACAGGGCCTGGAAAGAAGAACACTACTGAAGGGCTTTCACTTCCTCTTTCCCTCACATGAACACATACGGGACACACGCATACTCAATCCATTGACTAATCCTGAAAGTGAATCATATTTTATGCACTTGCAGTCATCGCTGTAAAGTTCATCTCATCCAATAAATAATTTACGATGTTACCACTGGTTAGCACTAAATAAGCATGTGTGACATCTTCTGCCTGAAACTGAGGCACGTTCCCTGGTTTCTGTGTTGAATGAGACAAACACACGGAGGGGGAGAGGGTTTTGGCAGCCAGTTTGGAAGATGATGGTGACAGCAGACGCACCACAGAGAGAAGTGAGAGATAAGGAAGAGAGAGAGAGAAATGACTGGGACGAGGTATCCGGGTATGAGAGATGCACCAGCAGCTGCTTTTCATCCAGGGAAAGTTGGGTCACTAAAAGATAAATCTTGCAATATTCTATACTTAAGTTATTCTAAGCACATCACCACAAAACAAGCCAAAACCTCCAGCTCCCTAAAGGGGCGGGGCAGTGTGGAAACCCATGTGACAGATACAGAAATATGACTCTCATAGGGACGTCTCCTTTCTGAACAGTCTCAAGTTTCGGACATGAAGCACGAGAATTAGGACAGTGAGCTAGCAGATTTCACAGAGAAAGGGACTTTATTTATGAACTTCTTTATTTTGTTCAAGAGGTTGGTCTGTATTACACAAAGAGAAAGATGTACGACATAAGAGTTAAATGTGTTTAGTCATGTTAACCAATTGATAGTAATTTAGCTCAAACTCTCAAAGTTAAACAGTGAAATTAATCATAATAGAAACTAAACAAACACGTAGCATAATCAAACTGATTAAGCTTATAGAATAATTAATGTTTAGCTGCACTTAAAAACCATAAAGGAACACCAGCTGGTTGGTGGCAGAGCAACAGAGCAATGTTTCCTATAGGAAATACTAATTAAGGGCAGATTATGTTCACCTGTGTCTAGTTGACTCAAGATAGCACAGGTGAGCCTGCCGCTCCTCCCAGAGCTCATTAGGGGCAAGAAGACAGACGTCTGCTCATCAGGTGCATCTTGGCATCTATTACAGTAAATGGATTGGGGCAAAATGTGCTACGGGCGTTTAGTTCCCACCGGCAGACATGTTTGTGTTCAGAGTAAAACGTGTGGACAAGTCATGGATAAATCCACATAAATGGTGTGAGATACATACATTCATGAACCCTGTTAGATGAATTGCAATAGGTTGTGTGATCCCCTGACTTAAGACAAATCTTCTATGTAACATTTCTAGCCAATGCCACAAACAAACTGAGGAGAAAATACAACGGTTTATCTATTTTTAACGATTATGTTATGTTCAGTGGTCACAAATGGGTTTTGTAGGGAAGTTGTACAGTACTGAGAGGCAGAAAAAAACGAATTGTTTGTTTTGGTCTTTTCATTGGAACATGTTCAATTCAATTCAGTTTATTTTATATAGCCCAACATCACAAATACAAGTTTGCCTCGGAGGGCTTTACAATCTGTACACATAACATCCCTGTCCCGGGACCTCACATCGGATCAGGAAAAACTCCCCTAAAAAGATAGTAAAAACCCTTTCACAGGGAAAAAAGGGAAGAAACCTGAGGGAGAGCAACAGAGGAGGATCCCTCTCCCCGGATGGACAGAAGCAATAGATGTCATGTGGCCAGAATGAATAGCGTAGTTACAGCACATTCAATGAATATGACAGAAATTATTCATATAATGAGTATTAGGCATGGTCCATGATCCTGATAATCCATGAAGCAGAAGGCGGTAGAGAGGCAACAAGAAACATATAACACCAGCCTATCCTTCAATAAGAACATGATGCACTGCCTTTATCACTGACTGCACCACTGGATAACTTACCCCTATCTTCCTCCAAATGGAGATGGTGCTTGGCCTGGAAAAACATGTTTGTGGTTCAAGACAATGTATAGATATAGATCATTAATTGTCTTAGAGAAAAAAATAGGAGAAATGTAAAATGCTTATGCTAAAGGAAATCTAGAAAATCATATTAATTTGAAACCACTAGTTCTGCTTTATATTTGTTGAGGAAGTCCCACACACGTCGGAACATCAAATGCCCCCGTCTCTGGGTTCATAATATTATCCGTAGTCGCACACAGCTCCGACTCCTCCACGACGAGTGTCTGAATGAAGCCGCTTCCAGCGCTCCTTCAGCGGACCAGCAGTTTGATTCAGTAACGGCAGGACAGCGGTGATGCCGGGCGTAGCTTCTCAACGCCGATTGGCTTTCGCAACTCCGCGTCGGGCGAAAAGGCGGATTTGCGAATTTGCGAATATTCGCAATGCCTTTTCGCCTCTATTGCGCCGCCACCATTCGCGTCTGTGCATTGACTTAACATGTAATCTGGTCGCGCAAATATTTCACAACTCTTTTGGTGTGAACACGGCATAACGGTTCCTTCCTTTGCAGTAACAGATACTGATTTAGCTTGTACGCTCAGGCAAAGCAAATATGCATGTTAGAAGACATTATGGTGGAAAGATGTATATTAACACAAGGAAGTAGCTGCAGTCTGCTGGCAGGGCTTATTTATTTCATAAGCTGTTTACTTGTCATATTTCCTGTGCTTTGTGTGATTGAACTTTGCTCATTGGTGGAGCTGTACAGTGTTCATGGCAACTTTCCATCTTGTTTAATTGTTTAATTTTATCGGATGCTACAGTGTGACAGGTAGGGGGGGAGGGGAAGTAGGGGGAAGTGAGAGACAGAGATGACTGAATGAAAGGTAAATAATTGATGATGGATATTTTAAAATCATATCGGTTCCAGTTGCATTGCTTTATGATGGACGGGCACAGATTATTTGTCCATGAAGAGAATCTGATGCAAATTGTGGCTTTGTCAGAACAGGGAAACAGAGGCGAGTTAAGGCGGAGAGAACAGAAAACAGTCTGGTATTTGTAAAGCTCAAGGTCACTCATTGCTTGAGCTGCCAAGCCCAGCAGCATGTGGACAGTATGATAGGCCACTGTGGAGTTGCCTTCGCGTTCTCAAACAAGCTTGTTAGCCTCATGGCTGCTCATGTCTGAGTATTAAGAGTGTCCGTCAGCGATGCATTTGTTAAGATGCTTTAATGTATCCTGTTCCCTCTTTTTGGAACTGATTGCAGACTGATTCAAATTTTAAAAAGCTTTTCTCTGGGTGGGTTCGGAGTGATTACACACAATCCAGAGGCCAAATGGAAAATAAGCTGTTTACAGTTTGATTGAATCCAAAATCAATTCAGTTTTTCCCCCTTTGTTTGCACTTGCCTGTTGGCTTTTATTTATATTTGTGCTCAAATACAATCTTGTGCATTCTAACTTTTTGTTCCCCACATTGTAAGGTAGGTTTTAAATGATGGGACATAGATGGATCGATAAATATATAGATAGACAATACAATACATGACTGTATATAATATGAGGAAATGACAATATGGCTGATGCAAGGGAAGGTTTAACGATAGTTGAACTTCAAGATAGAGCCGACAAGCTTTTCTACAGATAAACAGCATATGAAATTCAAACCACAAAAAGACTGCAGAGCATAAACATTCCAACCTTGTGTACCATATTGATGTTAATGGCAACAGCACTGTGGCATGTGACGGACTTTATTGGCTATATTGTGCTGCAGACTGGAGCATCACCCACCTTCAGAGGCCTCACTGGTGGTTTTATCAGCTCAATGTGTGCACAATACGGCGAAGGGACTCGTATCCTCCACAGCAGTGATTCTCAACTGGTGGGACCCGTTTTCAGTGGGTCGCGTTTTCAGTTGCCTGAAAAGAATCCTGTGGTTTTATTTTGAAAGGACTTTTTTATGCAGCGGAGTGTCGTTATTTTGCCGGCTCTGGTTTCAACTGGTTTTGCACTTGTCCCTCCATGTTTTCAGCAGCGTGGGCCAGGTTGGGTCAAACCATTCTGATATGAGGGAGACTCTGGGTTTTTAGGATAATTAAATTAAACAGCCTACTGAATATAACATTGACAACTAATGGCGCTGCCTGCATGACAGGAAAAAACTCTGGGGTCGTGAGGAGAATTGAGTGCTGCTTAATTGTCTGTAAAGCACAATGTTTTTCAGTATTTACTGATGAGGTAATCACAAGAGAAGTTAATGTTGTATATATGAATACTTTTGAATTCCACTTTTGTTTAATTTATTTTGGGTTAGTGGAAAAGCTGCTCCTCAACACAGTGACGTGTTCCACAGTAAAGTGTTTGTCATAGATTCGGTGAGTGTGTGTTGTCAGTTAAAGTTAGGTAATTTCAGTCTTTTTGAAACTACTTCTTAGTTGTTGGACTGTTTGTGCATGAAAGCTGTTGAGTCTGTTTAAAAATAGCTGAAGATTCTGAATTGTTATATATGTTGTAATACCTCGTGTCCTGAAGATGCAGTTTTAGTTTTTTAATTAAAATGCAGCTAATTGAGTGTAAAAGGGAATAGTTCCCTCTCTATCATCGCCACCAGCTGCTAGTTTTGGTTATTAAACTTGTTTTTGTGTTAGCATACATATTCTGTACTATCTCAGGTTCAAACTGCACCATCTTTTCATTACATACATTGGAGAAGTTAAGAATGTTCCTCGATTTGGGTCGCGGCTTGTCATTCAGGGGTGATAGTGGGTCCCGGAGCCAGACCAGTTGAGAACCACTGCTCCACAGGACTTTGTTACCACCCTTTTCTCACCTCTGTCTTTAATAGCTCATTCCGCATTACGGGAGGCACCTACGGTTGTTTTTTGTGGATTCATAAACACATTCAATAAATGTACAATCATGCCTGCCTCAACAAAAAAAATAAGCAGACAATTTTAGCTGCAGTGTATCAGCCTTTTCAAAGGAATAGTTTGACATTTCAGGAACTAGCTTATCTGCTTTCTTGCAGACTTTTTGCTTTTCTGGCCGATCTTGATCTTTTGGGGGTGTCGTGATATACCGGTGTTGAAAATGACCATGCTATTTCAAAGATTAAATATTGATATTGTGTTAATAACACACATATGATAATGTTGTGTAAATAATTCAGCGCATCTTAAATTACGCACATAGGGTCACAGACACTCTCCCTATTCGTTTTTCGAGTTTAGGTAATTCCCCTCAAAAATAACAAGTAAACTGAATTAAAGATGAATTTAACTGATAGTATTTTCTTTTTTCTCTATATATATATTTTTTTTTACTGTATGCTTTTGAACACAATATTTGTGTCGTAAAATGTTGATATATTGACAGTCGGACTAGCTGTTTCACTCTGTTTCCAGGCTTTATGCTAAAATGAACTGAGCTAACTGTCTTTGGGATCCAGCTGAATATATATATATATATATATATATATATATATATATATATATATATATATACACATCTTGATATTAAGTTTACTAAATTAGTTCGGAAACAAGGACCACACCCTGAACATATATCTTTTGTTCCGCACAAAGTATTGACTTCCTCTTTGACTCAGCTCCAACATCCCTCCCACCAAACCCCTTTCCTTTATTCCTCCCTCTCTTGATTACAGGAACCACAGGGACTCTGCATAATCAGAGCCCCCATCAAGAGTCTCCACTCCCCCAGTTTCCATCAGCCACTGGAAGTCAGCGGCCCATCATTGCTCTCCTCCATCCATCATTCTATGACCCTCTTTACCGTACTCGTTCCTTTACCCTCATCCCTTACACTACATCCCTTCAGCCCTCACCCTACATCCTTTCATCTCCTACCCCCATCTCTTCACCCCCTACATCCCTTCATCCCACCCTCCCTCAACCACATTTGGCTCCTGAAGTCCATCCCTCTCACTTCCACATGCAATAAACCATTTGAAACCCATATTGATATTAGCATAGTCTTTGTTAGTAAAATAATTATTAGAGAAAAATCAAGGTTTTAACACCAACACACTGCACAAGCTTGTCCTCTTTGTGTCAGGTGGTGGTTTAAGGGAGGACCCAAATGCCAAAGCAACAGTTCAAAAGTAAATTTAATCCATAAACAAAAAGTCAGGTCAGGCTGAGGAACAAACAAACAAAAACAGGAATCCAAAACAGGGAGCAAAAACAGGGGCACAAACCAGGACCAAAAACAGGGAGCAGAAACAGGGAACAAAACCAGGCATATGACAGGACAACTTACGAGACATCTAACAGGGGGCACAGACGGGGTGGGGGGAACAGTACAATCCGACACGGGGACAGGAGACAAACAGGGTTTAAATACAAGAGGAAGGTAACGAGGCACATGTGGAAAACAATGAAGGCAGCACAGGTGAAGGGAATACACAATCAGGGAACAGGGCAGACTGGCCATGATTGTCTATCACAGGGGCAGGAAGTGCAGGGAACACAGAGGACACACAAGACAAGGACTTCACAATAAAACAGGACACCAAAAAACGACAACATCATAACACTTTGACCTTGATAATAGTCTGCCTTTTCACCCTTCACACTACAGCTGCTAATGCCTCTGCTGCTACCCACACATATAGAGAACCACATCCACGCAACATAAATTGTCTCACCTTTTCACTTAAACTGTTTTGAACCCCTCCCCCTTTTTTTCTCAGAGTCCCAGAGTGTGCCCCGGTCTTTAACCACACAAACACACTCGTACCTGTGAACTACTGTGCAATCAAAAGGCGAATATGTGAAAGAAAAAAAAAAATAGCCCAACGCATATAATGAGACACCGTGTGAAACGAAAAGGCATAAAAAAGCGAACAAAGGGGGAAATTTAGTAATGAAGTCTTTTTTCCAAGCTTCATTGTATCACTGTGCAAACACGTGGCATTCATTCATTCAGCTTTCACCAATTTCAAGTGAAAGCTAGTTTAGTATTCAAGGTAAACATGTGCACCGCTTGGAGGACAATGTGCAAGGTGAGGTTTCTGAATGTCATTCAAAATATGAATTTGAATCTTTTTCCTTTTTAGTAAGTTATTTTATTTTCTGCAAAAATGTGCAAACATACAGTACATTTTCTCCTGAATCTTAATTTAATCTTAACAGTAATGTCTATCTTGAAACTGCCCTCTATCTCCTTGCTAATGCACATATTGACTCATTATTTTCCAACTCTGCCTGAAAAAGCTAAGTTTTCTTTTAAGGCGGCAGTCACTGAGGGAATTATGCCAGTAAGTCTTTTGCAGCACTGTCTACGTATATGATGCATTTCAACATACAGTCCTGACAACAATGATTAAACTATAAAGCCTCAAAAAGCTTGTTATATGTGTTGTATCTGCTCCCAGCTGTGGCCATGCTTATTGCCATTAGTTTTTCAATTCTTTCAGCAAATAACGTTAGTAAATCCTATTAAATTTGATAAAGCTTAATTAACGCTAGTTTCGGTTCAACAAAAGTAAGTGAGTCGGCTCCTGCACTTGGCATCACTTAATGAAGAAGGCAAAGTTTGGATTAAGAAGTTTCAAGTATTTAGAAAAAGTTTGGTCCATTAAGGAAAGGAAGAAACAAACAAACAGCAAAGGAACGAAAGAAGTGTGTATGGACTGATGGGGAAGAACAGACAAACGAGAACCTCGGGTAATGAAGGCAGCAGGAGTTGAAGAGCCCTTAGGAGCAGAAGGATGAGGATCTTTATTTTTTTAAAGCCAACTCTCGACTATAATTGGGAGTCGTGAGTGCCGTGAAGTATGTCTATGATGTGTTCATTAGCTCAATTGTGGAGGTTTTCTCTGAGTAGGAGAGAGGAGGAGAAAGGACAAGGAGCAGAGATGACGAGACAAGTACGGCCAGAGACCTTTTTAGACCAACCATTAAAGGTACCAAAGTGCAACAATATTCCATGGAGAGGTGGCGGAAGAAGGAAGATAACAGTCAGACTTGAGAGAGATGGGATCTTCCCAAGATTAAAAAAGATTTGTCTCGGACTCTCGCTGACCCTCCATCCACTAAGCTGTGAGGAGTAAAGGTAGAGTACAACAATTTATCTATGTCAGAAAGAGCTGTGGGGAGCATCTGGTGCTCGTTGAGCTGGATTGTACGGCAACATGAGAAATGAGGCATTCGGTGCTCCGTTGCTATACCTGGACCCAGCTTGGTGAGGGCAGTGGCTGGATGTCGTTTGAGAGATGGATGTATGAGTGCAGATCAAAGGGATGTGCTTTCACAGTGTGCCAACTTCATTTGTTGGATGAGTGGTACTTGCTTTAACTGCACCACAAAAGACCAAAACCACTGCCAAATGCATTAAATGTCTCATTATACTGCTTGTTGCATTACTCCTGTGGAATTGACAGGGAGCACAGCACATTCAGGCACATTCAATTACTGCCTGAAAACGTGCTTATTACAAGTTTGCCTCAGGTCCTGACAGAACAGTTATGGGCCTGGTAGTGGATACTTAGAAAGGCTATTATACACTGAGACCACTTGATCTGCTGGGAGTTTCTACTGTTCAAATAACTAATACTTGCAGTCTCAAGTAGCTGTTGATGGATAGTAAATAGAACCAAATGTGGACTGACTGCTTGTTGAACCTCAATGTCTCGTTTTTTATTTCTGCGAATGTGTTAAATACAGAAGATGAGATTTGTCGGTTGGAGGCGGAGTAACTAATTACTTCTGCTGTTGAGTAATCAGAAAAGTAAGTAATTTACTTTGTCGAAGACTAATGTGTAATGAGCAATTCATATTATTTTCAAGTAACTCGTAACACTGAACATGTGATACTGAATCTCAACAGCCCTCACAATTGTAAGAAAAACATTCTAGTAATTATTTTTCAATTTAATTTATTGCAATCTTTCTCGCATATGAAGATCCTTTGCCCTTTATCGCTTGGCAGAGTTGCAGAGTGTCAGATCTTCCCATCTGACCACATGGCCTCCTCTAATTAGCTAAGAGTGGATCCACCGCTTTAGCTAAATATTTTATTTGCAAGTAAAGGTCACAGCAGAGCTTCTTATATGTTATTTGAGAAAAAATGTTTTAATTTATGTCTGCAATTAACAAAACCAGGCACTGTAACCAAAACCGGCCTCACTCTGCACTATTCGAGGAGAAAACAAGAGAAAGGCCTGTGCATACAGACCTCTATGAACGTGTCAGCAAACCACAAACGCATGAGAGATGGAGAACTGAACCATGTCTAAAACACGGTCCCTCTGACACATGTCACACTGACATCACAGGAAGTGTAACTGAAGCAGGCACTGTCCGTGTCAAAGAAACATTGATTTTCATGACTATGAGTAACGGCTGCAAATGCCGGTTTGCACATACCTAAGTTACAATGTTGCTCTCTTCGGTCCAGTGTTGGGACTGTGTTTAGCAGGAATTCACTGTGAAAACATTCTCCTCATCTACATTTTTCGGATTATTTATCACCCCAAAACTTTGATAAACTGTGATCTGTATTTACATAAGGAGTCTGGACCAGGCAAGAGGTCTCCTTGCCCAGGGTGTGTTGGTGTTCCCGAGTGCTGTCTCCTCTGACTCTCCACACGCATCCTCAGGCAACCTATGTACTGCTTGTATTTGTCCATGGAGCTTGTCATCTTCAAAACTGTCATGTCTCTCTCTGTCTCACTCTCCATCTCTTTCTTTTCTTTCTTCTGATCTCTTTCTCTCCTCTCACTTCATTATGTGGGAGCTCCACTGTCACTCTTATCTTTGAGCAGAAAGTTGTCTTTTTGTGGCTTGTCTTTATCTCTCTCCCTCCTCCTTATCCTCTTCTTCCGTCCATCTCCGTGCCATCTCTACAGCACTGCACTGTATATTCACTGTATTGCAGTATGTCTTCACAAATATGAGCATATTCTGTTAGAGGTTTAACGTTGCACTGAAGTCAACATTTGCACAGCTGTGGTGCTGCCATATGAATGATGTGAGGCCGGAGAGGATGGGGAAAGGATGCAGAAAGTGGAGTGAAAGAGATAGCAGGAGAAGAGAAGGGTGAGATAAGAAGATGGGACGGGCAAGGGGCCAAGGGAGGAATGAAAAAGAGACATGTATGGAGGCTGGGGGATGCCATGAATAATATGAAATGACACCACAAAGGAAAGATCTGAAGTACCCTGCTGTCTCAAGAGCTACAGGGAATATATTTTAGAAAAAACTGCTTTGCTTTTATTCAGGCATTTATTCTGTTGTAATCAAGTAGCATGGCACTCCACAGTCTCTAAGCCAGTCTCTAAGCAATTACCATTGCTTAAGTGTGTTTAAACAACTTTATGTTTGGAATTTTTGCAGCAGGTTCAATGAGCATTTGCAGAAACGAGTGCCTTTGAAATATTTAGTAATGCAGTCAGATGTACAGTACAGAGAACTTGCAGCCTCACAGGTCTGCAGGGCATAGCAGGGTTTGGAAGGTTTGTGCCATCGCCTGCTCTCTCTGTGATAGTGCCATTTGATTGGCATGTGTGTGCATGTGTGTGTGTGTGTGTGTGTGTGTGTGTGTGTGTGTGTGTGTGTGTGTGTGTGTGTTGCTGTGTTCATATATTTACGAGTGTGTACTGTATGTGTACGTACACATGGTTTGCATCTGCTGGAATGACTGGCGACAGAAGTCCTCTGCATTTAATGTGTTATTGACTGTCACTCAGTGGGACCTTCACAACCATCACAATCAATTACTGTAATGTCTTATCATATATAACAAGTTGGAGGGACTGTCTGCACGTGTTGATTTCAAGGGCAAAATAGATATGTGCAGAGTAATCAACCGACACAAGAAATATGAGAAACCTCAAGGTGGAACAAATATATACTGCTGAAGAAATACCCGCTCTACAATCATCTAACCTGAGAAAGCGAAATAATCAGTTTGGACATCTGGTATTTTATATTCAAAACATGTGTTATCAGATGGGACAGACTCAGAGAAAAATAATGAAGTGACAGGGGCTTATTTCACATACAGAATAAAAGAATATATATATCCATAATGACTGCTCATTAGTATGTCCTTCTCTCCTTATGCCAAAACTCTAAGTACAGCGCACCACAAATTCTCCAGCTAATGAGTTCATATGTACCTGAGGTGCCGGGTTAAGTTTAACGTTATACTTAATTATATTGGATGTCATCATGCTGTGATATGGCTCTCTCTCTCTTTCTAATTCCCATGCACTGCAAAGTTATTTAAAAACATCTGTGCGAGTAGGAATGATTATAAAGGACTTTGAGGAAGTTTCAATAAAGAGCTGTACTGCTTGATCTTTTCTGCAAAGTTTACTTTTTGACATGGGCTGCTTTCTTGAAAATAAGACCTAGATAATGTCCGGTTAAAAACTAAAAGGTCAGCTACTGAATTGCTCTATCTTCTCAACAACATGAAGTTGATTCGATTACTTTACTTTAATTTAAAATTGTAACTTTATATAAACAAAAAAGAAAATACAGTGTTATGCTGGAATCAGACATTGGCCATCAGAATCAGAATCAGAATCAGAAACCGTTTATTGCCAGGAATGTTTACACAGACGAGGAATTTTTCTTGGTTGAAGGTGCATACATTAGACATGAGACGAGACAGACAACAATCAACAACAACAACAGTGCAATGGGTAATTACAATAAGTATTAGTATCATAGTGGAAGAAAACTGACTTCCAACGTCAGGAGGATTCAGAATTCTCGTTCCTCACCCAGGAGGCGGCCAAGACTACTGCAACTTCCTCCTGGTTTGTGTACCAGTTGACCTCTGCAGCTTATCAAGAATGCAGCAGCCCTTCTGGTATTAAACCTAACCAAGTATGATTAGGTTAGATTGCTGATTTTAAGCTTCAGCAACCAAAGTGGCTACGCCAAATGCCAGTAGTTTCGGACCAAATTCCCAGAACGTGACTGCCGATGCAATCAATGTTTATCAGAATGAGATGGGAAATGACCCAAAATGGGTTGTCAGTGAAATATTGCTGCTGTTTTTGGCACAACTGTAAGCTAGTTGTTGAATTGCTCCACCTGAGCAGCTGGAGTTACTGCAGATGTGAGAAGCTTTGCTCATGGGCACATTTGTTACTTGGCAACAGGAGAATTATATACATCACCTTACCCCCTCCCCACTGATTCCTCTCAAGCATCAGTGATTTTGAACCCGTGCACAGTCTTGCTCTCCAACATTAAGGCCGACAACCCCCACTGTCGGTTCTGCAAAGCAGTTAGTAATCAAGCAGGTCTATTAGGAAGACCTGCGTTATCTCCAGCCATTCCGGTTTGTACATCTGAAAACCTCAGGTCTATATATTTGAATCTTGTAGAGTTTCTGCCATTTTTTTGTCAAGCTTTCCACAATTTGCAAGTGAACCTAATTATTTTTTCAATTCATTATTATTTGCACAAACTGGGAGGAGATAAATATACTTGGACACATTTAGTTTTCCATGCTGATGATAGTTCAAACATCATAAAGAAAATAAATGGTTCAGCAAATGTGAACATGTTTTAGTGTGTCACTGAAAAATAGATGACAGCACTCACAGTGAGAGGTTACGAGAGGGTGAAAGCTTTGTGTGTGGTTTGAAAAAACACACACCAATTGATAATCTAATCTGAAATCTGGATGGCAATATATGAACACACAGAAACAGACTCAGTTTTAGTAGAACGGGACCCTGTGTCTAATACTCGCGATGAGCAAGAAATCACTGGCATACCAATATGTTGTCACATATTGTCAGAGTTTGTTCTCTGAAAGGCATTCAGTTCAGTACAGTGACACAAATATTTGCTTTTGACATTTTTTGTCAATCCTCTGGCTTCCCCAGTGAGGAGAGAAAAGTGCACAGTATAATTCATTACAGCATGGGGGGGGGGGGGGGGGGGGGGGACTAATATATTCAATCTGCCTTTTACAACAAGATTGAAAACCAGAAAAGCTCCTGCATAACTCATTTTTCCCTCAGGAAATACATTTACTGCTGGACAAGTGTGTGTGTGTGTGTGTGTGTGTGTGTGTGTGTGTGTGTGTGTGTGTGTGTGTGTGTGTGTGTGTGTGTGTGTGTGTGTGTGTGTGTGTGTTTCCATCACTCTCAATTATGGCAGCCTTTTACAAGGATACCATTTTGTTTAAAGAAAAATACTTAGACCTGTAGGAAATGAATTGCTCTTTATAAAATAAGTCACATGTGTTTATGTACTGATTGAACCCAGAGTCAAGGTTGAATTCCCTGAATCACCTAGCTGCACATTATGTGCAGCTAAGTAGTCATACCGGTCATATTCTTTGTTTGTCAAAATAGACCTGAACATGTGTCCCATAAATCCTAATTAATTTGAAGTTCCTGATCCAAGAATACACTCTGTGGCTCTGTAATAAGATGTAGTTGGTATTCACATTTCCCTAAAGATGTAATTATGTTTGTATTTATATATTTGCACTTGCAAGCTTTTCTTTCGTGTCATCAATTCAAATTGTCATCTTAGTGTAAAATTCAGACTTGCAACCATAGGTTAATTGGTTCTGAACAGCTGAGAAGCAATCTGTTTACTATTATCGAAAAAGCCTTGCCTCAGTCAAGGTCTATTCTAGTAATCACACCTTCTCATTGCTGGTTTCCACGGTTGCACAACACGTAACTCGATCCAATACAACCTAGATCAAATTCACTTGGTTAAGTGATTTTTATGGTGCAGTGTAGGTCAAATTCACTAGGGAAAGTACATTTGATATACACTGCAGAGAGGTGCAACAGGAAAATGCTGTTAGGGAAAATGTAGTGTGTTGGGAGGAGAGCCAATGGTTATGATGCTGTCTGTTGTCTTCCTCTCTTTTATATTGAATCAGACTTGTTTAAATCATGAATGTATTTATGTTCTGCTTTATTTTTAAACTCACAATTAGTATTGGTATTAGTGAT
The DNA here is from genome assembly GCA_038501785.1 of Myoxocephalus aenaeus. NCBI lineage: Eukaryota > Metazoa > Chordata > Actinopteri > Perciformes > Cottidae > Myoxocephalus > Myoxocephalus aenaeus. Next base: position 2,773,005 of record JBAMJR010000124.1, on the reverse strand, counting down.
AGATCCTTTCCTCTCCATCCCTTTGGATGGGTTGCTATGAAAGGTCTTACAGACATTTGTGATCCACATATATTGAACCTACAGCATTTGGTGATCCTTGTCTTTTCATCTGGCTCCACAAGCAGGTCAAATATTTTACTTACTGTATCCAGTGAAATGTATCCACACCTTCTAGATTGTTTGTCACCAAATGTTGTATCAACATTCATGGTTCCAAGATGATGAAAAACAATGACTTGAGTGATCCCCTGACCTTTCTTATCTATCTACAAAACTAATGGCAGTCCCATCAGGGTCAGCTGCACTTTGTGAAAGTGTTAGCTAAGGGGGTGAACATGGTAAACATTTTTCCTGATAAAGTGCTAGTGTTAGTCTGGTCATTGTGCGCATGTTAGCTAGGGTGACCAGACGTCCTCTTTTTCCCGGACATGTCCTCTTTTCGAGACCTAAAAAAAGCGTCCGGCAGGGATTCCAAAAACGTCCGGGATTTTGCTACGTGCGGGAAAATAGTTATTACCCCCTTACAAGTTTTGGAAATGGTATCTCCCTCACCTTCTTGCGCAAGCTCTGGCTGTAGAGAGAACTGTCATTGGTCGACTGATCTCAACACCGATCTCAACGTAAATGTAAGTTCACGGCATCGGCATGCTACACACTACAGACTTGGGATTTATTGCTGAAATAAGGGTCTCCCACCTTGCATGAGACAGAAGCAGAGAAGAGCAGCTGTTTTATGTCACTGCCCATCTATAACTTTGTCTTTCACAGACGGAACCTGCTGGTGTGAGGGTTGATTGAGGAGTTTAATTAATTGAGTTTTCATCCCCACCAATAGAAAAATAAGACTCTGCTCGTGAGACACAAGTTATCACTCCTAATGATTGCCCTTAATTGAGGCATGCATGTGAGCATTTATGTTTCTGGAGGAAACAGCATTTATCAGACATCGGGCTCTCTCTAACTAGTGTCAAGAAGCTCATCAGCCAACTGCTGCCTTGACTGCTGCACAACGGAAATAAAGCATCAAGCTTGTCACATGTCTGGTCATGTTTTAAAAACTTCCCATTATCAACTTTTGACAACACAGCACAATTTAAAAAAATCTTCGTCAATCCGCATGGGCCTAATATCCCTCTCCTCCACATTAGCTCAGTGAGGTTCGACAATGTGTCATTATCAGTGCCTCTTCACCCTGGAAACCATGTTGCAGTTAATATAGCGACAGGCAACATTTTTTAATCTAATGGACCGACCAGTTATTGATTGATTACTGGAGATCCCCCCCCCTCCCTGCTCCCTTCTCAGGCACAGTTACTGTTGAATTCAGCCAGCCTGCGTTGTAATGTTCTGCTTTGTTTAATTTTGTGTGGAGAGCTTCAGGTGTGGTTGAACACACAGCCATGATTTAGCACTTCTCTGGCAGCCAGGTGTTCATTTCACTAACAATAGAGCTGCGACGTCATTGTGCAACGGGCCAGCTCCATCCTCTCATCACAAATTGGAAAGCGGGGCCCAGTCACTGCCTCGCTTCCGAGTCTGACTTGTAAATGGTCTTTTTATTTAAGGACTCCTCTTTGTCTCGCTAATCAAAGATGCCTCTTGTTTAAAATGCGCGTGAATGATGGGGGATGGGATGATGATTAGAAGAGATGGATGGGCGAGTGAATAGGTGAAGGTATACAGAGAAAGGGTTCCTGTTTAATTCATGGTTCCAGTTTTGATAGTGGTTTTTACACAGCTGTGGTCTTTTTTTTGGAGTATAAACAACAACAAAGACGCTGCAAAGGCTTGAGTTCAGTGATTCATTTGGGAACACACACACACACAGGGATAAAGGAAACATCTCATATCGGCTGCAACATTTGACCAAAGCTATAGAGAAAATAAACACACAGTAGGCGGACAGAAGTTTGATCCACTGTGGCTGACAGCAACAGTCTTTTATATTGTTGATTCTGCACTTACAGGTCGTCTGCATCTGTTGCTGCGTCTGAGTTTGCATTGGATTTGAAAAAAAATCTAATTCACAAATCAAGTTTCGTGGCTATCAGAAAAAAAGAAATACCAGATTAGAAAAGACATGACAGGTTTGAGTAAATTCCTCTCCAGATATCACCCATCTCTGTGAAACGGCAAGAAGACTTAAGTGAGTTATGTGCACAATAAAAATGGAAACTGAAATACCCAACAGAACAATTCTGTTAAAAAGCAGCTTTGACGGATTGCATGACAGTAAATGAATATTCCTGAGACTATTGGCTTACCATTCAGGAGTCAGGAGGTGCGCTCTATTTGTCAAACACATCTTTCTTTTTGCTCTCCTTTAAGCCAATGACACCACAGGGGGATGACAATACCTCTGTAACAGCAAGGTTGATATACTTATACAGACACTCAGGAATAATTCACTGCGTCTGTACATCGTCCCAGGCCAGATTATGCTAAATTTAAGTGGAAAGGTTCTCCAGAGGTACTTCAAAGTTGTTCAGGAGTAATTTAACGGCTGACAAAGACACTATAAATACTTGAGTGATCTGTTGTGCCAGCAGGTTTCTTTTTCCATAATAAACATTGACTTTGAAGAATGTATGAGTCAGACGAAGGCGAAAGGTAAATCTCTTATCTAATATTGACCCAATAATAGTGGGCTGTTGCCAATTAAAATCATTAGTAGAACTGCGCTGTGCCTCTTGTTCAAAAACACAAATTGTGATCAGATGATTTTTGTTGCCATTCTTAGAGCTGTCTAGAGGCAATCATCCCAGCATGGCCAGTAGTTTGAAATACAAATCAGAGTAGCTTTTGTTGTCTTTTGTAAAAAATGTTGATTGTTTTTTTTAAAGGTTTTATATAAGTAAAATACATAGTTTGATATTTTGAACAATAACTATTTAAAGATCAATTCCACTCTTATGCTTGTTTATTGAGGCTCCAGCCAACATCCGGTTAGCTTAGCTGAGCACAAAGACAGCAGGGGAAACAGCTTGCCTGGCTGTAACAACATGCATCTACCAGCACTTCTGGTTAACTATTTAACAGAATATATCTTGTTTCTTGTTTTTTTTCTGTTACCTTTATACAGCACCAGTCCCCTGTTTCCTGTTGTTATGCAAAGGCAAGCTAACGGCCTGCTGGCTCGAGCCTGATATTTACCAGACAGAGAGCCAATAAGAGCGGTATCTGTTTTCATCTTACTGTAGGTGAGAATGCAGGAAAGTCTGTTTCCCGAAATATGAAACTATTTCTTTAAAATGTATGTTTAACATGAGGGTACATTTAAAAAAGAAAAAAATCGATTTAGACTGTAAATGACCACCAAATAAATGATTGATGTTTAATGTGGTGTATATTAAACCCTAATCAACATATGGCAATACCATTCAATGATCTGTTACATTTCTAAAGTGGCTTACCTTTCAAATAAGCTGTATTATTTTCTGTATTTTCTATATCACATTATTTGTTTTCAAAGTGTGAGTTTAATTACTGATTAATTATCAACCCAGCCTGATCACAAGAAAATGGTCCATGAACTCTTTCTTTGGTCTGACCCCATGAATTCCAATTTAATTTATGTCTATTAAAATAGAGATTGTTTGCAATCCAAATTATCTCTGGCTGGAAGTCCGGAATCAAGCTCAACAATTTATTCCAGAAATGAATATATAAGGTCTGAGCTTTTTGGAGCCAAAAGTGTTGCTGTGTCATTTTTAGAAACAAGGGTTCCAAACGGCTTCTTCCTGAAGGGCTGAGGTTCTAAACAGAACCAATTGCTTCTGACTTTGACTTCTAACTAGGTGTTCAAAGAGAACACTAATAATCCAGTTATTGGTAGAACCCCTGAGTTCTTAGCATCCTTAGAAGAGGGAAACGTTCTGGATAGAACCTCCAGAGAAGATTATTGATGGAACACTTGTAAATGGACCTTTCACACATGGTTCTATAGAACACTGAATGGGTTCCAGGTGGAACTTTTACAAAGGGTTCCACCCAGAATAAAAAGGGGTTCTATGAAGACAAGCCAAAGTTAGTTACCACCTTTATATCTAATAGTGTAGAAGTATGAAATATGAAATGTGTGGAGATTTAAAATTGTGAGTGGGAAGCCCGTGCTTATCTCAGAAAAGCTCCCTTAAACGGACTGATTCAATTTCTGTGCCTCTATTTGAAATGTGTGCATCGGTCTTCAGCCACCAAAAGAAATGGAAATCGGCAGACAGAATAATTACTGTAGAAACACCTTCTTAGCTCCAGCTTGATCTGATTCAATGCTCTGAAAATCTCTTCAGAAACTGGAGCCACACAGACAGTGAACCCCTCAGGAGGAGAGTGGAGGAGGACAGTGAAGAGGTGGAAAAAGGGAGAAAAGCAGCTGTCTTGGTTAAGAGGCCATGATTAGAGGAGGGAAAACCAAAGCATAACACTCAGTTTGTGTTTTTATCAATGTGTTCTCATCAATCATAACTCTTTCATGTTTAAGCAGAACTCAGCTCCTGCAAAATGACTATTGATCATCAACAATCGATGGCCTGAGTTTCTGGATGACTGCAATCACTGCCACAGTCAAGCGTCTCTGATCAACCCACCATGCAAACAGAAATTATCAATAAATCAATAACATAAAACTCAGAATGTATTGTAAAATATCAGCATCATCAGCAACTTTCAAAGCAGAAAGGCCTTTCCTCATCAAACAATTTTGCAACAACATGTTTTTATGTGTGTGTGGGAGAGACATTCATGAATTGTCTTTGATTTCCTGTCAACGTTTGATGACATAATGTGCTTTACACTAGGGGGAGACAAATACCCTTCATAGATGGATACACATTGTGCACTGCAGATTACATAAATGATGGTTTAAGGTAATATTTTATGATGTCAGAATGAAAAATAGCTGCAATTCTTGTCAGGCAAAAGGTGGTGGCTATGCTTTAAATACATCGACTACAGGCTTACATATAATTTTAAAAAAAGTGTTGTACTGTGTGTGCAGACTTCTTTGTCAGTGGGATATTGATCTGTCTGTCGCTAGTGGAATATTATGTGATTAGCTATTTCCATTTATGAGCAAAGAAAAGTAGCTCTAAATTAAGAGTGTTTGTTGTCATGGCTATTACACGCAGGGCCGGCTCTAGCCCTTTGGTTGCCCTAGGCGAGATTGAGTTGTGCGCCCCCCCCCCCACAGACACACACAATACTTTACATCACTGAAGAGACATACACTCACCTAAAGGATTATTAGGAACACCTGTTCAATTTCTCATTAATGCAATTATCTAATCAACCAATCACATGGCAGTTGCTTCAATGCATTTAGGGGTGTGGTCCTGGTCAAGACAATCTCCTGAACTCCAAACTGAATGTCAGAATGGGAAAGAAAGGTGATTTAAGCAATTTTGAGCGTGGCATGGTTGTTGGTGCCAGACGGGCCGGTCTGAATATTTCACAATCTGCTCAGTTACTGGGATTTTCACGCACAACCATTTCTAGGGTTTACAAAGAATGGTGTGAAAAGGGAAAAACATCCAGTATGCGGCGAAAATCCCTTGTTAATGCTAGAGGTCAGAGGAGAATGGGCCGACTGATTCAAGCTGATAGAAGAGCAACTTTGACTGAAATAACCACTCGTTACAACCGAGGTATGCAGCAAAGCATTTGTGAAGCCACAACACACACAACCTTGAGGCGGATGGGCTACAACAGCAGAAGACCCCACCGGGTACCACTCATCTCCACTACAAATAGGAAAAAGAGGCTACAATTTGCAAGAGCTCACCAAAATTGGACAGTTGAAGACTGGAAAAATGTTGCCTGGTCTGATGAGTCTCGATTTCTGTTGAGACATTCAGATGGAGTCAGAATTTGGCGTAAACAGAATGAGAACATGGATCCATCATGCCTTGTTACCACTGTGCAGGCTGGTGGTGGTGGTGTAATGGTGTGGGGGATGTTTTCTTGGCACACTTTAGGCCCCTTAGTGCCAATTGGGCATCGTTTAAATGCCACGGCCTACCTGAGCATTGTTTCTGACCATGTCCATCCCTTTATGGCCACCATGTACCCATCCTCTGATGGCTACTTCCAGCAGGATAATGCACCATGTCACAAAGCTCGAATCATTTCAAATTGGTTTCTTGAACATGACAATGAGTTCACTGTACTAAAATGGCCCCCACAGTCACCAGATCTCAACCCAATAGAGCATCTTTGGGATGTGGTGGAACGGGAGCTTCGTGCCCTGGATGTGCATCCCACAAATCTCCATCAACTGCAAGATGCTATCCTATCAATATGGGCCAACATTTCTAAAGAATGCTTTCAGCACCTTGTTGAATCAATGCCACGTAGAATTAAGGCAGTTCTGAAGGCGAAAGGGGGTCAAACACAGTATTAGTATGGTGTTCCTAATAATCCTTTAGGTGAGTGTATATTAACTTAACTGCTTTGCTTTGCATAGCAGTTTTTCACCCACTTATAATTCTACTATTCTACATTGCAGTTCAACAATAAATGGTGCATGCACAACAAACACCAGAATAGTTTCAGAACATTTTCTTTTTTATTATTTTAAATAATTTATTACACACTCAAAGTTAGGCTTAAATTAACTCCATAAACTGTGCAAAACACTATGTTTATTGAACAAACCTCAAAACATGATACAAGCTGTATAGGGAATGACTATGGTTAACAAGGTTTGACAGTTTTTTTCCCCCTTACACACAAACACAGGGCTGGCCAGTCAGCAGGATCTATAGGTTCTCCCTGGATATCAGGAATTGCGGAGGGTGAGGTGTCTGCAGGCGGCAGTGTAGTTTCACTGGTGCCCTGAGTGCTTGATGTGGTCCTGGATGTCCCTTCACCTTCACCTGTATTCAAGCAAATTGTATAGCCAGACAAGCGGTGTTTAATATAATAAGTGAAATGATCATGAATGTGGTTGAACTTCTTTAAGAAAACAAGCTATTGTATTTAATACATGCTAACATGTTTCTATTGTACTTTAAAGTATGGATGTGGCTTGAATAAATACTATTAAATAGACTCACCTGATGCAGGCTGTGTGTTCCCGGCCCCTTGAGTACTACTGGATGTCCCTTCTCCTGCAGCTGTATTTAAACACAGAGTTCATCCATGCTGTTCGTTACACAATTGCAATTGGTCATTTCTATCATCCTACCACATAGTTGCATTGTACAAATACATTTTATCTGACCATGTAACTTGTAGTAGATAAATTACAATTACTGCCACCACTGCTACAAGGCTAAATAATGCTACTGATTACAATTAGTAGTATTAATGTGATGTGATTATGAAAGTAATAATTGATAATAATAATAACAATAACAAAAACAGCAACAATAGTACTAGTTGTGTAGGCTACTTACAAAGTTCAGAGGGAGGCGAATCAGGCGTCCTTTCTCCAGCAGGTGCCGGCCTCTGAAAACATTGCCTGAGTGCATCTGGCCAATTTAAAAAATATATATATATATATATATATTCCTGGGGAGGAACTGTACAGAAGGGTGAACACCACCACTATCCCCAAAATGGTTACTGTGTGTGTATGCACCTCAGTGAAGTTACGTTTGCTAGTAATAGCCTACGTAGCAAATTAGCAAAGTAACAGTTGCTAGCTAGCTATAGCTAGCCTAAGTGACAGCAATGAAACGTCCAATATTAGGTGATGCACAATACTAAATGTATTTTGTTTGACACCTTAATGGCTGAGATGAGAAGACTTACCTCTATACTTGACTTTCTTTTCCTCTTCTTCCTTTTTTCGCTTTCATCCCTGTGCTCCAGATGGTTTAGACCGCTTCATTTTTGCAAATGTCACGGGCCAGTCAAAGTGGCCGCGCAATAGATTTTTCAGATCGCGCACATTTTTCAGACCGCACAAACGATTTTTTTTTTGGAGTGAGCCATCTTTGCAACGTGTCGAGTCTTGGCCAGTCAGCCCCGTTTTCTCGACAAAAAATTCAGATTTTTGGCCGAGTTGTTGTCATTTCCGTAATAGAACATCTTTGATGTGACGTGTCTTGGCCAATCAGCGTTAAGATGTTTACAGCGCCCGTTTCTCAATATGCGTGTCTCTCCGTACTTGATGAGAAAACTCACAGCTGAATCGTCTCTGCTCGCGGGAGCCAGCGCCACCCCCCGGTCGCGTGGTCGCGAATTGCTCACAGTGCTGAAGTGTGCGCTGTGAGGGCGCCCCCAACCCATTTGTCGCCCTAGGCAGTCGCCTAGTTCGCCTATAGCAATCGCCGGCCCTGATTACACGCTTTTAATGTGATGTGTTACAACAAGACATATGGCAGTTGGGGCCTTGTGGTTTGAATTCAATGTATATTCATAGAATATAGGCCATATTACTGGGTTGTATCCTCCGGGAGGCACATTGTAATTATAGATAGGGAAGGAGGAGAGACACAGAGAGGCAGACAGACAGAGAGAGAGGAGGGTTACAGAGTGGCACTTTCATTATGCATCTCAAAGCCATAATACCATATTGTTGCAGAGTTTATCGGATGTGTTGCACAATCAATAACCAATCTAATATGAACATGATGGATGGATAAAAGTTGCACTTGTAACATTACCTATTTGCCATTCAGACAATATATCTGACCAAGGTTTGTGGCGGTATTTCTTCTGTCTATCAAGCCTCTATTAGCAAAGCATGCTGGGTGACTGGTGGCTTCTTTATTTATTTTAGGCATAGTAAGTAATAAACCACTCTGCATTTTTGTATGGCTGTGCATAAATGAATGTGTCGCAACTCGCATGGTAATATCTTTGTCAGGCAATCTACCTTGCTACAGGCATGCCTGGGTTGCTATAACAACAGCTGCTGCTATATCTGTCTCTGCTGTGTGTCACGGCTAGTTAAAAGTGCAATGTACATCACATCTCTCTCACAGTGCCAGTCTTTTCCCCTTTCTCCCTCTCTCTCTCTTCCTGTCTTCCCATTTTGCGTTTTTTTTTCTCTTTCTTCTACAACAGTTTTGTCCATGCTCATCTGGACCAGCTCTGCTCCGACTGAATACAACTCTGTCCTCCACAGTACTGTATCTCACCTCTGTTATTGAAAATAGTAGAAACAAATCAAAATCCTTTTTTTGTTAGCTTTTTTTTCTGCACTGTTAATGGGAGCTCGAAACAACGGAGGTTTTCTTTGTGGTTGATTCCGAGCCCACGTTATTCCTTTCAACAGCACCACAGTCACATTTAATAGGGAGAACAAAAGACAGATGGTGCTGAAAGTCAATACTGTATTTTCCTCTCAACATCCAAGTGGACTTTAACGTTGTGCAATTTGAATGACATCTGCACTTACAATTAAACACATTGAACAGTAAACAGAGCTTCAGCACAAACTGTGGAATGCATTGCATTTAATAGTTCAAAAGGAGCTCACCCACACATATCCGTAATAGGCAAAAAACTGTGTGGTATGATTGGATCAAATACTATACAGATACAGTATCTACATAGCGGCACACACACTTAGTTTCAATAGCAATGTTGTTATAGAACACCAGCCACAGTTTGAGAATACATTTCAGAGTTACTGGTTGAGTAAAACTTAAACATTGCATTGTGGTTTCACTGATGCACACAGCAAAACAGGGAGAAATGCATACCCATACAATACAAAAGCTGATATCCATTTCCTTAAAAAGACATTGGCAAGAATAAATAAAACTGTGACCCAAAATCCAAGCATGGTCTATAAAATTGTAATGAAACAAGAACTACAGAGTCGATATTTTAAGTTGTATATAACAGCCGGGAGGACAATTTCTTTCGCTCTTGTTTAAAGGTTATAAATCACAGAGGCACAACTAACTACGAAAATATTCAGTAGCTCTATACTCTGGCAGGTATGTATCTGATAATAAGTGCAGGACACTCTTTAACCTGCTGTATTTGAGAAAACACTTAATTTTAGATGCCTGGCACGAAGGTAAAAAAAAAAGAACGTGAGGAGGGAAGGAGGAGACAAATTTGCACTTTTTTTGTTGATACACAGGGGAGGTCGGTTGGCCGGATTCCCATGGCTGTCTGGGAGTAGAGTAATGATACTTTCATAGTAGCATAGACAAGCTTGTGGACTCCATGCCTTTTACTGTCATCGAAGTTCCATCATGTTTGGTTAATATCTAAAAAGAGCAGAGAACATGTTCAATCTTACTCAACATGGAAACATTTATTTGCTAAATAACCAGTGCCTTTAGGATTATTATAACTCAGGAACCCAACTTCATATACATGCAAATGCCATACTATAATGTGAGACAGTGTTGGAATTGCATGTACACAAAATTGTCATATTTTATATTTAACTACTGTACACGGAATGGAGAGAGAACGAACAGGGGGGACTAGTGATCAGGTGACATTTCCAAAAATGGCGAGTGAACGAGCAAGAGGAGACACACAGGTTGCTGAAGCAACAGGACTCCACTACAAAGCTGCAGTTATGAGTCTAAAAGAGTGAGTACAAACAGTGAGTACAAAAAGAGAGGGATGATTTCACTGATCGGGATCAGGTTGAGAGAGTCACATGTAAAATACCGTGTCACTGATAACAGCTTTTATTCGGTAACAGGAGCGGCTGGGTTGTCTTTCTGCTCAGAAGGAATGGCTAGGTAGTCTGTCCTGCAGGCAGATTGGTATAAAAACAGAGGAGTGTCGAAAACCTGGTGGTAGGACACTTTCTATTACCATATACCACAAAATAGTGCTGGTTAGGATTTGAACTGCGGTGTAACATGACACTATTCCCTTGTGTGTGTGTGGACCTTCTGTGCATTCATATTTGTCCCTTACTCATGATGTCACAGCAATGCACACCCCCAGAGGAAATATTTTTTTTAAAGATAAAACCCATCATTGACAATGTGGGCAGTGGGGAGCTATCATCAGAAAGAACCAACAACCTCATACAGTATTTCAGAGTAATTTTTCATATTGTTAAAAAACACAATACCTGTACCTAATTGATAGAGCTGCACAGACACTGTGTAAAGTCAAATTCATAATAGTGAAAATATTTGTGTGACTCTGTCAGCATATTTAAAACAGAGCCTCATTTTATAAGTGTTTCACAGATTATCTGCTGCGTTCCATCTTTCGCTTCAGTAACATGACTAATATGATCTCAGCACTAATGCATCACAAAATGTAACCTTAAAATGTTCTGGTCGCCTACATATCCATTAAGCCCGAGTAGCTAAGAAGCCCACCACAACACAGCCTCTTTGAGAGGGTGTATATTCTTACAGTGAGATGTGTTGTCATACTGGTCAATAACGGCCACAACCCATTAACTCTTTCCACTGCAGGAACTGATTAAGTTTAGAGTTACGCACATTTAAACATTGATCAATAAACTTTCTTTAAATGCTGAGGGCTGATTTATACTTAAAAAATAACATAAGTCGACGGCCCCCTCGTGCCACTAAATGTTGCATCTGCACCTTCCATGGCCTTTATTTACCAATGTAAAATGTACCTACTTGATTTAATGTGGCTTTACTTCAATCTCCAAATAAAACTAAATGCCTGCTGAGTTCTAGAGCTGGTTCATTCATTGGGGCTGAAAAAAAGATCAGTTTTGATTAATTGATTTGATAATTTTTTTGATTGATTGTGTTATCTATAAAACGTCAGAAAATACTAAAATATGCTGACCACAATTTCCAAGAGCACACAGTGACGTATATATAACATCTTATTTTGGCTGATCAACAACTACAAACTATCATATTTGTACATTGTATTTTTGTCAATTTGTTTGATAATGCTTTACTTTACAGATCTGCAACTTACAGTTTCCAAATTATTCCCAAAGACTTTACGATAGAGGTCTTTATTTTCCAGTGTTCAGTTATTTTTTTTTTTTTATTATTTTTAATTCATTTCAATTAATTAACTAATCTAGCCTAGAGTAACAAGACGAGTATTCAGTTCAAAATAAATGGACAATGAAGTCTGAAATAAAAAATGAAAACTACCAAAAGGTACACAGTTCTTCTTGGGAGAACTGATAGGATATTACAGTACTCTAAAAATGAGAGTTACTTTACATTGTTTCACTTTTAAATTGTGTTGTGTTTGGAATCAGGATTAATCGCCCGCAAAACTACAATAACTGGATAAGCACATGTGCTCTATGATTGTTTTGTTCGGGACATAAATTGCGTGTTCAAAAGTTGTCAACCCGGATTGACTGGCCTCTTCAGCACCAAGCCAACCCAGAGGGAGCTGACTATACAGGCACATTTGAGTCTTTGTCAGTGCTTACAAAGTGCTACAGAAAAAGGATTTCTGATGGAGCTGCAAATCCACGATTGATGTAAAAAGGCTGTTCAGAAAAAAGAGCAGTCAGCAGTGCTTAGAATTATTCAGGCCCGTCAGGTAGTCTAAGTGAAAAGACAGATTGCTGTTGCAGGAGGTGACAAACTGATGCAGTGTAGACTCAAATAACTCTCTGTCTGTTTGTCTGTCTCCCTTTGCAGACCTGTTTCTAAATTACTACTTATTATTATTATCTAATAACCAGACACCCAGGCATACACACTTATTTGGCAGACACTGTCTTGGTGAATCATAATGTGAACCCCCTGCATTGCTGTTGCACTCTGGAAATGGGTTTGCGTTCCAATTCCCTGCTTTCCTTTGTACCCAGACTCACACTTATCTGTGTTTGCATCCATACTTTGGTGTCTGTGTGAGACTCACGCTGTGTCCTGTTCCTGCTCATCTGACTTGGAAATCTTCCTGTAGCAGTAGACCATCTCTACTAGCAGCCATAAGGTCAAGCACACCAGCAGCACATACATCATGATCTCAGAGTAGAGAGCTGCAGGATCTCCAATGGCTGTGGAGCAAAAACAATAGCAAGGAGCATGTATTATTCAGTATGCATACTTCCTATGAATGTCTCTTTGTTGAATATAGCAGGGGAGACTCTCTTTATTCACTATATTTAAGAAGATATTAAGCTTGTTCATGTATGTACAACACTGCTGACAATGAACTCTCAGTCATTATAGAGAAGGCAATATTTATGTGGTAACAGTCCAACTCAATAGGTGCAATAGTTATTACAATGCATCTGGACTTTGAGCAAAGCCAGGTCAAGTGTTCCAGTGTGCATCCTGTTCGAAGACGTTAAAAATGGTGACCGAACTATGTTGCATACAGAAGATTATGGCCACACCTGTAGTACAATGATGATAGAGCCTAGGGAGTTAAAGGTGGCTTGTGGAGTTTTCTTGTTAACAAAACCTGTGTTGGCATTCAGTGTTTCTTCCCAGAATACATTACGCGTATCCTGAAGGTCTACCAGATGTGTTGTGTTCATTTTCTTCAAAAGAAATAACAATTTGTTTTGTAAATATGGTAAATTGTGCATTGTTTACATCCAACCATTTCTCATTTGCTGCTTTTGTTGCTGCTGCAACATTTGTTGACATTCAGTCAACAACTGTCCGTTGGTAGAGTAAAGTGAAACAAATGGGAGGGTGCATGTGCGTCCTATATGTAATTCCATGGCACAAAGGAAACAGGGGCCTAAAACAATGCTCCATAGGGCTGCTAGTTGTCAAGAACTCCACAGGGTACCTTTAAATATAAAATATGATATATATGCAAAGTCATAGTGGTTCTCAGGGCATTATTATAGGTCATACATATGTAAGACTTATTCAATTATAACTCATTAAGTAATATCTTTACATTTGATTTACTTTAAGGAGATAGGTTTGCATTCTTTCAAATCTGTCTTGGAAAGATACTCTGATGCCCGTATGAACATTAAAGCAGGGCTTCAGTGTAAGTGATGGTGAACAAAATTGGCCGTTTATCTGAAGTTAATATGAGGCTTCAGCATGTGTGAGTTCATCATACTAGGCAGGTACCTGGCAAAGTTACATCCATTTTTGTACAGAATTCCCTATTTGTGTTTCCACAGAGCTTTGGAAGAAGAATGGATACAGAAAATGGAATTTCAAACTAAAAAGAAGAAGGTTGAATTAGGGCTTTTTTTTTAGGACTGTGGATTGTCCCCATCACTTACAATGGAAATGCATTAGACAGGTTTTTTTTTTAATGGCTGGAATGAAAAGGAGTGATTCCAGCAAGCAAAATGTACCTCTAACTTGGAAAATGTTTAAACTATCCTTTAATATCTTTCATTTCTGGATCATTATGAGCCACTGTGAACCACTGTGCCAGTGAGTGTGTACCAAATTCCAGAAAACCTGCTGACCAGACAGTTAACAGCTTTCACTGATTATATTCTGCAGTCTCTGCGAATAGAGGCTATTAGTGTAATATAATCCCTTAGATGGGAATGCACAGATATGCTTGGCGGGAAACTAATCCATTCTGCTACTACGGACAGCATTACCGTAACATGATTCCCAGCTGTAATGTACAGTATACACTGGCTGGTGGCTTGTATGAAATTTGGTCCCACATGTATGAAATGTGAAGGAGAGACTGTTAAATATGTGTAAAAGATCAAACTGTGGTATATTTTGGATAGTTGCACTTCGGAGGAAAATCAGATCCAATTTTCACTCTTCTTTTTCCAGATAAAAAAACAACACTGGGATACAGCTTGCCTGGCGTGTCTTTAAATGCCTCTGACAGTGAACTATATATACCACGTGCAAGCAATTTAATATAATGTAAAGTTGAAGACCTTTTAAAAAAGTAGTCCCAAATATACATGTTGTATATTCGATCACGGTGTGGAAAATGACACATTCAGCAAGCCAAGCATTCGGGAAGCAGAATACATTACCCCTTATCATAGATAGCAAAGTAGTGGTTTGAATTAAGCCCTTCAATGACCACAGAAGAAAGCTTTGATGAACAATAAAGGCAGACAAAACAAGACATATAGTTATTCCTCCTCAGTACAGTGGCAACAAAGGGGAGAGAAGGGAAGTGGTGTTGTTAGTGCCCTCATACTGATGCATCATTTAGTGAAAACGTTGAAAGAGAAAGTTGGAAATATATAATAACATGCAAACCCCATTTAAAGCAGTAGGATAAACACTTCATGCAACATCGAATGATGGGCATACAAAGAGAACAGTACTCAGAAGTCAACATGGCATAGACTTGTATTTGTACCAGGAGGGATTGTTAATTAACACGCCTGAGCTGAACCTTGACAACATGTTCTGTGTGCAGCTGTATCCTCCTCCTCCTCCTCCTCCTCCTCCTCCTCCTCCTCCTCCTCCTCCTCATAAGAAGTGATCAGTTATGCTGTCCTGCATCTAAAAAAGCCAAGTTTTTTGAATAAATGTATCTCAGTTCTGAGAACATTAGTTGACATAAATCCGTTCTTATCATATTGAAAAACCATGCAGAAAAAGATAAATTAGATATTTAAGATATTCTGCTGTACAGCCAGCCACTCCTGTGGAGACCAATACTACCTTTTGGAGAGCTTTAATAAAGGCTCAATATGATTAATACATTTATTCAGGCCTGTAAAAGTGTTTATTGCATTTTCAATTTCAAAATGTTGAAATTAAACAATTTTTTATGCAATGGTTTAAATAGAGTGGGGAAAAAAGTTTAAAGCTTCTACAAGTAACTTACATTTTGTGTTGATTACCTGTGGACGAAAGCGGAAGTGTTTCCGAGCACCAGATTCCATTAGAAAACTCTTACTGTCTGCTTCACTCAATCCTGGTCCTGGCTCTCCCGTGCCTCCCTTCCCTCTAGCAGGCCCAGCAATACGGCCTGAACCTCCAGCAGCGTGGTGTCGCAATCTGGCCCAATGGCACCGATAACAAACGTTACGAATAACTATATAGAAGTAGCCAATCTTCTCGGTGATGCTCTCATTTACTTATGAAGGTCATACAGAGACAACAGATTTAGACTTTTTAGTAACCATATTAGAGTTCTGAGCAGTAATTTCAAGTGTAATATCCGAGTTGTTGATCTCTTGGGACTAATGTCTATTTTTGGTAACCTCACAGGGGAAGGCCAATGAAACACAAGTCTGAGGTCTGAATAACAACATGTGTAGCTCTGGATTGACCTTGCAAAACTGATTTGTCTCCACACAGAATCATAGCTGGACTTAACACTGCGCTGTAGAAACCAACCATTTTGCTGAACATGAGCACAGAAAAAGAACAGGGCAAAATAAAATAGAAAAAGTGGGTAACTATTAGCCGCACCTTCCGCTTTCACCTTCAGCTTGATTTCCTTGGTGATGGAGGCTGAGGGTTTGAAGTATACATCAAACTCAAACTCGCGAGAGACAATGCACTCATATATGCCACTGTCATTATAGGTGACGTTGATGATTTGAATGGAGAGATCTTGCAAGTCCTGGCTCCCATTCCAGGCCAGGCGCCCCTTAAATGGTCCGTCCACCTCAACTGGAGTGTTAACATCATACTCAAATATCTAGGAGAGAGCAAAGACAAGCAGGCATGTATAAAATATATCGACTCCTAAACATACTAGTATGAACACATACAACACGTCATATCATACATAATAGTGTAGCTGGGACCTACACGAATTGTGTTAGCTGCAAGGTCATCTTCTTCGTTTGGCTTATAGTACCAATTCACACGTGTCTTTGATTTGATCTCATCCCTCTTCATACAATAAATGCAGGTCAACTTCATGGATTTCCCCAGGACTGCATCAGTCGCCGACGGGACATCGACGCACACTGGCCGGCTCAGGTGGACTGCAGGAGCATGGAAATGTCAGCAAAGTAGCCTAAAGAAATGTTTAAAGTCCCCCACAGTTTTGCTTATTATTGTTACTTTGTGTTTGACCTTCATGTTGGAGAATGATCTATGTGCAGAGTTTAACACTAAAGGCTCTTTTTACTTTCATCTGCTGAAAGTGTATTTGTGCTCATCTTAAATGTGAGTTTAGGATGTAAAGGTACAAGGTGATCAGTACTAGTTTAGAAGCCAGTCCTGGTCCAGTATGCAAGTATGCAAAATATGCAGAAACAAAGACTGAGAATAGACTTTACGTTAAAGTACAAGACATCATGCAAAACGTTTGAAATAACTAGAATTACCACTTTGCGGTTGTATGCCTCCACCAACCAGTCAGGTTGAATATGTTCATGTGGATTTGGAAGTTAATAAAAAAAATTGTGGAAAACCTATATTGGACATTAATTATTGTTCAAATAGTGCATTTTTTTAACTCTTAAATTTAGTTTATCAGTAATTGCATATAAACAATATACTCCAGTAGTATTTTAGAGAGCTTTTCAATACTCACTCAAACCAAACTGGTTGCCTCAGAGTGGGCTCATTGTAAAAGCAAGAGCATTTCAAAGTAAATGTGCTGAAAGGTGGAGCTATAAGTCATCTTCTACAAATTCTATGGAAGGATTACATTTTGTTGTGCAGGCCTGAGGACATTGTTAGGCTTCATTAATGACAGTGGGAATACAACCACGCACACGGCTGTGATAGATGTATTAAAAAAACTCATGGTCCAGTGTTTCTTATTGAGGTCATCAGCCCTTGCACTCGGTGCTTACGTAGAGCCAGACACAAAACTAAGCAAGCGTTAAAAAGACACAAATTCAATTATACAGCTCCATGAGCACTGGAGAGTCTTGAGTCACAATACGGACAGCAAATGCAAGATCATCCAGGCCAGTAAACACTAATGACGGCCTCTGCCCATTAGTATAGCTGGCAGGGGGAATAAATGGAGGGAGGGAGGGAGTGTTGGATGGAGGGACTGTGGGTAGTGTAGGAGGACAGCAAAGTATTGTAGGCAAGCAGGAAGAAGAGAAAGACATGATTGATGAATAAATGCATTGCAAGAGATGGAATAATTAGACGAAGCCAGGAAGTGGATGATAACTTGGAGGGAAAGAATTAAGAGGATTACAAACATTTCTTGTGAAGTGAGGCAGTATTCTCAGTGAGTTCACCACATGGATGTCTGTGTGTGCTGCTGTGTTGGTCCAGTGTTCTTATATAACCCCAAGTCCCCCAGGGCAGACAGTGACAACATCAATTCCATCTCATATTTTTTTCTCTTTTTTGCTCAGGGCTCATACAAATGCATGGAAATAGGACAGAGGAACAGGGAGACTGATAGTGAGTAAAACATAAAAAGGGAAATAACTAAAGCTGGGTGTCCTCTGTTGAATGGATTGATTTATTTTTGCTTAAATGATCACAATATTGAGTGGTGTTGTGCTCTGCAGGGGTCAGGGAAGCTGCTCTGAAAGTGGGTTTTGAGTTCACAGAGAGTTGAGTTTACAAGCCATAAATAAAGCACGTGATTACTCATCTATGCATCTATGTAACCGAAAGGTTGCAATAAGACATGCAACATTCACAATAAAAAAAAGATACATGTTGTACAATTATACTTACCAACACAAATCAAAAGTACCAAAGTTAGCAGATGAACTCTGGTTTGAGTTACCATATTAGGCTCTTTCTGGAGCTGCTGATAGACAGTGTCCCCTCCAGCTGTTGCTTTAAGGAGAAACCCTTAAGTTGTTTTCACACAAGGCCAGGAGTAAGATAACAGGAGTTGTTGAGATGACTTCAGGACCACGGACAGCGCCTCTCCTCGGTCGATGAGCGCGCAGGTAACTTCCCTCTTCGCGACTGGAAATCCACGACAGATTTCAAACGACAAGAGTTGCACAAACGAGGCTGTGAAATCTCTACGTGCTCATTTCAAATGGACTCTCCCAATAACCTCCTGTCTCGCCATTCAACATCTATCTAGAAAGCACTAACTTCATTATTCGCTCCACTCGGTGACATAAACAAGCACACGAAGAGCGAGTCCTCCTTCTGCTGCTTTCATTCAGTCCAGATCCATCCAGAAACATAGGAGAAGAAGAAAAAAATGAAAACAAGCGAAGAGGAAGAACCTGTGGATTCTCAAAAGCCGATTTGATACTGTTGCAAGATCTCGAGTCTTGTTTACACAAACAGCAAAATAAACGATAGCAGTTCTCTCGTTTCACTTCTCAAAGAATAACTCCATTGATTGTTTGAAGGATATTTTCCTCAATTAAGGATGACGGATAACATTTCCCAGCCGCGACTCACTGCTTTTGTTTTTGCAGCAGTCAATGAGCGCTGGCAGAGCAGAGGCTTTGATACGCATGCGTGAGTCGCTCCCTCCTACACTACAACGTGCACGTCCATATTACTGTCATTTGCGTCGGCCTAACCAGCTCATCATGCACGCCTGTTTGCGTTTTCTTTTTTGACTGAAGAAACAAAACACAGCATGTCATTGTATCATGTGAAACCGAAAGCAAATCAGTTCTAATAAAGCCGAAGAAAAACAACTGGCTTCGTCATCTGTAGAAGCCTACTGTGGTTTAGTAGCTGCTAGCAGAGCTCTTTCATTTCATTCAGGGCATTTCACAGACATCAGTAACGTGCATTATTGCTGCTTCCCAATAGGACCAGTGTTCAGGATACAGTGGGTTGAAGGTTTTCAGTGATCTATAATAGTAGCCTCAGGTCTATAATGTGGCTTAAGGTTTACAAAGCGCACATACTGTGCACAATCTGATGCATCTGCTCTATCCACACATACAGGCATAACATCATAACATACTTGCAATGATTCATACTCTGATTTAGTGTTTTGAAATAATTTGAATGATAAGCACATACATAGACTGATCTGCATATGTGACTCACTGCTGCCATGAAGCTGATACAATACTGTGCAAGACACGATGCACTAATCAAATGATTTTCTATCCTCTGGAGTTTAGCCTTAAAAGGGCTCGACCTTTTCTGTGATACTCAGTCTATATTTAGGTACAGACTCATGACCTCGATTCAGCAACAGTTGCCTTTCCTTTCCTTTAATAATTAAAAGGGATACACAACGCTGTGAATAAACAATAACAAACAAAGCTGTGAATAATAATAATTTTAATAAATGATGTTACAATAAGTCACTGATTCAGGTAAAAGCACATCAAACCCTTATTGATGCACACCATGCCAACACAACCTGTACCAGAAGAGGATTGAAGTGACCGCTGAACAGAGTAATTAAATCAAACATGTTGGTCTCTCGCTGAAAGACTCTTGACTCTTGTAAAATTGGAATGATGTGATGAGGATGAATACAATTGCCAATAAACTGAATCCACAGGGTACGTTTTCTTTTTCCGGTCTTTCTCTTTTACCAGAACTAAATCAAATATAAATATAAATATTTATTTCCCAACTTTTTCTTGTGGAAAATCAATCTTGCTCTATTACCGACTTCTATGAAAAGACATGTGAATAGGCCCTGTTTTTTTGTTTTGTTTTTATCTGTCTGATTATGCGATGATAACATATTAATCTGTTCGATTTTTTTCCCCAGAAACAAGGATACCACATTCTCAGGCCTGAAAGAGAAACAATAATCTCACTGTAGCATCAACATATTGAATCTAGCTGCCATTGTATCTGGAGTAATGAGAGGATTATTTAGAATAGGAATAAAGGATTTGAGAATTTCAGCATTATCTGTTTTAAATATCTGTTTTGTATCTATCTGTAAACATCAAGATGAGTATGATACCCTTCTGTAAATCTATTGTAGTTATGTACATGTATCTTTTTTTAGTTTTCCTCCCCTTTAATAATAGTAATAATAATAAAAAACTATAGATTGGTATGCTGCTCGCTCATGTACAATATGTGTATGTAGGCGTATATGTGTATATCTGTGTATATATATGCATGTATGTGGTACATATATGTTTAGATATGTACTCACTATTTGGTAAATTATTAGAACTATTATAACAGTTTGTATTGTTTTAGTATGTACCTTGTTTTCAGAGGTCGTATGTCAGGGACTGTTCTATTGTGTTAGAAATATAAAAATAAATTAGAAAGTTCCTTAATAAAAAGATGAGTTTGAGGACAAGCTGTAAAATGCTGATAGCTGATAACGAGTGAGTCAACAGTTGTTGTTTTTTTGCAGTAATTGTTAATGTTGGAGCAGATTTTAATGTAAAAAGAGCAGCAAGCTGAGTGCACTCTTGTGTTGCTCTCAGCATCAGCAGTGGGGCGGCGCTCTGAGAAGCAGACTAAATATGGCAGGCGAGGATAAACCACATCCTGCAGATAAAGAAACCATAGCAACAGTAATGCAGTACCATGGTGACTACAGGAGACCTGCTTAGCGACAGACCCCAGACCGAGGAAGACAACAGGAAGTCTCACAGCTCGATTTAATTTTTTCAACAAAAATACAAATAAATCATGTGCTTTAACTCTGAAAGTGTTTTTCTGTGTTCAGGTCTAACCCCTTCCACAGCATATGATTAATACAGCACTTTTGAGTATTGTATGTATTTATACTTCTATTTTATTTTTAATAATCCTTTATTAATCCCACAGTGGGGAAATTATTCTCTGCATTTTACCCATCCTTAATAATTAAGGGGCAGTGTGCTGCTGTGAAGCACTGGGGCTTCATTGTCTTGCTCAAGGACACTTCAACATGAAACTATGGAGAGAACAGGGATGAACCAACTACCTTGTGGTTTCAGGACGAACACTCTTCCCATGAACATGATAACTTTACAAAGTACAAAGTACACGGACATAAAACGTCATTAATAAATACATGGAGAAATGTGCTTTCATGGAAATGTTTACGTTACGGCGTTAACAGGTTACGATGCGCATCTCGCCGATTCTTGGTGTTTTGAGATCTAAACTCAACATTGAGCATGAATTGAGATTGGCCGTATCAAATCTACAACCCTGTTTTAAAAATATTTGTAGAGGAAAGCAGCTCACTGCAGCCACTAATACTGATACAACGTGATGGCTCACACATCTGCACTCATTCTGTTTTCCACAGGTTGAACATTATTGTTATTATCTTGAAAATATATTCAGTGCAAAACAGGTAATTTGCAGCCACAATAGGTAATTGTTTTTGCCAAATATTAGTTATTTTTTGCACAGATAGAACTTTATTTGCATTGTTCTAACAAAGTGATTGCACATGTTATTAGTATTTGTCTGATGGAGCAATCTGGTTTACTTGAAAGGGATTGCAATTTTTTTTATTCTATTATTTGAAAAAGCACGGATGGAGGAGTCACAAAAAGTTGGACCATTTTGTTACAATTTTGTTGGGGCCCGAACATTTTTCTTCCTCCAAAGTGGGGCGTGACAGAACAAGTTTGAGAACCACTGCATTAGGGAGTGATTCATTTAAATGACTGGGTATACATAAGTAGGTTAGAGAGAGTATGTGTTGTACGTGCGTGCGTGTGCGTGTGCGTGTGCATGTGTGCAGGGCCCCTTGTGGGTCTACTGTGGAGAGCAGATTTCTAAGGATTTGGATGGATTTCAAGATTATAACATGATTACAGCAGACAGCCATGGATGAAACATGTTGGAAACTGAGTTGTAAATCACATGTGCAGCTTGCGAGAAAAAAACATCTTTTGGTTCAGTGTACTTATCTGTCTAAACATCTATCACAGTCAGTCTAGATCCATCTGTATCTGTGCATCCAGCACTGTTTGCAATTACAAAATACATGCATTACATTCAAAATATATCACAAGAAGTCTGCTACTGTTCAGACTTAATTATTTATAAACAAAATGCTCATCTTAAATGGGTGAGTTGTTGTGTAAATACAACAAAACAGAAGCATTCAAGCATGGTCTTTACTTTGATTCTTGACTCACTCTTTCAAGAAATTAGCATTTAGCCTTTTATCATTTCTGAACAATGGCAGACTTCATGCAATATATTTTGTATGCAATTAATACATTTTATAATCTTATGTATATACAACTTAAACATAAATGTATACACATATAATCACACAAACATCACAAAAGAGAGTCTTCCTGAAAATATCCCTTTTGTTGATCCAAACAACTAGAGCAAACATAATGCTGGACCACTGATGTCCACACAGTGCTTGATGCCATGTCCCACTGTGAGGCCAACTCACTGGCACATAGCAGCTAATCTAATTGATAAGGCATATAATCTCAGGGAGTCACTGAAGCACCCCTCATACGCACACATACACACACACACACACACTTCTACAATGCGATGCCAGATTTAACCTGGGGGCCTTGGCACAGAGCTCTAAGCTAACACTGATAGTAAGTGAAGACTTGTTCCATCTGACCTTCTGATTTGGCTCACAGCCCCCTGTAGGAATACTCACTTTCTATTAAAAGAACCAGAACCCTGTGCGTCAGATAAACGATCGAACCCGAGGAAGGCAGCAGTCGTGAAGCATAGACCGGTCTGACAAGATTTGAAGCTACTTTTAGTTTCACTTGGTGAACCTGTTGGTTATAGAGACAGTTCACGACAATGAATAAGGCTTTGAGACGACAGGTCAGAGGACCTGCATGTTTGCAAAACAGATAAATATGACATACTCATGAAGATATAGGTTGTCACCTTTACAAGAGGGAGAAGGAGAAGTGACACTTTGTGTTCAGTCAGCTAAAGATTATTGTCTTCAATATGGTCAAGGTCAGTATTAACTCCTGTCTGAGAAACTATTTGGTAATTGTCTCACACCGCTGGTCGTTGCCAGAAATTTTGTTTTATTCAGGATCATTGATAATTAAAAAGAACCCATCTGTTTTATAGCTGGCACACATTAAGACAAAGGCCACTTTAACATTCCTCAACAAACAATAAATAACATTATACTGTACAAGCACAAAGAAAAGAAAAATAATGATGACAACCGCATAAAAAAAACAAAAAAATGTCAGCATTGATCTACATTCAGATCCAGTTTCTGATCAGTAAGCCCTCACATGTCATCAATATATTTATGTCCAGTTGTATCGTCTCTTGTGGTCTGACTGTTTAGCTCCAGCTTTCCTGAGACATTAACACACAGCTGGTCTTGGCTCTCCAGCATCTGGCAGTCTAGTAATGTGTCAGGGTCGTTGCTCTGGACAGTGTCACTCATCAGCTGGTCAGAAATATGACTCTCCAGTTCAGAGTTACCGAGACCTCTGCTCTCTACTCTTTGTTGGCTGTGACTCTTGCCAGATGGAAAACTGTCCTGCCGCTGGCCTCCAGTCGGATAGTCAACTATGCCAAGATAATGCTCCCTCTGCTCCTGCTGAGTGGTGCTGCTGTCTGTTTGAGTATTGCTTCTTGTTCCATCTTTTGACTCGCTGTCATGCTGCTGGCTCTGTCTGATCTGGCCTAATGTCATTTGGAGCTCATTGAGGCGCTGTGATACATAGCATCTCTTCAGTTCCAGCAGGGTTGTTCCATTGCGACTCAGACTTGGCATGCTTGTTGCTGTTTCCTTCTGCATAAGGATAAATGACAGAGAATGTACTGTAGATGATATGTGGTAAAATATACACATTAATGCATGCACATAGTCTCAAGCAACAATTTAAATATGCAAATGAAGGCACACATTATATTCATGCATACTGATTTACACATTTTTCTCTTCAGTCAGGACTGAAAAGGAGCACATGAACGTCAGCAAAATACTTGAATGATCAAATCCACTTAACCTATCAATGTAATGTATCATTTACATGTATGAAATGCTAATGAGTAGTGAGAAAGTAGAAAATCAATGTCTCGGCGTGTTGAAATTTGTAGGAAATAAGAGATGCTTTCTAAGATCATCAAAACGCAATTACATTAGCATGCTGATTATTTTTTAGGTTTATGTCATAATATATGAAATGTGTAATATTCCAGATAATTACCGCAGAATGGTTGCCAGCATTGTTTTCTCTCTCCTTTAGCCTTGTGCTCATTTGAGCTCTCTTCTGGAGCTGCACGCTCAGCTGCAAGAAAGACTCGTTCGTACGGTCAATTTCTTCCTCTATGCAGGACATCTGTAATTGAGGATATGGTGAAGTAACGTGTGCTGTATGGAGGGCAGTGACTATTCTCTTCAAGTAAGATCATTTATTATTTATAACTGATTGATACCTGCATTGGTGTCCCTTTTGGTGGCAAACCTGCAGAAATTAAACAAGACTTTTGATTCTTCAGAATAAAAGAAATCATTTTTTTCCAATGGTAACTGAATTGATCAAAAAGACAAGATAATTATTTGCACAACCACTTATTGCTTTTAGAAGATTCAGAGCTTCAATGCTCATTGACATACTGTCAGTCAAGTCATGAAGTGTGTACGATAGAATATCAGACCATTCGGTTGAAGGGAAAGCTTTTAGTTGACTTCACTGCTTTTCTCTCCAGGACGTTATTTAATAGTTTAATGACGTTTAGATCGTCTGACTAGGAATAATTGAAAAGGCGTCTGACTTCAATTTGAAATGATAATCAAATCTGTTTATTAGTTTCTATAAGTGCATTACTATTGTGAAATAAGGGGAATTTATGGGTTGCGCTAAAAAGCCTGCCGTTATGATCAATGGCTCCAGGGGAGAAAACGGTAGTTTGACAGCACACAGTCCTCCTTTAAAAGGGTTAGGATTCAGTCAAATACTCGTTTAATATAATATGTGGTCCTTAGCAATATTTTGCCCATCCTGTGAATAGTTCAAAGAAATTGTTGCCATTGATTTTACATTTTTAACTTACAATTTTTAACTTACAATTTTTTTTACAATTGTCTTACCGACATTTGTGTCCTCAGTTGATCTCGGCTTGAGGTTTGAGATGAGCTGCTCTAACCTGAAACATTTGTATTTCTGAAGTCTAAATTGGAAGACAGGCAGAAAAGTATTTAATTTCATCATTTTGTTTAAAGGGCATACTATTCCCTGCTGTATGTTTTATCTTCATGCTTTGTCTTTCTCACCAACCTGCTGGCTAATAGGTGCTCGGTGAACTGCGCTTCAGTGGGAACTGTGATGTTGAGGAAATCCTCAACTAAGGCACCATGCTGCCCCTCTGAAGCATTGACATTTGTCTGTAAAAAGAAAGCAAAAAGTGTTATCTGCCTCTACCCGTGCAGTGGGAGGAGGATGTTTAACTCACAAATCAAACCTCACCTCTGCTGTGTTCCATGTGAAAGAAAAGTTGAATAGCTGAAGGCTTAAAGCTGAAATGGCCTCATGAAGCGCTTGCATGAAGCTCTGAGGTTTGGATCCTGGTTATACAAAAAAAGAAAAACTAATATCATATTTTTTCCAAAGAGGATTACTTTGTGCTTTCAAAGATGATTGCCAAAGTTATTGTACTGTATTACATGAATGTTGCCAAACAATGGCACTCTCAGGACTCTTCTATAACTGTCTGATTACCTGATGCTATGTAGGCCATGGACTGCAGAATAGTAGCAATGAAATGTCCCACGTGATGAAGCGTTGCCTCTGACAGATAAAGGATTTGATTGGTTGCATCAAAATAATAGTCCCCTGAGCAATGTGCCAGCTGAGCCTCATTAGAGGAAGATGAAGAAGCAGGTATTGACTTGGCCATTAGCAGAAGCACAGAGGGGAACAGGGGGCAGTTTGCAAGCAACTGCATCACCTGGCAACCAAACAGGAAAACAGCAGAGTGTTGAGGTGAGAGGTTGTCAAGGGCCGTCGGGATAAGTTGTCCATCATCGTTCTTCTGGACAGAATGCTCTGTAGCTTCTAAAACAGAAGGAAAAGCTTCATTTGTATACCATAATTAGTTGTTACATTCAATATGAGTTGAATGTCTCTTATAGGCTTATAATATAATCATGTTTCTGTACCATTGTGGAGCTTCTGATTAGACTCAGCTGTGGGAAGGTTCTGTAAAGACTGCTGGATTTGCTGCAGGGTCTTGAACAGAGGAGATATACTGACCAGCCTGGACAAGTCGTGGTCACTGAGACAGGGAGCTGTGCTCTGTAGATGAACTGGGGAGGACAGAGGCGTCTCAGTGGGGTGAAGAAACATTCACAATTCAACCAACATTTGTATAGATTTGTTCCCTACCTGGCTCTGCTTTGGTCATATTCACTGATGAAAACTGTGGACATAAATGGTAAAACAGAATCATTCTCCTCTTAATTATTCCATATATGCATGCTACAAACATCAAATGCCACGACAGTACCTGTGTAAAACACATGTTGTTGTCACCGGATTGTGTGTATCCAGCTTGTGGTTCGCATTCCCTGGCATCATGAGGAGCATGATGGCAGTATGGGAGGCCAGGCAAATCCTGGTTCTGCCAAGCTTCTCCTGTCAGCCTGCATACGAGAGCTTCCACTGACCGGAGTACAGCTCCCAGTATTGCTACCGAGGTCTCAGCTGGGTTGATGAAGTTGTTCCAGTCACATGCAGGAAAAAATGTAGAGAAAAACATTTAATAATCAAATCACGATAACGGTTGCTTTAAAGGTTGATATGAGTCTTTAGGGACATTCAATACAATGAAAGTACTTGCACACTGTGTTATCCTCGACTATGTCAGTTTATTATATTATTTATATTTATATTTATATTATTTTATTATATTTCCAATTGGAAAACTGTTCCTTTAATCACCTAGGTCTTATGATTAGACATTTAAGTATTTTTTTCTTCAATACAATTATTTTGTCTGACTGTGAAAAGATCAGTTTCTCCAATCCAATCCAATATCATCATAATCATTCAGGTTTACCTTGTGTATCTCTCTCTCCTGCACTGCTGTTAGATGGTTTATCCCTCATTGCATTATGGACTAGCAGCTCTTTAAGAAGACTCAGTTTTTTATGATCCATATTGTCAAAGACATTCTGAAAGAAAAGTGTAACGTTTTCTTGAGACCACAAGTCCAGAATATTACATTTCATATTGTCAATTCCTTCTTGAAATAATGAATTAATATAAAATTGTATGCATTCATCTCACTATAATAAAACTCACCTGGAGTGTTTCAGTCTGTTGACAAATGTTTCTATAAAACTCCTGTGTGTTTTTGCGGTGTCGGGCCAGTTGTGAGGCTATGTGCAGGTTCTGATCCTCTAGTTTGTCAAACAGAGTCTTCACATTTAACTCCTCCAAATCACAGTGCCCTGGCACGCTTCCTAAATGGGTGGAGTAAATGTCAATAATATGTCAATTAGAATTGGGCTGTGGGAAAAGTATCATCATGGCACCCTAAATGAATGAGGAGATACACTCCTGATGAATGGCTGCACCTTGAAATCAAAAGTTTGATTGACTCCATAACAATTCAGTATCTCTAGCTATTTAGACAGTCTGGACGGAGCATGCAATGAATAATAAGTACTTGAATTAAAACTGCAGATGCTAACTAGAGAGCCAGAGATAAACGCAAAATAACAAGTAATTAGAGTGTGGTATTGACCATTATTTTCTTCATCATCAATCAAATGGGGAATAGGCCATTAACTACTACCTGGTCATGCGGGATGGTTTCATAATGACTAGGCCAATGTAAAGGCCCGATCAAGCTGCATGAATAATGTAATATGCACTAGGAGAGAAGCATTGAAGCCAATTCTACCCTCGGAACATTATCACAAAATGGAAAGAAAAAAGCAATACCCCAAATAATTGATTTATCGCTGGTCATTGTCGGTCGTTCAGTGGGTAAACCACTTCGGTCAAGAGTGAAATATCTCGACATATAGATGGATTGCCATGACATTCAGTACAGACATTCATGGTTCTCACAAGATGAATCTAACTGACTTGTCATGCCATTATCAGATAAAGATTTCAATTTGTCCAGTGTGAATAAACACCTGCAAAATGATTGACATTTCCATTAGCCTCAGCTTTACTTTGAGCTAACACACTGAACTCGAGAACATGGTATACATTATACCTGCTTAACTTCAGCATATTAGCGCTGTTTTATCAGCATGTTAAGCTCAAACATGGCTGCATCTACAGCCACACGACTGTAGAGTCTTATGTCACATGACTTAGGATATGTAATTGCAGACGTTCCAGCTGACCTTGCGCCAAGGCAGATATAGCCTATATAGAAATATTCATATCAACGGGCAATTTAGAGAAGAGAACCTACGCTGCTATGAAGACAAACAAGCAAACAAGGGGCCCTCTTTCTGTGAGTCGACAGCGTGCAGCCCACAGCAGTATACAATTAATGCAATAATGTAGGATTTAGGAATTTCTGCATTCTTTCCTATAATTCAGATCTGATATTTTACATACATATCTACATGCAACTCACCTAGCCTGATGCCTTCCATTTATATTTTTATGATCCATCCTGATTTTTACATTTTACAAATGTTATAATTATTTTTCGTGAAAAGGTTTTCTTTATACTTTATTTTGCACTACTCCTGCTTATAAACCTGGTTCTTCAGCTTCCCCTTTGAAAGTTGTATGGTGCCAAACCACCTCAGCTGCCCTTTATGTGGGGTGGCAGCACAAGAATATCTACTTTTTTGCACTCTTTATGTATTCGTCACACTTTATATTGCAACAGTCACACAGCAATTCACCTTATCTTATCACCTGGCAAACTTATTGTGCATTCCACCACATCACCGTGACACTACTACTCCAACATTTTTTAAAGGGGCTTGATTGACAGCACAAGTTAATAAACAGTGAGCTTACCTCCTCTTGAAACAGCGGGCTCCTCAGTTTCCGCTCCCTCTCCTACACTCCTATTGCCTAGTAAGCCACCTAAGCTTGCGACAGCTATGCTGAAACACAAATACAAAGCCACACATGTATTTGTTATATATCATCTTACAAAGTGTATACATAGCAGAGAAGTTGACAAGGACAATGCAACAGAGAGGAGGGTGCCTTTCAGCATGTTTCATAACTGGAACATACATAGTATGTGCTACTAGGATAAAACAAACCATCAGTTCTGACGTCAAGCCAATTTACCTATCTTCACTGCAAACACAATCCACCGGACAGAAGGGCTCCCCGAGGCTGCGCCACTTTGGCTTCGTCCTCCGCTGGGAGAAAAGTTTTGCTTTGCCGGGTCGCAGAACTACCACCGTAGTGGTCAAAACCACAACTACAACCAACAGCAGACTGAGGATCCCTGAAAGGCACAGTTAGCATTGTGTCATGATGAAATAGCAAGCAAACTCATAACAGCCATGCACCGGCAGGATATAATGTTGAGTATACATTAATAGTGAACAGCGAGGATACACACCTGCTATCACTCCCCAGTCAGGAAGAAGGTTGAGTCTGTGCTGCTTGACGATCCCGTACTTCACCAGCTGTGCCGGGGTCATGGGCTGGAAGACGGAGGCCCGAGGGGCACACTCTGTCCCCTCCTCACTGACCACCACCACCATACTCCAATCTGGGACAGCACTGTCAACAAACACATACTTCCCAGTTTCTGAAAACACATGGGCAAACCTGAGAAAAAGGAGAGGAACATAGAAAAGTTTGTGGTATAGCAGGGATGCAGTCTCAAAATGTGTCAACACTTGAGGCTCTACCTGCAGTATAGACTCAACACTACCTTGTAGAGTTTAGGTGTGTCTGCTTCACGAGTATCTGCAGTCGTCTGAAGGCACCAAAGTCCCAGCTGGGGTTACTGTTAAACAGGTGGTCTTTCTGATACACTGGAAAGTGGCTGAGATGGCGGTCTAACGGATATAAAGAAAGTTTGAGCAAGTTGAATGTGTTTAAAACACAAAGAAATGGCATCGTCCATCATGATAAAAAAATACAATAATGTGAAAGTAAACAAAATATGTGGTACCAGTGTGGTTGATGGCAAGACGGAAAAGTAGCATGTCACCCGAGGACAGACAGACGATGGGGTTGGGGATAC
Organism: Myoxocephalus aenaeus; assembly: GCA_038501785.1. Lineage (NCBI taxonomy): Eukaryota > Metazoa > Chordata > Actinopteri > Perciformes > Cottidae > Myoxocephalus > Myoxocephalus aenaeus. The sequence continues at coordinate 2,742,241 of JBAMJR010000124.1, read as the reverse complement.
GAGGAAGGACAGCGATGTCAGAAGCATCGTCATCCTCAGCATCTTCCATGTCTCTCCTCTTTCTGGGTCTTGTATTTAGGAGTTCTATTGGTTCTGAGTACAAATAAATAGGTGCTCAGGGTTTAGACAGCATTATCACTTAAAATGATACACGATACAGCAATTAAATGGCTTGATTAAGGATAGATAATAACTGTTTAGTCACCTGACATGAACTGATTGATGAGCTCTTTCTGTGTGGGAATCCAACCAAAGACCCCTTCAGGGTCAAACTGGATCAAATGGATTTTACCAATACTCTTTGCGTGGATATCTGGTCCTAAAATATCCATTACAGTCTGGAAGTACACAGAAACAAGCTCAATAAGAACTGCTACTGCAGCACTATAGATCAGCATAGTACATAAATTCAAGAAATAAAAAGACAAGATATCGATAACTAATTTTGAGAGTCCATCGCTCTCGTTAAACCAACTATTTGCATAAGAACAGTTTTCACCATATTGGAGAACCAATAATATACAAAGAACAGATATGGCATATTGTGTTTCTTCATAAATTATGTCATATTTTTCAGATTACTGAATCTGATATACACAGTGGTGAAAGGGATGTTGTTTTTGTCCTTACATTTTAAAACACATTTCAATTGCATTTTCCATGGCAAAACATGTATTGTATGGTGAAATATTGTTTATATTTTAAACACAAAATGGTTTAAAGTGTAGTTAAATGTCCTGTACTTGAGAATAAGACTATTGTGTTGGAAGGACATTGCACAGCTAAAAAGTTATGGCTGCTAAATATCTCTAAACAGGACTGAACCCAGTGCATATGCACATTCATACACAGGTGATGAAACGATCTTACAATTAGTTATTTTGTTAAAACTGAAAATGTCTATAAATTCGCCTTCATGGAGAAAATAGCTCCACTTCTTCTTTGCAGTAATGCAATGATATCACCAAATGTGCAGCTGCAACATTTTTCCAGGTGTCCTGCTAAGACCCTGATACATTTTACACCAAGCTTCCTGCCATCTAACTGAGCTAGCAAAACCTACAATCTGAAAAATCTCTTGGCTGCATCAATACAATACTCTTTTTATCTGGAGGTAGCAGTTTCCGAAAATCTTTTCTCACATCCGTCCACACATGTAATGTAATTCATGAGCAAGTAAGAAATCCATTATCTTGTAAGGTATGGCCAATCATTAGTTTATTTGCTCCCTCACCCTGGCCCACACCATCTTGTCTCTTTCTTTGAGGCTGAGCAGCAGATGCCCATCTGGTGAGATCTGGGCAGAGAGCTGAGGTAGTCTGGAAAGGCAGGAAGTGTTGCAAAGCTCTTCAGCAGACACATACTGCTCACACTGGCAGCTAGCGCATCAGCATCAGGCAGATAGGACAAGAGACATAGACATAAAGACAGACAGCGTAGCACACTTTAGCCGTTTTTTCAGGGAAATTCTTAGTAGTAATTGACTTTGCAAGGCATTTTGAAGGAGCAAGTTGAATTGAAAAGTATAAATTAGATTCACATGCCCATCGCCACATCCAGAGTTCCTCCATGTTGTCCACAGGTGATATTACAGGAGTGGAGGAAAGGTGACACACATTCTCTGGATGCTGCCAGACGTACCTGACCTGTGGAACAACGCCTGTTCGCCTGACACACACACACACACACACACACACACACACACACACACACACACACACACACACACACACACACACACACACACACACACACACAGGGAGAAAGAGGGAGACCTTGCTAGCCATTACATCATTCTTGATTGAAAAACAGTCCAAGAATATTGCCCATTTCCCATCTCACTGTGTCATATTGATTTGCACATCATCTGCAAAAACTAATTATAACGTAACATCATCGCAAAACATCAAGCCATTGTTTTCCACAAGTTGATCCTTTGTGGTGGTCAACACTGAAGGGTGTATGAGTTGTTCATATGCTTCTGGGAACCTTCAACATCAGACTTCCAATTAATCTACATTTTCGTTCTGTGAAAACTTTTGAAGAAGATTTTTGATGGAAGTGAATATATTTGGTTGAACTGTCAGATGATGGGCGACATTGAGGTCATTTTAGAATGGTGTCATTTCTAAGACACAAATGTCTGACGGATAAGGTAAAGCAATATTCTACATGTTTCATATTGTCAACAGATCCCATGATAGGACCACATACTGTATATTTATTGTTACTTAACCCTGTATCCAAAGTCTGATATATTAATGAATACATTGATAGAAACTATATCCCACTGACCTCAGGCTGGCAGTCCAATTCACTGTCAGAGGTAGAACTTTTGAAATCCAGTTCATTGTAGAAGATGAAACCAGTTCTGCACAAACATGAACCATCTGAGTGCTGAAATGCGCGGTTCTTACCAATACAGGTACAAGAAGAAGTACCTGATGAAACAGGTGTAACAAAAAATGAAACTATAACTTAATACACATTATTTGTTCAGATAAAAGTATGTAATGTGATCTGAGAAACATCCGATTGGATCGAACCAGCTGTTGAGGTGGAGGAGCTGCCACAGGGAAAGCAGGCCTTCTGAGCAGGCAGGTGGTTGAAGGTGCCAGCTGGGCATGGGTGACAGTCACCCATTGTCTCAGCATGAGTAAGGTTACCAAAGAAGCCAGGGGGGCAGGGTATTGGTTGGGTGGATCCCATTGGACAGAGATACCCAAGAGGGCAAGGGTTACTTTTGTAGTGGTCTGTACCTGTTGAATTAGGATAAATGCACACATCAATTGTATTAAGTAAGTATATATAAGTACACATCAATTGAAATGTGGATTGATTTGTGGTAGTGAGCAGAGGACCTGGGGAGCAAAAGTATCCTGCTGGACATGGAAGGCATTGCGGGATGGGGGAGAGGTACGGACGATAGGTGCCCCCCTCACACACACGACAACAGCTGGTTTTGGATCCTCTGAGGTCACTGGTGTTGACAGGCATAAAACCCCCTTTGCATGACTTCATGGCAGAGCTGTTGGCTGGGCAGTAGTAGGGAAAAGGACAGCTGTGGGGCATGGTGATAGGGTTATTTATAAATCTTTAGGAGGATCAGTCCAAATCTAATACGCTTTCATCATTTCAACTGTTAAAGCCTCTTGTTTCCATGTCAGTCTTTTCAGCCAGGTTTCTATTCAGGATAGTTGACCTTTCATGCACTCACAGTTGCTTGGGGGTGTTGTAGGTATGAGATCCCTCAGGACATAAATACCCTTCAGGACAGACTGTCGGCTCAGCAGTCTGAGGTCCACAGTACGAGCCAGCTCTGCAGAGCCTCTCTGAGAATGCACCTGGATTATGAGCAAAAACTCATTACTGAACTCATTACTGCAGAACCTCATTACTGTCTTCAGGGAGAAAGGCATTTATTAAAATAAAAGACTGAAAGTTCTCACACACATAATCTAATATACCATGCTAACATTATAAACTGTGTTGATGAACCTACCCATGGGACATTGATAAGAGGCCCTGCAGGGGATCCCCTCCACATTGGGCTTCCCTGTAGCTCTAGGATCTGGGCAGAAGGTTCCCCCTGCACATGGTTCACACTGTCTGGGTGCAGCAGCTCCAGGATGGGGCCTCTTGGTGCCTGCAGGGCAGAGAATGGGGGGTCCAGACCCGCTGCACCAGAAACCAGGTGGGCACGGACTGTTGGAGTAGTCTGTAAGCCCTGGAATATAACAGGTTTCAGAAAAACATATCAATCACTTCACACATGATAACCAAAATAAAAATACATTTGTTGCATCATCGTCCACAAAAAACCCTGAACCATTAAGGTCACGACTCAAACAACAATCAAGTTATTTACTATTTAGAAGATAAGCAACCTTTATTCATGCATACAAAGAACCAGAGTACATTTTTGTAAATCCACCACTTAGGTAGGTTTTAAATTCACTGTTTTTAATTACATTATACCTCCTTCACATTTATCTCAGGCACAGACTCAAGCGCTTATGCGTACATACTGAACCTAATAAAACCTGGACATTTTATTTATACATTTTCTTTGATCTGTCCTACAAATGTAAATTCAAACCTGCAAGAGAGAGGAATATTAATGTGTATTTCACACTTCATTATACAGAAGCCACAGGATGTAGTCGAGTGGTTGCGGTCAGTTTGATGCAGAGTATCACACCTGTTCTGTTACAGTGTGAACCAGGAGGGCAGGGCAGGCAGTCACCCTTGCTGCCTGCTCCAGGGAAAGCTCGATAAGTATACAGCGGACATGGCCTGGGTCCTGTCCCTCCATTAAAGTCAATGCCAGGCAGACCATCACAGTAATGAGCAGCAGGACACAGATGAAGGACCGGGTCTCCTGCACAAAAACAAATTCTAAAGTTTTAGGAAAGAATAAAAAAAGGTTTCAGATGGCTCATGGTGACCTTGTGTTGTGCCGTATTTGTTACCAACTTGCATATCATTTGAGGAACCTATCTAAATACTTAATGATCACGCAAGCACTTGCCCCAGCTTGATTTCAACCTTGTTAACCCCCTTTTCAAATCTCAGCCTGTGTTTTTAATCCTGCTGGTATCTACTTATACTCAGTTTACACATGAGATACACAATGACTTCAATTAACTACCCGGTGGGACAGCGAGCAAGCAGTATTCTGCTTCCCAAGCATCAGGTTTGAAATCTGCTTTTTTACACTGTCAGAGCTCCCGAACTATACAATTGTCTTCTTGCTTTGATTTTCTGAATCACTGTTCCAAACTTAGCCATTCATTTTCATCACTTCTCAAATAAATGTGTCCAAAAAAAGCTACATAAACGAATAATAATAATAACAGTAGCTACAAAAATACTTCCAACTACTCAAACATCAATAGCACAAGCTCATACCAGGTTTACACCAATACTGAGGTGGGCAGGGTAAGCAGTCGTGTTGGCTGGCACCTCCTGGGGAGCTTCTGACAGTGTTTGCAGGACATAACTCTGCTTCCTCTGTGCCCTCGGGACAGTAGAATCCTGGAATAAAAAAAATACTTACATGCAATAACAATTTATTCTGTACTTTTAACAAATGTAATTAATTACTCTTCAAGTTAGAGAGTTGAAGAGAATGTATCTCAAATGCCAAAGAATCTATGATTTAAGTATGAAAATATATGTATAAAACTAAAAAAAAATATGTTTTGTACCTGGTGGACATAGTCCAGCACACTGCATGCCCCACTGGCACTGGGTCAGATTAGACATTGGTCCCTGAGGGATGAAATCTGCACTCCCAGAAACACAAAGAAATCCCGCCGCACACACACCCTGGATCCTACCAGCCCTGAAGAAAACATACACACAAGAACATATAAAATGTATGCTTCATAAGATAAATAGAATGATAATTACATTGTTTCTAACATTTCACCTCCCAAATCTACATTCATTATATTCATGCATACTGAAGTGTTAAATGTTAATTTTGCTGTTCAGTGAACTTTGACTCCTGAACATGATATAGTCCTGCATTGTGCAAATTGTGAGTATAATCGGAGCACAGATTGAGCATGTGTTTGTGTGTGTGCATGTACAGGATGTGCATGTGCCTAATTGTGTGTCTGTCTTTGTATTTGTATGTGAATGGGAGACATTTGAGAGCTTGTGCGTGCATACACTGGGGCTGTGCATTCAGAGTACCTGCAGAATTTCCCTGGAGGGCAGGGTAAACACTCTCTCTCTTCGTGTAGTCCTCTCTGGTTTGAATGAGTGTATGTCCCATTAGGGCAGGGCTGAGGCACCATTGTGCCTAAAAAAAAAAAAGATGTAGTAGAGCAAAGACGATACAGCGTGATTTATTACATAGTAATTACTACAAAGGAACACTTTAAAGTCTGAAGAGCATTTATTTCTTTGTTTGGGGGGAGGTTCTTTGGGATGGTTGATAAGGTTATACCTCAATTAAATTACTTTTTGCTATCTCCTGTATTCAAAACTTTTAGAGTACCTGCAGGGCAAAATGAGTGTGGTGGACAGGGCCATGGCTCTCCCACTATGGCCTCCTCACAGTAGAACCCAGATCGGCATGGGATGCAGCTGTCTGAGCCCGGATTTGGCTGGTACTCTCCTGTGGGACAAGGAAGGGGCAGAGCAGAGCCTTCTGGACAGTAATGGCCCTAGAAGAGAAAGGAAATGACTAAGGGATTCAATGCACCAGGACATTAATAATAATCCGCACGGCACACGCTTCTCTCGAAGAGATAATGTTATAGAAAAACAATAGGAACAATGGAGAAGGGAAGAAGAGAGAAGATAATTCAGTGAACGAGGGGGGAACATAATTAAATAGTACATGAATAACCTTAACCTTGGGACACAGGAAGGCGTATGGAGTGGTTGAAGAGTAGTCAAAAGGGCAGTAGAAACCAGCTGCACAGGGGCCACTGGGGTTGGCAAGGCCCTCAGTGGAGCAGTAGTGACCAGCAGGACAGGCAGAGCAGCTCTCCATGGACACCCCTCCTACAGTATGAAGAGATAACAGGGAGGTACAGTAATGCACATCAGACAAGCAGTTAACAAGAGATCACAGTATCTATTTCAAATGCAAACCCTTAATTAATGAGATGATATAATCATATATAATCATAATATATAATCACATTATTCAAATCATCAGACAAAGATGTGACTCTGACAGAAATAAATACCATTTCATAATGAGTTTAAACAGTAGGTGTACCTATGGTGTTGCGAATACTGCCAAGAGGGCATGGAATTGGGGAGTGGCACCCTGCTCGACAGTAGTGGCCCACGGGGCAAGGGCCATTCCCGGGGGAGTTGTCAGATATCTGCGGTGTTGGCTCTGTAGCGCCACTTTGGCAGAAATAACCCTGCAAACAAGAACCTAAACAAAAATGCAACTCATTTGTGTCTTTGTTACTAAATAAGTTTAACCAGTATAGGGTGTGCGCATTTTGCTAAAAGGCTAAATAAATGTGTCACTAAATATCTATGTGTCTGGTCACCTTCTGGTGTTGAGGCTCCGTATGAGCTGCAGTAACCTCCAGAGGGACAGGGCGTGCAGACAGAGAGAGAAAAGGCTCCGGTCTGGTTGCTGAAAGTCCCGAGAGGACAGAGCTGAGGCAAGGCTGTCCCGGCAGGGCAAAAATGACCTGTAAAGGGAGCGCTTATTAAATATTAGTGGATCATTATTACAGAATTAGAAATGTGCCTACTGAACAGTATTGCTGCTGTAAGTAAAAAGGTAAGTGAGCTGATTTATACTGTAGATTAATTTCCACCGTCCTCACCAGGTGGACAGACTGAGGGCTCTCGAGTGGCTAAGGAGAAACACATGGACCCTTTGGGGCATATGATGCAATGGGCTGCTCCAGGGGCAGGACTGTAAGTGCCGGGCTCACAGGGCACCTCACTTGCTGAGCCAACAGGACAGCTATGGCCTGCTGGGCAGGGGTAGCCATGGGAACTATCAGACGGGGTGGGACTGGAGCTGCCACCCAGACACACATACCTGCAGGCATAAACAGGGAAAACAAACCTCGTATCACAATTATTGCTCAAAGCTGCCATTAGGGAAGTCGATCTGTCAGCGAGGAAATATGATTTCTAAAAAGATTTCCAATGGGCAGCATTCCTGTTTGCAGAATCAGTGACATTTTTTAATTCTCAAAACATATCTTTTCCAAAAAAAAGACGCACATTTGTTTATTTGCCTGATTTAATTTGCCTAAAGTCATGAAATCCTGGTTCATACACGTAAAACACTTTTTAACTTTGTTTTTAAATTCAGTTTATAAATAGTTTAGTATTTAGTAGTTTAGCTTGTAATGCATATTGACAAAAATATTGCCGAAATGCAAGTTTAATAACAATTTAAACAGTTTGAAATACACCATACAGTATTTAATGTGAATGTAGAAACCATTACTGTTCTATAAGTTCAAATTATGTTCCAATTATTCAGAAATAAGCATCATTAGCTGCTGCTGTAAGTATTTCTTACAGATACAGAACAACTAATGTTAAGTGGCCAAAATTTATTCTGCTTCTCCCAAGTCAAATTCTTCTCAAATCTTTTTGTGTACAGCTAGTACATGGAATTAGAAACAAATAGTAGCAGACACACTGAAGTGCTACAGGTGCTATAAAGTGTGTTTTATCTTTGAGAATGTATTGCAGAGCATATCTGCAACCCAATGCAACAGATAGCAAAGCAGTTCAAGTGTGGTTCTTATCCTGCTGAAGACACCTACTCCCTTTCCTGTGACTCAACAGACTCATGTGAAAGCCATCTGTCCTTAATTACCTGTCTCATTTATTGTATAATGTGTATACTAGGTTCTCTCTGGGTTCTCCGGCTCCCTCCCACACTCCAAAGACATGCAGCTTAGGTTAATTGATGACTGAATTGTCCGTAGGTTTGAATGTGAGCGTTAATGGTTGTCTGTCTCTACATGTACCCTGCGATATAGAGATGGTCCAGGGTGAAGCCTGCCTTTTACTAATGTCTGTTGGGATCGGCTTCAGCCCCTCCCTGCGACCCTGAACAACATAAGCAGTTAAAGATAATTGATGGATGGATGTGTATACTGGCTCAAATTTAATTTTGAACACTGGATATTGTGCAGGTATATTGGAGTGGTCCATTTAACCCATGTTTAAATCCTACACATAAATCCAGAACAATCGGGAAAAACTAAAAGCAGGAGAGAAAGACTAGGAGAGGTAGTTTAAATGTGTATATATCAAAACAATTTCTGGACCACTTTCTCTTCAGGTCATATGAAACAGTCAACTGAACAATATAAATGATACCCATTTTAAACAACATGTGAGAGCAGCGAGATTTGAAACTGAAAGAGCAGAAGAGTAGAAGTGTTTACCCAGCATGACATGGGAGAGCGTCGGAGAGTTCTGATATTGCAGGCCTGTCACAAAACAGTCCAGAGGGACATGCTGGGCATCCATCAACTCCCCTCAGTCCATGCGAGTTGGAAAAAGAGCCTGTGGGGCACGGGAGTGGATAGCCAGTGCCAGAGGGGCAATAGTAACCCGGAGGACAAAGGTGGGCTCTGGTAGAATTCCCCTGAGAAAACATGAACATATTTTTGTATTTGCATTTGTGTTTTTGGTGGCATCATTTCCTAAGAGGGCATATTAGTGTAAAGAATGCATTGCTTGCAGGCAAGTCTACTGATGCCCTGAGGACTCTCGAGGTTGAAATGGTTTTTCCACCCAGCATTATAAAAATGCCTTGTGAGGAGTTGGACCAAAAATGTGAAGCGTGATCATGTTATCATTATATCAAAACAAATTAAACCCATTGGAGAAGGAATGTGCTCAGCAATAAGCTAATATTCCTATTTGATTATGCAATATGTCTTGTGTAACATTTGTGGCCTATGGGGGATATTTAAAAATGCTTCTGGAGTGACCAAAATGGAGAGTAGAAATGTGTTCAGTAAAATTCCTGGTAAATTTCAATATTTTTGTGTGCCAGTGGGAATTCAGGCTTGTTGGTAGTGCGAGAGGAAAAGCGATTAGCTATCAGCACCATCAATAACCATAGCTAATTAAATTTAATTGCGGCCATTTTTTAAAATATTTTGTGAACAAAGTTGACATTTCTTGCTAATGGGGCCTTTAGAAAATAGATAATGGGCAAAAAAATGGTAAATCATGGAGAACAGGGAGCATTAATGTTCACAGGCAATCTTCTCATCAGATCCTATTTTCTTCAAAGAATTATTAGATGAAAGGTCATGGGTCACCGATATTATTAGGAATCTAAGGACCTAACCAACATCACCAGGTTGCAGAACAACACCTGATACTCAGTAGAGTTTGGGCTGGTTGATCCAGCAGGACAGAAGTATCCGGCCTCACAGAGTCCTGTCGGCTGTGACAGACCAGCTTGAGAGCAGAACATTCCTGCAGGAAAAACACCAGCAGAATAAAGTTATCATCATAAAGATTTCAAATAGAGTGACTTCACTGTACACACGTCTTTTTTTTTTCTTCAATTAAGGTTTAGTTTATGATGATTTAGAACAAAACACTGATCCTTTCCACACCGGCAGGGCAGGGCAGGCAGGCATCAGGACTGGAGGCTCCGAGCCGGTTCTGCACAGTGCCAGGAGGACAGGGGAACTCTCGTCCTAGAGACAGTCCTGGAGGACAGAAGTGTCCAACGGGACACAGTGCAGGCTGTATAGTACCTTTAACACAACAAGAAGAATTCATAAACACAGATGATATCAAAATGAGACCAATTAAATGAACATGATTCCACATTTATGGAATGTATATCGTCTTTGACTTTTCGTCTTTTGACTTTGATCCAGCTGAATAATTAAATAAATGCACACTGTAAATAGGTTGTCAGTTAGATTAGCTAAAATAAAGTGAGGTGAAACTTCCATTAGCTGTTCCTATTTTACCTCAAGACGTTTAAGATTTGCTTTAATTAGTCATACCACATGTTTCCCAAAGTGACTTTTGACAATCCCCACGGAATGGGTGTGAATTTGTTGCCTTTAATTAAAAAGTCAACATATGGGCTTATAAATATTCTGCACCTAGCTAGCCAATGATTCCTGTCCTTTCGACAAGGCGTGATCATTGCCCTTATAAAACATGTCCTGTGGCTGTGCTGCATGATAATCATTTGTGACTACTGCTGGAAAATCAATTAAAATCACTATCTCTAAGTTGTTGAATATTACATGTAGAAAAAGGCTCATGCTTTTGCAGAAGATATCTCTCAGACACTTCATGTTGCCTACCTTGACAGTAGTACCCAGGTGGACACCTAGTGCAGTTATCTTGATGTGTGTTGCCTGTTTCAGAGCTAAATGTTCCTGCGGGACAAGGCATGGGGACGAGTGTCCCTCTGGAGCAGAAGAAACCAGCTGGGCACAGAGCCGTGTCTGCTCTGCTAGAGCCCCAGTCGCAATAAAACCCTGCCCAGCAATCCCCTAGAGCATAAAAGGGGAAACAACACACTCAAATGGATATTATCTTTAAAATGCATCAATTCAAAATACATTGCATTAGACATGAGAAACCTAAACATGAATTTTAGGTGTATTTCATTTAATCTACCTGCTCTTAGGCCCTGTTGGCAGAAATTCCCGGGTGGACAGAGCGATCCAGTTCTGTTGTCAGTCGGGTTCGGCACTGTGGCACCCATCAGACAAAGAAATCCAGCAGCACACGGCCCGGAAGGCTCCACCAAACCATCAGAACCACAAAATTGACCCGCTGGACACACGAGGCACTCACCTGTCAACACAGATCGACAGACATGACTTTAGTCCAAACATAAAAACCAGCTACCAGCCAGGTGCATCAGTCATATCTCTGACATGGTTGCACACTGCGATAATTTGTCATTGTGTAAACTAAATTAAGAAGGATCATTTCAACATGTTTTGCAAGTCTTACTTTAGTGTACACTGTTCAGATTACCCTGCCTGCATTTTCTTTCTGTAGTCTAAAGGAAAGTCAGAATTGATTGAAGCCCTCGAGAGTTACTCCACTAAACATCTGTCCTGACAAGTAATTTAATCTCCAAATCAGTCAAATCAAGGACATTCCAGTTGTTCTCCTCTTTCACAGAGTTTCTGGGTTTTTACCTGTGGTGGTGAGACCATGTCTGGGGTTGTAGGTGCCTTTGGGGCAGGGAAGAGGTTGACTGTCTGGACTATCCCTGGGACAGATGTAGCCAGATGGGCAGGGCAGAGGGCTGGAGACTCCAGTGGAGCTCCCCCTGGTGGGGCTGGTACTCGGGTACGGGCAGTGGAACCCACGAGGGCAGGGATTACACTCCGTTTGGCCCGACAAATCCTGGAACCAGCCTGGCAAATGCATTCAAACAGTCAGTGAATGTATACAGTACAAATAAATGTCAGTTTTGCAGAGTTGCATTCATACAATAATAATGTATTGTTCACCAAGAGGGCATGTTTTGCAGTAATCTTTGCTTTTTCCTCCAGTCTCATTTTGGTAAAATCCCACTGGACATGGTGAGGGTACACTGCTGCCCTCTGCACAGTAGTGGCCTGCTGGACAAACACTTCCAGAGTCACTTGACATTGGGGTAGCAGTCTGGGATCCCTCGAGACAGTAGAAACCTGGGAGGAAACACTTCAATAAACTGTTTGGAAAGCTACACTTGTATATAAAGTAGACTGATGCATCACACAAACACACATCTTCAGTGTTATATGTGACCTGGCAGGCAGGGCCCAGAGACCGCAGAGAGGCCGGTCTCTGAACAGTAGAAGCCAGGACTGCAGCTACGACACTGAGACTCATCCACAAGCCTGTTCTGCTTACTGTCAAAAGATGCACACCAACTATAAACCGCAGAAGTAATCAGGGGATTTCATGTAATTTGGATAAAGTTGATCAGTATTACATTACATGCCACTACCTTAATCTCCCTTTTGCATCACACTTTTATATTGTATACTGACAAAGCAATAGGTTGAACATGGATCATCATCAATGTCTGGGGATTTTATTACATCTTCAAAATGTCAAATATTACCACTAGAACAATGTTTAGTCACCATGTACTGTGTTACTGTAGTTTTTCAAATCATTATAAATATTAAGGTTCATGGTAATTAGAGATATGAAAGAGATTAGTACGTATTTAAAGATATTGCAGGATATGCACCTGAATGTTCCTTTTGGGCATGGTTTTGGTACAGAAGTCCCCATAGAGCAGAAGAAGCCGGGAGGGCATGGGAATCCAGTCAGATTATCTAGTGGTGAAGATTCAGAAGCTCCGCCAACACAAACAAACCCTGCAGCACATGGCCCACCGGGGAAAGTCCTCCCTTTAAACAAATATCATTCAAGAAAGGTTTTAATCACCCCACTAACAGAGCAGCCATTTACCGCTAATTGTTTCTGGAATACTTATTAAATACTAAAAGCACGATAGATATATCTGAGAAATACATAACAAACAACTAATCAGAGTGAGTGGATGCATTGTACCGGTTCCTTTGCAGTACATCCCCGGGTCACACAGTGAGCACTGCCATTCCTCAACCAGTCCTGACATGTTTCCATAAGTTCCTGCTGGACAGGGATGTTGATTTGCTGATCCACTGGGACAATAAAAGCCTCTCTCACATGGAAGTGGATGGATCGTTCCTGATGTACAGGTACGGTACAGCAGGAAAAGGTATTTTCTCTGATTAAATCTAAATGTCAAATACATTTATGTTCCCACTCATCCAACAATGTGTCCACCCATCAGCTTTACCTTGATCTCTACAATAGAAACCAGAAGGGCACGTCTCACAGCTGCCCTGTCCTTGTCTTAGCTGGTAGCTGCCTGGGAGGCAGGCTGTCTGACTGACACTTCCCTGGAGCAACCATTTAATAGATTTTATTAGACGTAATATCTGGAGAATAACATACATCTTCAAGCATAACCATGGTGCAACAATAACAGTGAAGACTGAGACAGACACAACACAGGATGAAGACTGAGAAAGTCAAGAAAAACAGGAAGAAAACATCAATTGACTTATACAACAACTAAAACACCACCAGTGAGACGGAATACTCATTCAGAGACATCGCACACAATATTCAGTAATTAAGACAGAAAATAGCTTGAAGACTAATGCTGGATGACTGACCTTCTCACAATAATGTCCCACTGAGCAGACATGTTGTTGTGGTCTCTCAGAGCTCTGTCCCTCTGGACAGTAGTAGCCTTCTGCACACTGGCCACTTGGCTCAGCTTTTCCTCTCTGGTGGCAGTAGTGACCTGGAGGACACTGCTGGCACGCCTCAACTGTAGACCCACCAAGGGAACCTGATGGATAGCATGCAATATGCATATCAATTGGAAATTAATTCATACATTGATATACTTTTACAAGTCTTGAATTGGTTTGTGTTTTATCTAACACAGTGTACACAGTGTTTGTTGACTTGCAAACAAACTAACATAACAAACCCACTAAGATAGATGTTAATTTGATGCAAAGTACACACCTATTCTCTGGTCAGATTCTAATTCATAAACACACAAAGGAGCTACAAAACATTTTAATAGAATTCTTGTTGTTCGCCGCGAGACAAGAATACAATTACACAATTAAACCACTTTGTGATTGAATTTATTCATAAGCGCCCAAGGGAAAGAAAAAAAGGCTTCAATGGAAGTTTCCACATTCCTCTGCATCACTGAACTGCAAAGATAGACATCGGTTCATGTAAGGGCATTAGCCGGAAAAACTGACATTGTGTGCAACTAAAAGGATTAGGTATTATATGGTGTCTCATTACTCACTCATCATTAATTCATAGCCACACTTGATCTACTGCCTCTCAGATGTACGTCTCTGCCAACCAGTCGAGTTCCCATTAACATCAGCGTCTCTCCAAAATCTCCTCACTTCATCATTTTATCCTATTAGACATTTGTGTGAAAATGTCATAATTAGCGTAAGGATCCTTGAGTTATGGCCAATAATGTGTTTCGTAAAGTAATGGAGACCTTGACCTTTGACCACTGAATTATGAACAGTTTTGAGTCTAGGTTTGTTCCAAAGGACAACCCGAAAACATAAACCCTGCTGCTACAGCTGTCGCCGGCGCAGAGGCATAAAAGAGCATAATTAAATCAATGAGATTAATAGATTAATCTAAAAATTGCAGCTTTATTACAAAAGAGCAAAATCTCACTTTTTATGGTTCCAACAGGACAGGGCAGAGGAAGAGGAGCTCCAGCGGGGCAGTAGTTTCCGGTGGGGCAATGGCTGGCATGGGGGTTTAAAGAGCCTTTGGTGCAGTGATATCCTGCGGCACAAGATCCTGTGGGGGCATCTTGACCAGTGTGGTTACAGTAAAAGCCAGCTTCACAGGGCTGGGGGTAGGAGGAGCCCATAGGACAATAGAAACCTGTAAAATAGTCACAGAAAGTATCAGTGAAATACATTTACTTTAGCAAGACCAAAAGTCCAATCAGGAGGGTTACTGTTGTTATGTTCCCACTCCCTCGAGAGATGGAGGATATTCTCAAACTCTGAACTTTTAATTTCCATACTTTCTGCTTCTTCTACTATTAACCCAGCAGATCTTATAAGTAATTACTTTGCAGAACGAATTTGACTCTGTTCCTTGCTTTTCCGACAGTTTTATTTCAGTGCAACTGTTTTATGCGCACCATCACCCAACCATCTGCAGCTCCACAAGAGGGAAGTCCAGGATTCATATAGGGACATTTGAACCATCAAGATTAGGTTATTCACCTCGAATAACCATCAGCAATTATCTTACGCTGCCTTTAAGAGTTACTGTATCGTGAAGATAATTTCATGATTGGGTGTAACTGATGAAGCCATTTCTGTAATTCTTGACTTATACATAATAAAACTAACCATGAAAGAAAATAGTAGGCATTTATTCTTCAAACTACCTTGTCTGGATTTAACATTTCAGTCATCATTTAAATGTTTAAATACAACCAAGATGAAGTGGTATCAAAGCTAAGTTGGTATATGCCGGACAGACTGGACAGATCAGAGGAAATCAATCACACGTCACGGCAATTTCAGTAAATGGGACTGTCTTGTTATGAGCAAGAAAGATAACATGTGTGCCTGAGGGAATGAACAAAGTATCAATTCAAGCTCACACACATTCACTGTCAGGTTATACCCACCCTTAGGGCATATATCTCCTCTGTAGGTGGAGCAGCTATAATGTAGACTCTCGGGGCATGGCGGTGAGTGAGTCACAATATGGTCCGAGTCTGCCTGTGGCGCCGTTACCACTTCGATCCAGCTCCCTATAATAGAATGTTGCAGATAAAGCATGAAAGATGTCTGAATTAATATCTTTGTCTCGCAGAGAGGAAACCAGAGAGGAGCCACTCTTCTCTTTCTAAATGCTGATTTAACAGTTTAGACTGCCAAGGGAACAACATCTCTTTGCAATGTTACACTGTAAGGCAATGATTAATTGTAGAATACTTGAGGGGAAGGTCAAGCTGTAAGGTGTTGCTTTATGGGACATTTATCACAACACGTAAGGCTCTGCTCGCTAGTTGAATAGTTTGAAGAAATTGATATACTGCCCTTTCAAAGGAAGCATTTATTGTGTTATTGCAAACTGAAGAAACACATATTTTACCAGCATTACTGGAGTTATTGAAGCAGGGCAGATTGTGAATCCAGAGGGCAGCGTCTGTCTTTGTGGTGTAAACCTCCAGTATTTCACAAAGACAGCTGAACAAAGAGGCTCGAGGCGTGGAGCTATCTGCACCTCCAGAACAGAAGAAACCTGCAGAGCACAGACCTAACACAAGGAGGCATTAGAAAACAAGCATGTAAGGATTATCTATTTCATTGTATGTGATTAGCTAATTACTTCATTATGTATTACTTTAATATCCGGGGGGGGGGAATTGTTAATGTGCTGAAACATGAAATGTTTTGGATTTTACACAATTGGCCCTCTATACTCATTGAGCAATGATAAGAAGGACTGCCCTTTACTTATGGAAAACAAGGTGAAATCTCCCACCTGTCGGCTGTGAGCCTCCAGGGCTGAGGCAGTATTCCCCCGGGGGGCAACGGTGGCAGTGAGAGCGGTCAGAAGCTCCAGGCTCTGGGAGGAAGCTCCCAACAGGACAGGGATTGGGTGACCCACTACCCTGAGGACAAAAGTGTCCCAAGGGACACACATCTCCATAAGGCTGGGAGACAGGAGAAGGCTCAGTGGATCCCAGGGAACAGAAATGTCCTGTGGTAGATAATCCGATTAGACATCATACTGACAACACTGCAACATTCAGGGGAAACTGTGGCTTAATACATGGCATAGATACAGGAGAGGAAAGACACTCTTATATCTCTATTCTCTGACACCATTCCCCATGGTGATGCTGGACTATCAGACCTGGTCTGCACGGTCCAGACAGCTCTGTCAGAGCACTGCGGTTGCAGAAGTAGCCAGCGGGGCAGGGGGAGCAGTCAGTCAGGGACGTCCTGCCAGCTGACGAACTGACACTGCCCACCGGACACGGTGATGGCAAGGATGAACCCTGAGTACAGTAGAAACCTGGCCAAGGTGGTGCATGTCATTATAAACTTCAGTTCACCTTTTTCTTTGTGCACACGTGTGAGTTTTTTAATTACCTGGTGGGCAGGTGTTACAAGTGGACTGTCCAGAAAAAGATTGAAAAGTGCCGAGGCTACAGATGGCTGGCTCAGCACTACCATGTGGGCACGCATGGCCAGGTGGGCACTGACATCCTGCAACACAATCAGATAAAGACAAGTTAAAACTGTCATCTGGACTGATTAATTAATTAATTAAATTAATTAAAAACAATAGAGATGTGAATATAGAATATTGTACTAATGTGATACATCCTTTTAAATACACATATGTGGCAAATATCTACAAAAGAAAGCATGGCTGCTGTATTTCACCAAGCTCAATATGGTATCATGGAAACAAGGCAATGAAGAAGAGCGCCACTGTGAGCAGTGTTCATACTATTATGAAACTCCTGTGGTAGGTAAGAAGAGATTATAGGTTGTGGACCATTTCATGCTCAAATTAGCAAAAGGTGTTCTCAATGAAATGCGAAAAGGGGTCTAGGATGCCTTTCAAAGAATCTCCAGGTGTGCGTGTAATATGAGAAGAGGATGAAAGCTCTTTTATTGCATAGGATTAGGTAGGATTTGTAAAGTTATTGTTGAGTTCTGCTACAATTCCACAAAACCATTTACTACACCAGGTACAGACCACCTACATTTAGGGAACAGACATAAACAATGCAAACCTCTCATGGAAAATATCTTAAAGTAATGTATTAAGGCTATAATTACTTCTATAACGTCTTATAAGCTTACAATTGTTATGATGTTGGTGTTGGGTGTCCTGTCTTGTGTGTCCTCTGTGTTCCTGCACTTCCTCCCCTGTGATTGTCCGTGATTGTCTGTCTGCCCTGTTCCCTGATTGTGTATTCCTTTCACCTGTGTTGCCCTCAGTGTTTTCCACCTGTTCCTCGTTACCCTCCTCTTGTATTTAAACCCTGCCTGTCTCCTGTCCCCTGGTCGGATTGCACTGTCCCCCCCCCCCCCCCCCCCCCCCCCGGTTGTTACCCCTGTAAGCTGTCTCGTCGTGAGTAGTCTTGTCCCTGTCTTTTGGAGTCCTGTTTTTGTTCGTCCCGTTTTGAAGCCTGTCCTAAGTTTAGTTTTTTGGAATAAATTTACTTTCGACTGTTGCGCGTGCGTTTGGGTCCCCTCTTTCCCCCACACCTGACAACAATCCATTCTACATTGTCAAATATATCAAAGAAAACTTTCTTGTCAGTTATATTTTAAAAGTAATGCATCAACGAGTAGTTGACTAGTAGTGACAAGTTGAAACGGACCAAAATAAATAGAACACTGTTGCTGTCATTTTTAGTTTTTCAAATAAACTTAAGTATTACGTGCTCCACCTCCAATTTCTTAAGCTTAATAAACAATAACCAACTAGGACATCAGAAAATACTTCGCAACAAACCTGAAAACAGTCCTGTTTTTTAGGTTGATATTCAGGAGATACATGGTGTTCATAGAACAAAACAAATGTCATATGGAACATGTTGAAAATTTGATTCACTTAAACTACTGTATAGTATGTTGTCCATCCCCTTTAAGTGAGACTGTGCAATACCATTCAAACATAAAATTGCACAAAGGCCCTACCTTTTACAGTGTAAAATAACCTGACCTGACCCCTGATGATGTGTACCGTACCTGGCTGATGTCCAGACACTGATCCTGGTGGACAGAACCACCCCGCAGGACAGAGGAGGTTGGCAGCGCTCTGAGCCCAGGAGGGGCAATAAGAACCCGGGTAACAAGCTTCACAGTCAGCCTCAGACTCAGCCGCAGACCTCCCCAGGAAAGTGCCTATTTGGAGGAAATAAATGTTAATGTAACTAAAGTAAGTACTCTACTTAATTTTCCCTCAAACAAACACACTCATACGCAGATATAAAATAAATAGCATGGTATAATAGTGTCATATATACACACCATAGATGGCTCAAATGTTTCACTTGGTTAAGTAGCTGGATGACCATTATGACAGTTTTATTGGGCTCCCATTAGGTTTTACAACCACTTCTAAGGTTCTGGATACATCAAAGCGTTATGTTGTACCTTTGGGGACTTTATGGAACTGTACACCGCATTTGGAGGAAATGTAATAAAACCAAGAGGTCAGACACATCGCTAATTCAGTGAATCGACGGGACACTTAAATAAACGTCTGTTTAGGAACATGTTCATAATACATGGTAAAATAAATGATTTCCACTTGTTTCAGAGCTCTATCTGGAAATGTTGGATTTCTACCTGGAGGACAGGGGCTTGGCTTTGTACTCCCTTTAGGACAGTAGTGGCCTGCAGGACACACACCACCATTGAACTGACCCAGGGTGGAATCGCCAGGAAGAAGGGATGGCGATGTGGTATCTCCTGTAACTGAGACAATAGACCTTTATTGGATGTCATTACTCATTAGGTTAATGAGTGAAATAAAAGGTCAAAGACAGTTTCTGCAATCCTAGGGAAGCTTCGGGGACTGGTAAATGTTCTGCGGAGACCTCTCCAGCCTTGTGGAGTCAAAGGTCAGGAAAATATTGAATAAAAAAACAGAAGTGCATTAAGGGAAAACTGCACAGCACAGTATTTTTTCAAGCTTGTGTCAATGTTTTTTATTACAAATACCATGTCTAAAACGCTGAAAGGTACACTCAGTAGAAAGCATATATCTGTCAGCTGTGTCTGCAATAACCACTGTTGTAGTGTGTGATTGAATGAACACAACCCACAATTGGCCAACCGCCACATCTAGACACCAAAGGGCTGTAAGGCGCTGTAAAACACACTTTATACAAGACACATCATACAATTGAGCAAAAAACTGAATTAAACTCACAAAGCTGTGGCTGAGTGGTGCAGATGTACTAATCAGTATGTTTACTGGTTGTTCCTTTGGCAGTTTGCCAAACACAGCGTCCAAAAACACCAAAAGTAAGTGCACTCAGCTGTGTTATCACTAGCAGCCGTGAGTAGCAGGTAGTGAGTAGGGAGTCATCAGGAAGTCAAATGCAGTATAAAAGAGGCAATAAAAGGCATTTTGATAAAGTGTGAATCAATGCAACCATGAAAGGTCCTTGAGCATGCAGACATGACTGGCCACCCAAAATATGATGCAGTTTGCTGCAGCAGATTGCGAGTGTACAGACACAAAGATACACTCTCAGGAATGCACACAAACGACCGATCGTATGATCCTTCTGCAAGAGGCAACAACTAGCTGTCCATGTTGTCATGGACTTTTTAAGAATTGTTAAAGGGCAAAAGGAGCCCGCCTGTTACCTGTGGTGTTACCCCAAGGTGTGGCCGTTCTGGATCCCTCTGTGCAGTAGAATCCTGGGTTGCAGGGCCCAGATGGGGAGGACAGGCCAGCCTCAGAGCAATAATGGCCAGGCAAACAGGACTGGCAAACCTCTATAGAAACTGCACCTGGAACAACACAAATAAACCTCATATTGTTGACCTAAATAATAAAAAGGGTCAGATCAAATAATTCCACTTCACCTGTTTTCAGTAATTGTTCTCTGATTAAGGAGGAAGGGAATTATTTAATTGATTACAAAGATTCACAACAAACGTGCCAATAACCTCAATTAAGTCAGCCCATTATGTTAAAATGTCACCAAAAGTGTTTCTGTGTAATTATTAATACCGTGTATCGAGCTGAAGGTGCCTGCCGGGCAAGGAACCATATAGCTGGTACCCTGGGGGCAATAGGACCCTGCAGAGCAACGGCCTCCTGTTGGGCCCTCCTCTGGCTGGGCAGAAACCGAACCATGGATACAGAGGTAACTAGGGGCAGCATGATGATGAAGACAGAGATGATGGGGAGGGGGGTGTGGGAGGAAGGAAGTAATAGATGAGAAAGACAGAGGGAGACAGTGCTTAGGGGAGGTTTAATTATAGACAAGGGCGACAGAATTAAACAGAAAGATGATGTTATATCTTTCATAGTCTATATGTGAACATGATGAGGTATAGGGTCAGTTTGTCCATTTACCCAGGAGAGCAGACCCCAGTGGGAGCAGCGAGTCCAGAGGAACTGCAATACCTCCCTGGAGCACAGAGCTCACAGCCCGACTGATTGGACAACCCCATCTGCCTGCTAAAGGCACCAGCTGGGCACGGAAATGCTACACCAGACTGCGTTCCTGTAGATAAATAGTGTATAACATCTACAGATGGTCCCGGACTAAACATCACAGAACAATTTGTGAAAGCCGTCCTTATCTTGATTATACTCTATAATGGACATTTGTATAATTAGAAAGGCATTTACTAATACAGCCACTTAATCAGGAGTGCACACAAAACGAGCCATATTCAACAATGTATTGCATGTAATCAATCTCCCTGAGCCCGAAACAGCACTTTTATGTGGCCCACATTTATATATAACATTGTCTGATGACATTGTACGTTTGTCACAAATTTGTTAGAATAGCTGCATTAGTGTATCCTACCTTGTGGGCAATAGTGTCCTTTAGGACACAGCGTGGGAGACACATGCCCAGTGTCAACATCCACTGTGCCAGCACAGTAAAATCCGGCTGGACATTTAACACACTCTGCCTATACAGGGGTACATTACGCACATCATTTTTTCTACACAGATTAAATACAAAATTACAACTACAGATGTTCATAAATATCACAAAAGATGAGCACTTTATATGCTTGTGTTGGAGATGATAAAAGCTAAACAATGAATTGTGTACAGTTCACACAGATGTTGAAGATGCATTTAGGAGAGAACATAACTTCCCCCAGAATGTGCAAATAACAAAGCCTCACAATAAAAGAGAGTATAACATATTTGTTTACCCAGTATATCAAGCTATATATATATATATATATATATGGTGCACCTTGCCTTAGAATATTATTATCAGAATATTATCAGACTATCTTCCACACCTGTCCGGGTAAATCCTGGAAGGTCCCTGGCAAGCAGGGTACCGGTCTATCAGATCCAGCTGGACACATGTTTCCAGGTGAGCAAGGTGTAGAGGCCTGCTGGCTGCTGTTTTCTCTCCCTGGACAGTAAGAGCCAGCTGGACAGATATGAGAAGGGAAAGAGAGCCCTCTGGTGACACACATGAAACCTGAAAAAAAAAAGGGAACATTGTTAAGCAGCCGCACACATCATGTAAATGGATTATCCCTTGATAAATCAAGTTATGTAATGGAAGCTTTATCTTCTAGCATATAAAAGATACATAATTAAACACTAGAATATGCCAAATGAATTTGCTCCAACCTGGAGGACAAGGCAGACAGTCAGAGTGATAACTGTTTCTGCTTGTGTTGCTGTAATGTCCTATGGGACAGGGCAGTGGTGCTGAGGACCCCTTGGTACAGTAATGACCTTCAGGACATCTGTCACCTGTCGTTCCTCCATCCTCTGGTGTGGGTGACCGGGCCCCTGAGAGACAGTAGTACCCTGCATCACACTGGCCTGATGCAACACTCTTCCCAGGGGACAAGCAGAAGTAGCCTGGTTTGAAAAGGGGGGGGGGGGGTTAAGTGGAATGTAAAATTACCCTGAATTACCCTGTAAAACACAAACTGTATAACAGGCACTTCATTCTGTATTAATCCCACTTGCAATACAGAATATGTTGGATTATTTTGCTTCATTTGGTTACAGTTTTTTTAACAGCTGCTTTTTGAAGTACACTTATTTTGTTAATATAGTGTTTAATTACCATTTACTGACAAGGTCGTCCTAAACTCTGAGTCAACTACTTAACCTCAAGGAAACTCATGATCATTAGCAGTAAATGGTGTGTGACCTGGAGGGCAAGGCAAGCAGTCCTGGGGTTGTGCCATCCGAGTGTGGGGGTTGATGGATCCAGCTGGACACGGGTACTGGTGTTTGGACCAGGTCCCGGACGGGCAGTAATGACCTACTGGACACTCATAGGTCCTCGACAGAGAGCCATTATGTCTGCCAGGACAATAAAAACTATCCAGGCAAAACAAAAATGGAATAACTTAGTTCTCGGCTTCTGATTGTGGCAATGAGGCATTCATATACTTGTGTCTGTGCAAGTATATATGCAAGCAAAGCGAGGGGGGGAAATCATTTATGCATGTAAACCTCAAAAACATGTACTGTATGCGTGTACACTTCTTTTATAGTGTAGAGTGACTGTGTGTGGCTGATAAGCAAGCTTACCCCTGGGGACAGGCACTGCAGCTGGCTCTGCCGTCTTCTGTACTGATGGTTCCCAAGGGGCAGTGCTGAGGAGCCACAGAGCCCTCAGAACAGTAATAACCTGGTTGTGTGAAGGCAAGAGTCATGAAAGAAGCATAGTCACGCACACACACACACAAACACGCACAATTCACCAGGGGACAGGGTTTGATTTCCAGTGTACACAGAGCAGCTTCTTATGTTTAAACATATTAACTTGAAAGACAGTTTTGTTTACCTGTTCACTCAGCTGGCTCTGGGCTTATGCAAATGTCCACTTAATTGTGGACTTCACAATTCACATTTTCTTTTGTATTGCATACAATGCCATGCAAAGTATAGTTTGGGCCGCCGTTTCCTGTCTAAACAACATCAATCTGATTACATTATCCTGATGTTTGTTTGTTGTCAGGGTTTATTTCTTCTATTGACTCTCTTCATGCATTTTCTTTTCATAGTTTTCTCTAATTCTTTTATTCTCGAGAGATGTCTACATTTAGAGGGTCCTGATCACCTTTTGGGCAAGGTCCTCCCTGCCTATCACTCAAAGGAGGGTCAGGGCGATCTGCACCCTCCAGACAGAAGAAACCTTCCCAGCATTTTCCTGAAGGCACTGAGAGCCCCGCAGCATCGCAATAATAACCAGGGAGACATTGCTGGCAATCCTCCTGAGAAGGGAAATGAGAGAGACAAAGAGAGAGGGAGGAAGATAGATAGAGAGAGAGAGAGAGAGAGAGAGAGAGAGAGAGTGCCTCATTGCAATATTGATTTGGGATTAAATATTGATTGAAAACATTGTAAATTATTGTATACACAGTATAGGTCTGGTGTTCTGTAGCAACTTTGAACAACAAACTTGTTTTCAAAGTACACTGTCATATACATCCGACAGTAATAGCAAATAATGAAATACAAATAAGAAAAGAAGAAAATAGGACAGAACAGGACATACATAACATAAATAATAAATATACAAAATATACAGTATAACTGTAAAATTGTGAGATAATCCTTCATTTCGATTGATAGCAGATTTTTTCCAAGCCTGTATTTCCCAATACCATTTTCTGAATGAGAAAGACTCTCAATCATTGTCAAGGAGACATGTGAGTGCAATATTGAGTCAAAGGGACCTGGGAGACTAATTTGGTGAGATTAGAGAATGTTCCACGTGGACAGGGCAGAGGATGGACGGTGGCCCGGGAGCAGTAATGACCGGCAGGACATGGTCCTCCATTTTCTGGTGAGAGACACAGAGAACAAAGCTGCCATTTGTCAACGGCCTCAAAATAGGAACACTGATGGAGAACCTCTGCCTCGAGTCATTTCAAGGTTGACAAGTACTGTTTCTCACAAAATAGTACGAAAAATGTGGTGTTATCCTAAATGTGTGCACATGCAGTACATGTCTGGTAAAGGCTTTTGTTTACCTGCAGCCTGTGACGAAGGTTGCGGAGATGTGTTTCCATGTGAGCAGTAATAGCCTTCCTGACATGGTCCAGTGACAGCTGTGCCATTCCTGGAAGAGCAGTAATGGCCGCCGTCACACTGCCGGCACTGAGAGACAGACCAGTAGCCAGGGTCAGGACCATAAGTTCCTTCTGGACAGCTTCTCAAGTCAAATCCAGTTCTTTCCGGGCAGTAAAAGCCTGCAAGCCACAGAGCAAACAAAAGAACATGCATAAACATGATGGGTTAGCACCGGGGAGTCAAACTAATTGTATGTAAATGTTAATGTAATTCGCTGTAGTGGTGTCTGTCAAGGAAACTCCTCAGTGACTGCCAAAGTCTCATCAACACCACGAATGAATATGGCCAGTTGAGCAACATCTGTAATGTCAGTGCTCTCATCGATTGCAACTGAAAATGCAACAAATTACTTGACTTTATGCTTCTTTTGGCTATCCAAATCTGCTGAAAGATCGGCAATCCTATCTGTCACAGTATTCCTTGTTAGGCTAATGTTGGCAAAAGCCTTTTTATTTTTTATTTTAACAGTTAACCCGGCGGGCCGAGCTGGACCCCCTGGTGGGCCGTATGTTTGGCACCCCTGGGTTAGGGGCTACAATACATTTGAAGAGTTAAAATCAGCCTTTTCACTGATCGTTTTTCCAGTTATTTACCAAATAATGCTGTATATGTTTTATAGGGTTTTACAGGCATACAAACAGAAAACTACACACCTTTAGGACACAAGTAGAGAGAGCCAGACACACAGTACCAGCCTGGCATACAGGGCTCACATTGCGTAGCATGTGTGACAGTCGCATATGTCCCTGGATCACAGGGCACAGGTTGAACAGTTCCCTCTGGGCAGTAGTAACCCTCAGGACAAGGTCCCCCAGTAACTCCATCAGTAGGGGTGGATGTAACGGCTCCCTCTACACAGTAATATCTGCAAAAGAACAACAATATCTGCATAAAAACTCTATAACAGAATGAACAATAACTAGGGCACAATAAAGTTTATTTCAGAGCCTGGTGTACCCCCCACTGCAGGGTCCACTAGGTTTGGTGAGGCCGGCAGAGTTGCAGTAAAATCCCCCCAAACAGGGTTTGCAGTCCTCCTGAATACGCAGGCCAGAGGTGTTGGACCAGCTTCCTTCAGGGCAGGCCTCGGGGGCCGTGGTGCCTGTAAAGATGATGCAAACGTCAACTCACATTTCAACTTAAGTAAACAGAGGAGAAGGAAAAACAGACTATTAAAAGATGACAAGAACAATGCAGTTATTGGGTTTGACAACACAATATTCTATAAAAAATGTTTACACAGTGTTGTGAATTTAAGTGCAACTAAATAAGTCAACACATTGCTGCGTGCAGTGTGGAGCAGCTCAGGAAAAGGCAGAGTTTACCCTACAGCAACATCTTTAAAGCACGGGTCAGTGCCCCCCCAAGTCAGAAAGAACAAGTGTATAAATTAATTTGAAGAAAACTGTTACAAAGTTACAAGACAAATGTTGTCAGCATTTCCTGTAGGCCACCAAATGGTAATTAGCATGAATAAAACATTGTAGCCCTTGGATATAATAGGGTAGAATGTTAATAGCTTCACACAGTATAAATTTGGTTGCATTAGTCTATAAAACAACCGGCATCAGCATTGGATTACAAGAACTATTATTTTGAAAAAGGAGCTCTGCCTGCAACTTGATACATTTCAGGCATCAACAATAGAGCAGCACTGAAGCAGTTGCTGGCTGATTGCTTATTAAGGGAGGACAAGCCAGTAACCTGTGGGGCAGTATTGACCCGGCAGGCACAGGGAACCTGAGAGTCCATCCAGTGGGCTGGGAGAGGATGCTCCCCCTCTGCACCAATAACCAGCATTGCAGGATCCTATAGGAAGAAAAATACCACACATCATCATAATGTAATGTAATAGCTAAACATCTGAAAACATAGGCAAGTGCAGTACATTCCACGCTATCTGCGGTAGAGTTAAGTTAGAAAATGTTTATTTTCAATTTTGGAAAACCGCCCATTTAATTATTAAAACAGAGACAAGGTAACCTCATTCTGAACATTACATAAACCCCTCAAATAGCTTATCTAACACATAATGAACGTATAGCATAAGAAGACTGTGGAAACTTGTTGGAAATACACTTAAATGTCTCAATTAAAGTGTAGCATGGGAATGTATGAATCCAAGTTTTATATGTTGAATATCCATTTGCTGATCAGACATGGTCATTAGAATAAAGTAGTGGTACCTACTACTGCTGAAAATGAGAAGAAAAAAAAAAAATGGAAGAAAAAGAGAGAGGAGGAGAGAACCCTCTCACCTGCCGGCTCCGACAGTCCCACAGAAGGACAGTACTGTCCAGCAGCACATGGCACGCAGCCTGCGATGCCGTGTGTGCGCTGTCTCGGGTTGAAGGAGCCTATGGGGCACGGGTTGGGCAGGGCTGTACCCGCAGGGCAGTAGTGTCCTTTAGGGCAAGGCCTCGGAAAAGAGACATTGGCTAGTCTCAAATCACAGTAGTACCCTTGATAGAAGAGGAATAGATATTTTTAAATTAGCACTTCCAGTATGGGAAAAACATGATAATGGAATATCAAACACTTATTGCATTTTCCGTGACAACAAACTACACAGCAAAGTGCTATATAATAAATTGAATAAATGCATTAGAACGAGTAATCAACTTCATAAATAAAACACTTGCTGGAGTGCTTGAGGGCTGTTTTCATAACAGCCTGTGCAGCAAAAAATGGCACAAGGTGTAACTGTTTTTTTTTTTTTTAAGAAAGTAAATATATGCTTAAGAAAAGAGAATAACGGTATCTTACCTGCCTCACAGACAGCACAGGCTGCCTGTTTCTCTCTGTCCTGGTAGGTTCCTGATGGGCAGGGAACGGGAGCTGCACTTCCCTGTGAGCAGAAGTGGCCTGGAGGACATGGCAGAGCTGTCGCTACAGTCTGACCTGGTGGGCACCAAAAGCCTATCAAGGTGACAAGACACACAATACGGTTAAGTGTGCAAGGATGGAAAGGAGCTTGGAGTGGTACAAATAATTGATCAAAACACACATATCTTTATCCAACTGGCAACTGCCAAAAACTGAAGCTTTAGAACACCAATAAATCAGTGCATAGACTGGCCTTGGCTGCAGAGTGCAGTCGGAGCCCTGAGACCTGCTAATTTGCAGTAGAAACCTGCAGTACAGGGCTGACAGCCAGCCTCGCTGGTTAGACCTGGCACAGAGGAAAAAGTACCAGCTGGACACAACTCCGGCTCTCCTGAGCCCTCAACTGAAGAGAGAAAAAGTTGAATTAGTCTTTCATTCAGCCATACATTCATGTCAATACCTATTATTGTCTGAAAGTTTATACCACGATGCATTGTGTAGAAAGTGTGGAGATAACCTACACAGGTCAATAGTCTTCCAACAGGCTAACAAAACAGGCACAATATGACTCATAAGAAGTCATTTAGGGTGTCTAGTCCACCTGAGTCACAGCTACAGCTACTTCAGAATTTCTAGTCCACCTAATTTGCATGCCTTTGGGCTGTGTGGTGCAGTGTTAAAGGCTGGGGCCCTCTTGCTATAAACACAACTTCAATCAATTCCAAAGAACTGCCTTTTGAATATAAAGTAAGTATGGTGTCCCACACTCCCTACAGTATGTAGGAATATAGAGATTCTCACAAACATACTTTTTGCTCTGAGTGGCAGACACCAACAGTTAATGGATGGCGGTGATATTATGGATTACAGTATCTTTTCCCAATCAAACCATGCCAGGTATCTGGAGACCAAATGTGCTGTCAATCTCACCAAGTACTTCACTTAACTTTTCTTTATTAATAGGCTTAAAAACTTTGTTGGCAAGTTGGTAATAAAACCGTTCCAATGCTGTAAAGCAGGGCTTACCACAGTATGCCGCAGGTGGACAGATGCTGCCTGTTTCTCCATCTGTTGGCCGAGCCTCAGTGGCTCCTCCTACACAGTAATACCCAGGAGAGCAGGGACCCATCGGCAGAGCCAACCCTTTTGGGCAACATAAGTCAATTTGTTATGCGTTTTTGATATACCTAAACATTTTATGTATAATATGCCTCAAGACTGACATTCCCTACTACAGAACACACACACACACACACACACACACACACACACACACACACACACACACACACACACACACACACACACACACACACACATCATGCCAGGGACATACATTTAAATTCTACATATATTTGTAATACTTTGTGTAAATTATGGCATAATATATTCAAAATATATTGTAAAATGGAACAACAATTATTGTTGGTACATGCAGTCTATTTTGTAATATAATTAATTGGCAAAAATGACAATGTGTCTTTCTGTGCATTCAAAGTAATGTTTAACTGCAGTATATTTTTCATCAAGTGTCTGTATGTTTTATAATGATAGATCAGTGAAAATGTGCTGACCATGAACAGCAATGGCTTTGATTTGTGTCTGGCTTTAGGACCTCTGTCTTGCAAATGTTCAGTGTGTGTAAATTGCATACTTTTTCTTTTTACTTTTAGTACATACTGCAGCTGTCCTTACAAAGATTGTACTTTTGCATGCAGTATGGATTGAATTGCCACATACTCCCTCCTCATAACATGGCACCTTCAATGTTGACCCTCTTGCTCATATATCTGCTGTGCAAATTATAGGTCAGAATAGCCAGAGAAGCATGCTGGCTTCCATACTGCAAAATGCAACCAGATGTAGTAGAACATCCTGGTATTGTTGGCATACTGCTTTTAACATACTTTGTATTGAGACATACTAAATATATCTAACCCATTTGTGATATTAGATATCGATCTATTTGGTCGGAATGAAAACCAGTCCACTCTTGAAGCCCGACATGGAGAACCAGTGCCATTGAGCATTGATGTGCTGACTATGAACTAGTGGCTAATGTGCAAGAATAGGTTTAGTGTCCTGAAAAATACCTGAGATGTTACAGAAGGTTCCCGGTGGACAAGGCATGGGCTCTGAGCTACCTAAAGGGCAGTAAAAGCCCACTTGGCAGCGCCCCCCTGTGGATGTAGCTGGACAAAGACAGTTGGCATTTGTGTAATTGTCCAGATCGAAAGGCTGGGAGTTCCAAGCTGCTGACACACAGAACCAACCTGAGAGGATCAAATGCAGCAAAAGACAAGAGTGTGAGAAAGTGAAGATGAAGAACTGATGTTTTGACTGATGTCTATCTCTGTGAGATTGCCAAAACACAAAACAGAATCAGTGTAGACTTCAGTTTCTCAGCACGAGGTGAAAAGCACACTCCACAGAGCAGAAGGACAGCAATAGAGCCAAGGTGGAAGAGATGAGTCACTGATGAGAATAAACCAGGTAGCCACACTTCTAATATCTGCCTGAGACTTGAGTGCATTAGGTGGTTGGCATATGGAGCCAGGCTGCTTGGCGCCTTTGTACATGAATAATACAAGGAATCATCTAAAAGCAGCTGCTGTTGCTGAAATGCTAGAATAAAAAACTGTAAAGAGAGGAGAAGTAAAATAATACCTGATGTGGCTGTTGTTAAGTTTCAATCTTAACATGCACTCTTTGTTCCCTACCCGCAAGCACTCCAGACTGCTTTTGACTGACTTGACGACCCAGAGACACAAAAAGGCTGGCACAGAGAAGTCCTGCCACTGAGAAACCCGGCTGTACAGATGTGATTGTGAAGAAATAAACAAAGGCACTACTGACCAGGCTTGCATTTCCCAGACACTTTGGTCAGCCTCTCCTTCTCACAGTAGTGTCCCGGAGGACAAGGCAGGCAGCTGTCCAGACTCTGAGTCATGGGCTCTGGGTTGTAATATCCACGAGGACAGGGGAACTGGGTGGCATGCCTTGAACCTATGCACATAATACAATTTGATTTGGCAAGTGCAACATGCCAGGTCAGTGTTTGAAATACTGTACATTTGACTTGTATTGGAAAAGCCGAGTTAAATCAAAGCAGAACAAATCGTTGAGGACAACAAGAAGCTCCTAGATAGTGTTACTACGGTCGATAAATTCATTAAAAAATGGAACTGTGACTAATAGTATTTTGGGTGAGTCTACCATCTGGGCAGTAGAAGCCATGGGGGCAGGGGAACTTGGTGAAGTTGGCAGTCTTTTCTGGACAGTAGTAGCCAGCCGGGCAGCGGGAACACACTGACTGGCCTGTGAGGTTGGTGTAGGCCCCAGCTGGGCAGGGCACTGAGCTCACACTACCCTCAGGGCAATAATGAGCTGGTGGGCAAAGACCTCCTTCTGAGCCTGGAGAGGAAAAAACAATTAGATGTGGTGAATTACTGAGATTATGACTGCTAAACTCCTAATGTGATTAAGCATGTGATAAACCCTGATTAACTCAGTAATCATTTGTTCAACACAACACTCTCATATATTCAGATTTCCTGCATTTATCAGCATCTGTTTCTTTTCTATCTGATGCTTATTCATAAGATGAATCGCTCTCCACACATTATATATTTGCTCTGCTTGCCACTATTTCATAACATGTATGAACTTCAATTATTATTATTAGTCATTCACTAATTAACAGAGACATCATTGTGTTGATATTTGAAGGTAGTCAAACTGGGTTTATCCTGCAGAAAAGATTAATTATGGGTCATTCTGTCAGTATTAATACATTAACTTCTCATCAATACAATAAAAACACAATATTTTGCCTTCTACCTGTAGCTGTTGTGTCTCCCCCTGGACAGTAAGATCCTGCCTGACACAGTCCAGATGGACGAGTGAGACCTGCAGTGCCACAGAACTGACCCGCAGGACATAGACTACAGCCAGAGACGTCTTTCAGATGAAGACTGCAACCATACATGTGTTAGCACGTGCATACAAAACATATACAGTTACATAGCAAAACAAAAGGATTAACTTTCTAAAGTGCGGTCCACAAACCTGTTGGAGTAGGTTCCTGGTGGACAGGGCAGTGGGAGACTGGTGCCCTCAGGACAGTACATCCCCTTTGGACAGGCTCCTCCCACTCCTGTGCTGAAGTTACCGTCCGGGTTCGGAAAGTTCACACCTTGAGTAGTAGCACATTTAAGATAAATTAAGCTGTTCAATTTAGCAATCAGCACAATAGTCCTTTTTGTACAGTAGCAGGCCGTTAGGTTAGGTTGCAATGATAAATGATATCATGCAGTGTACCTGCTATGCAATAGTAACCAGCTTGACAGGGTCCAGTAGCTTCAAACAGACCCCAGTCCTCACAGTAGAACCCTGTTAGCAAAGCATGAAGAATTGAAAACGCCACTGCAGTAACAACTAGAGAACATCTTATGTTGGGATGGGAGATAACATGTTATGTTATGCAATGGGATTACACCACATCTACATCTTACATGGTTGCATTGCTATCACATTGACGAATCAATACCAGTGTCACTGTCACAGCTGGTAATAAGGCATGGGAATCTAAAATGTTGATTGCTAACCACCACATCATAAAATAATGTGCCTTCTCTAGTTACATGTGATAAAACGTTACATTACTGCCTTTTTCAATCAATTAGTTCCAACACAATGACGCACAACCCACGCAAATGAAGGACAACCCACTTTACATTTAATGAAAGACTTAAACCCCTCAAATAGCTTATCTAACAGAGCAATGAAGACAACCATGTGGCAATACTCTCACCTGCTGGACAAATGAGGCACTGCTCCACTTGGCTGAGGCCAAACTGAGGGCTGTATGTGCCAGGAGGGCAGGGAAGGATACCCTCAACACCGCCACCAAGACAGTAGTGTCCTGCTGGACAGGGCTGGACACCTTCTCCTGACAGACAGTAGGTCCCTGAGAGGCAGTCATCACACTCTGCTGACCCTTCATCCAACAAAAAGTATGTGAAGTAGTGAAGTAATGCCTGCATTTTACATTTCAAACTGTGATACTTTATTTAGGTCATGCAGTTCCGTGAAATACATTTTCCATACCTGTAGTGTTTGAGTACGTCCCATCAGGGCAGAGAACAGGAGAAGTTGAGCCCATGGGACAGAAGTGTCCAACTGGACAAATGTCCCCTGTCACACCTGCTGAGGGCGCTAAAGACACGGCCCCTCCTGAACAGTAATAACCTATAAATCAATAGATACAAAATAATTTGTTCGAAATGTGTACGAAAAAAAAGGGCAGACAAGTCAGTGGTCAGTGGACAAATACATAAAAACACTTCCTCTCAAATGTTATTCTATTTAACTGTTGAAAAATATCAAAGAATGTTTTGAAAAATTAAATAGCTTTTTCTCCATTGTGTTGTATCAGATTATTAATTCCCATACCGGCATTACAGATTCCTGAGGGCTGGCTGAGTCCAGTACTATTGCAGTAGAATCCTGGAGGGCAGGGCCAACAGGAGGACCAGTTCCGGGCTCCCACGGTGCTGCTCCAGGTTCCTACAGGACAGGGGTGCTGCTGGGGGTACATGGTCCCCCGTGGACACACGTAGCCTGCAGGACATACAGCTCCAGAGGCCAAGGCAACCTGCGGGAATGTTGGAGTAGTCACCAGAATATGACAAAGTTGGTTCATTTTGGCTTTCAGGTTTAGTTAGACCTTTTAAAGTTAAAGCTGTGGCCCACACTATCAGCAGCTTATCCAAAAAACACTGCTGAAAAACATTATTTATTTTCCTGTTGCAAATTTGAACTAAAGAAGAATCTAAATGTATATTCATATCAAATGTCAGAAAATACTTAAACAGTCAAAGTGTGTGGGAAATGAATAGCTGCTATCAAATCAACTACGCAAAGTCAACTTATTATATTTCACTGCATTTTTCCCTGTCTGTGCTCCTTCCCTCTTGCTAATATACTGTACAACAACTGTCAAACATTTCACCATCATTGTACATCATTCAGAAATTAATATGGTAAATATATGAAAGCCATTCGAGCTTGGTTTCATGCAACGCCACTTCATATGAAACATATCTATTGAGTGGACCAAAAATAATAAGTTATTAAAATTGACATAAAAACACTTAAAAAACACTCAATTCAATTCAATATCTGCATTGAGGGGATTGTATTCATTATCTAATTATGTTACTTGTACTTTCTGCTATAATGTCCCTAAAAAAACGTTCACTTTAAATGTGTTTAAAACCGCTTCAGAAACAGCTTATATGTAGTTCACATTTTACACTATTTAGTTTTCACTAAAACATCCATTCATTCTTGGATAAGCTGCTGGGAGCCAAGCTACCCAAACTATTCATTATATATCTTACTGGAGAGGCAGTGGAGGCTCCAGAGGTGCAGTAGTGTCCTGGGTCACAGAGACCCTGAGGGCCAGAGAGACCGGCTCGGCTGCAGAACCAGCCAGCTTCACATGGCCGACAGTACTGCACAGCGTCGCTGCCAGGCTGGTCAGAATAAGAGCCCTGGATAATCAGAGAGTATAATTTTACAATATCAATTACGTGAATTTGAATGAGGGTCAATCCAATTCATGAAGCCTACAGCAAAAATGACAGACTAAGAAGACAGAGATGAGAAGGAGATGGACAAGCAGCTAAAAAGACACACCCACAGACATAAAAACACACAGATACTGACTGGAGGACAGGGTCGAGCAACAGAGGACCCCGAAGGACAGTAGTGTCCTGTGGGACACAGTGGTGGCTGGGACAAGCCTGTCTGGTCACACAATCTGCCTCCCTGACACTCCACACATGACTGTCCACCTTGACGCTGTGGAGGATTTATTGACAAGGGAATAACCTTAAACCTTTATCACATTATCTAATTTTAACAGTATATTTTCAGTAGAACATCGCTAAGAATTATGTTTGAATTTTTTCCTACAGGCTGAAAAGTCCCAAGAGGACAGGGTTGTGGCCTGGCTGCCCCCTCCAGAGTATAAAAACCCTCCTCTGCTTCGTTCTGAATAGGCGAAGCTGAGCCGCCGGTACAGTAGAAACCAGGAAAACAAGGACCGGAAGGTGAGGTGTTGTTGGAACCTAAACAATAGAAACTGACAGGAAGAGAACAATATTGACACAAAGAATAGAGGTTTCTATTTAACATGGTCCTCCTAAATAAATACACTGATATCTGAATAATCATTACCCTGGTGGACAACTGACACACTCCTGAGGTCCGCTGAGGCCAGTGCTGTTGCTGAAGGTGCCGGCTGGACAGGGGAAGGGAGAGGACGACGCTAGAGGACAGTAACTTCCTGCTGGACACAAACCTCCTGTCGGTCCATCCGGGGGAGTCTGGACATAGTCACAATATATACATGTAAAGAAAATATCAATTATAATGTAGTGAGGTAATTTCATTCCTTAAATACCTATTCCCAATAATGTTATGTTATACAGTACATAACAGAATGTTTCATAATATTTTCATCACCACACTGAACATCAGAAAGTGTAAACTGGCTTCATGTGACCTTTAATTCATAAAGACAAGAATAAAACTTGATTTGATAAAGGATTAAAATATAAGGTTCATACTGCAGACTTTGCTCCCTCTCGACAGTAGAAGCGTTCTTTGCAGCTTCCAGAAGACTCCGAGAGTCCCACACTGCTGCAATACTGGCCTCCACCACAAGGGGAGCACTCAGACCCATCACTGAGAGCCGGCCGTGAGCTGTAGGTTCCCTCAGGACAAGGTTCAGGACTAGAAGTGCCCTCTGGACAGTAAAAGCCCTATTCATATTGTGACAGACAAAGAAATGGTAAAATGGTCAATGAACTGTACTTGTATAGCGCTTTTCTAGTCTTCCGACCACTCAAAGCCCTTTAACCCTACATGTCATTGTTCACCCATTCACACCCATTCAAACACTGATGGCAGGGGCTACCATGAAAGATGCCACCAGCCCGTCAGGTCTATCTAACATTCATACCAATTCACACAGCCTGCGTGGTCAAATTGGGGTTAAGTGTCTTGCCCAAGGACACATCGACATGGACTAGTGGAGCCAGGGATCGAACCGCCGATCCTCTGAAGGACAACCCTTCTCTACCACTGAGCCTCGAGGACAGAGGGTGGCTGAGCGCTAAGGGTC
Organism: Myoxocephalus aenaeus; assembly: GCA_038501785.1. NCBI lineage: Eukaryota > Metazoa > Chordata > Actinopteri > Perciformes > Cottidae > Myoxocephalus > Myoxocephalus aenaeus. Next base: position 2,706,327 of record JBAMJR010000124.1, on the reverse strand, counting down.
TCGAGCCAAACCCTTAGAAGAGAGAAAGCCTGGGGGACACATTATGACGCTTAACATGGCTTCCTCACTCGTGGTCTCAATACTGCAGTAGCGGCCCGATAAAGAAAAGGGTTTCACATACACAGTGGCAAACACACATCCAGAAGTTACACTGTTTCATAAATGTAACAAAGAACTCTCAAAATAGTGGATATTCCTACCTGAGGGCAGACTACGGGCAGGTGAGTTCCCAGTCTGTCGCAGTAATGCCTTGATGGACATAAAACACACGCCTCTCCACTGTGACCAAGTGTGTTGTTCCTATATTGGCCAGTCTGACAGGGGTAGGTGCGGGGATAGCCAGTACCCTCCGGACAATAGTGCCCATGAGGACACACAGCTGTCTGAAATATCGCAGCATACATAATAATTGTGTCAGTGCAATCTTCACCTAAAATAAAAAAAAGACCATATCTACATTTCTGTGCTCCGTTTTTGACAGTATAATCATGTCTGATCACTATGATCAAAGTGGATTAGGCAAAAAAACACATTACTAAGTGTGTTCATCTTAAATACTGTATATCTCATTATTTTGGCATCTTACAGGCCTGGTAATAGGCTGCTCCTGAGGCTGCTGGGAGTAACAGTACTTCCCCTCCGGACACTGGACACACTCTCTGGCGTCTCGCAGACCAGGAGAGTCACTGTAGGTACCATTGGGGCAAGAAATGGGGTTCGGATCCTATGAGAGAAAACATATTTACAAGTAGTTTAATGAACTGCAAGTGCTTTACACATGTAAAAAAACACACCATATTTATTTCAAATATATATATTTCTATGCTGTAAATATCGTTGTGACTCACAATGCCTCCTCCGGGGCAGTAGAAGCCTCGAGGACAGAGGGTGGCTGAACGATGGGGGTCTCGGGCCAAACCTTGAGAGCAGAGAAAGCCTGGGGGACATACCATGACGCTTAACATGGCTTCCTCACTAGTGGTCTCATTACTGCAGTAGTGGCCCGGTAGGCATGGAGAACACTCCGCAGAGCCCTCGTCCTACACACAAGAGAATGTGAAGGAAGATTATGAGAGTTGAAGTTAAAGATATCAACCAGTATGGGGGAGGTAAAGAGCTAAAAAAAGACTGAAAACACAAGGGAAAGGAGGATCGAACTTGCAAGATGCTGGTATAACAAACTGATATTTTTTCAATATCGAGAGTAAAAGATAAACTATAATATAATTTGACTTAAACTCCTCTTGCTGACATTTACAGATATACATACATGGTGAGTAATGTAAAGCGATCACTGTGGACGGAAAATTCTAAAAACAATCAGACTGGCTTATGGAAGGACATGATTAATTAATACGCCAGCTCTGATTTCCACTGGGTTTCGCAGTTGACCAGTCACAGTGTGATATAGATGGGGCCGTACAGAATAGCTGCCAGCGCCACACACTCTGGGGTTGACAGTGGCTGAGTGGGGACAAAAATAACCAGCAGGGCAAGCAGAGCAGTCCTCCAGCCTCCGACCTCCTTTCAGATGGCGAAATGTGGAGCTGGAGAAAGACAAAACCGAAAAAGATTACTAAATCATACTTATTACACCAGTTTAATCCATTATTAGAATACATATAGCAAATTGTTTCCATATCATCATCCTTCTTCATCATCATTCTCACATCTACTGAGCACACATTGAGTACTTACAGTGGGCAGGGTGAAGGTTTGGAGGTGCCCTTTTGACAAAATGAGCCTTTAGGACAAATCAGGCAGTCTTCTCTGTATCTGTTGCCCATTTGAATGCTGTATGTCCCCACAGGGCAAGGAAACTGGGTGCCATACGCAGTCCCTGGTGATGAAACATCAAAATAGTTATATCCACAAAAATGATTGAAAATAAAACAAATCTTATTTTATCGAATAAATTTCATATGGAAAGCTGTGTTTAGGCTTTAAAAGTTTGCAAAGCAAAACATGTCATCACTTTTATATGTTGTGTGTTTGATTTTTGAACAATAGCGGTAAACACATTTATTAATTTAACGTAGATACGACCTATATTATCACGGATGTCACACTCATGCGTACCTTCAGGACAGTAGTGTCCAGAACTGCATCGACCCGACGGAGCTCCAGATCCAGCCAAACAATACCAGCCCTGTGGGCATGGCAAGCACTCACTTTCAGCTTCCAATCCACTCTGACCACTCCATGTCCCCACAGGGCACTTGTACTGGGTGGGGAACATCGTTCCAGGGGGACAATAATGCCCTGCAAAGCAAGAAATTGGTGGCCTCTGGATACCACCAGTTCCTGTTAAAACAAAAATAGTATAGGCATCATGGTTGGAAAACTCCCAAGCTATAGATTTTATTGATATAAAGTAGGTTTAGGGGATACTGACACAATTCAATGTCGATAATTTGGGAATTACTATTAAAGTTTGTTTTTTTACTTGTTTACACACAAGAAAACATCAAGAAAGTAAATGATTATCAACGTGAACGTAACGTAGTGATCAAATTAGAGGCATTCATTGTTTTTAAATGTTATATCTCAAGAGAAGTCAAGTAAGCTCAACACATTGAATCCTTAATGCAACCTTTGGGTCTAGGAATGTTGACTCACACATCACATAAAAACATATCATATGGATATATCTACCTCCATTTGACATCGGAAACTAAATCAATGGATTCTAATAATAATGATAATAATAATAATAATAATAATAATAATACATCCAATTTATATAGCGCTTTCCGTGGTACTCAAAGACACTTGACAAAACATGTTTTAAAAACAGATTCTGATACTATATATAACAAGCAGTACTTCTAAAGGCACACTGAACATGACAGCATATGTGTGATAGATTAATGGCACCTCGAAGGCAGGCATATCGCGCTGGGCACTGCTGACACTGTGAGCGGTCAGTGAGGTCAGTGCGATTGCCCAGTGTCCCTGGTGGGCAGGCATTTGTCGGTGGGTTGGGTGTAGAGGAACCAGGGGGACATACAAACCTATCAAGATTCAGGCAAAAATAGGGACACAATTAAAAGACAGAATTAGAATACAGGTATAGAATTACAAAAATCTATTTGTAAGAGAAATGTGTTTCGTCCTTCAAATCAGACATGCAGTATCAATAACACAAGTTGACTGTATCGTTGAAGAATGCTTCAGAGAAAACCTTCTCTTACCCTTGCATGCAGTCCACATCGGGGGCTCTCAAAGCCACCTGTGTGCAGGCCTTTCCTGCATAACACTCTCTGCAATCAGTCAGCTCATCCTGACCCTCTAAGGGGTTAAAGGAGCCTGCTGGACAGGGCACAGGGTCGCTTCTCCCCTCAGGACAGTAAAAACCAGCCAGGCATTTGAGACAGTCCTTCACACCTGGAGGGCATAGTTACAAGAAGCCAAGATGAATGTAGGTTTGTAAATACACTGTAGCCTACTCTATTAGGATGTCTCCTCATTTTATGGTATTATTTTAAGTGTTTTCAATCTACCCATTTCATCTCTACTGGACACACAGCTCCAGCTTGTCATCAACATTTTTTATAGCAAATTTGATGTTTTTTCTCTTCGCCCTTTCGACATCCATCTGTTGCAATTTCTCATCTATATATTTCGGTTCATCGTGAGAACAAAACAGCACTTATATCTGTCTTTATATAATCACTGAGTTTTGCTATAAGAGACTGCTACACCATACTAGTTTAAACTGAGCTGCTGAGGAACTGTAGGGAAGTTCCCAAATATTAATTTCCCTATTGAATAAACCGCAGGCTATAGCCTCTGCCCAGTGGCAGTGGTGAGTATAAAACAGTAATAATCCAGTTTATGAATTAACTTATTGCTCCTTGATGAGGGGTGAAGGTGCCTCGAGGACATATCACTTCTTCCAAGCTGCCAGCAGGACAGTATTTCCCTCGAGCACATGGCAGGCCAGGACCCGATGAGCCTGTGCCACACACACACACACACACACACACACACACACACACACACACACACACACACACACACATATACAGACAAATCTAGCAATCTTCATTTCATATTCTTTCTTTAAGTTTGATTGTTGTTACTTCCTGTGACACATTTGGTTTGACACATCCATTGAAGTCAGTGTATTAGTGCTAAGACTTACCTGCAGGACAGAAGCGTCCTTCGCTACATCTCTTGCAGGCTGCCCTACTTGTTTGACCTAGTTGTTCCCCTGCTGTACCAGCAGGGCAAGGTGACCCATGCGGCGTGCCAGTGCCCTCTTCACAGTAATAGCCCTGTGGGCACAGGAACTGGGAGGTGGGTCTCCATGAGCTGCCTTCCAGACAGTAAAACCCTAGAGAAAAGCATTAATAGACACGTTCATAAGAACAGCATATCATATCATATGGTAATCCATACAAAACAATAATAATCTTAGTAAAATTAGCCTATTAGGCTTGAAAAACTGTAGGTAGTTTATGGGCATTTGTACTGTTGGAACGTGGAACTGTGAGTATAACATTTGAGAAGGTTTGCCACTATCAATCAATACTCTACCTGCAGGACAGATTGTGCATTCTCTCAACCTCTGCAGACCTTCCTGAGGGCCATAAGTCCCTGCAGGACAGGGTACAGCTACACCTCCCACACAGTAATGACCTGGGGCGAAAACAAACATGGACAAATAGAGGTAGTCAAATAGAGACAGATGGAGGTAAGGAAACTGTAAATGTAAACGTCAGTGTGCAGTGGTAAACTCTAACCTATTGGACAGACCACACATGACAAGTCTTCCCTCGCTTCTTTGTATGTTCCAGGTCGGCAGCTGATTGTTTGACTGGACCTGTGGACTGGCTGGCTCCAGCGGGCGGCCTCAGTTACACACAGCAACGACGTATCATTACAGTTACAGTAAGTCTGTCCAGGTGTGGAAGACCAACTAGGAGGACAGGGGAGCGGCTGTGACATCCCACTGTCTGGGCAGTAACCTCCTATGGCAGACAGAGGATACAAAGTTACAGATTTATTTCAAGTCTACCGATATATCTATTGCTGTATTGAGAGCAGATTAGATAACGATGATTTATTTCTGCACTACCTGCTGGACACTGCAGGCACTGGATAGTGCACGCAGTGGAATAGAAGCCTGGGAGACAGTCATTGCACATAGTGTGATCTAGGTTAGGCTCTTTGCCAGGTCCACACTTTAAGGCACATATAAGAGATGAATAAGGGAGAAAGAAGCATATGACTTAGATTTATTCCATTTTTGAGGCACACTTTACCAACTATTTATAATTGCAAACCAGCCATTGTATTGCTCAGATACAACACATTTTAGGATGAAGGACATTACAATCTGCTTTAATATTTACCCGTGTAGGAAATCCAGAGGCGCAGACAGAATCTACAGGGCATGCCAGACACTGTAGGACCCCCTCAGGAGAATGTTGTCCTGGGGGGCATAAAGACAGCTTCCCATTGGCTGGATCACGTGAGAAACCTGCAGGACAAAGTCTACAGTCCACTCTATCCTCTGAACTGATGAGACCTGGAAAACAAGGCTGCAAACATACCGAAATGAGTAAAGACAATACAATGGCAACAATACTACTTGTCACACTGCATCAAGAACAATATTTGAGGTTTCAGATATAGAAAAATATGTAAAGTCAAGTTTATGTTGAGTAGACCTTTTTCATTTGATCTGCAGGTCAAACACAGGTGTAACTAGTCATTAATTGTTTTGCATTGCAGTAACTGCTGGAGCAGAGTCCTCGTTAATGTTTTTAGTTCCAACTGTGCTTTTCCTGAGATGACAAATCAAAATGTTTGTTGTGAAAAAGGTCTTTTCTTTATTTGGCTTTCAAAGATGGGCAAGACAAAAAAAATAGTTTGTTGTATGATAATGTGCTTTTATTGACAGCTGTCTTTCACCTTGCAGTCACTGAGGCTGCTTTTTCCCGTGTAGAGGTTGAATGTTTCTGCTGGACATCTATGAGGTGCAGATACATTGCCAGGGCAACTATACAACATACATATATTAATTAATTGTCTAAATTACAGTTAAATGTCTCATTAGTCATTTTTGTGATTACAAGAAGAACATGTTGGTTTTTTTACACTAAGGTTGCATATATGTATTATCATAGTGTACATAGCAAAAGTATACAGGTCAGTAATCAAAGATTGTTGAAGACTTACAAATGACCAGCGGGACATTCCAAACAAAGCTGGTGGGAGAAGTATTTTCCCTCTGGACACTGATCAACGTCTGTCTCTTCCCCGAGGGAAAGGTCTGCACTCCCTTCAGATGGTTCTTGCATACATAGATTAATTGCAGGAAGGATGTAGAAGAGACATAAGAAAGACTGTCTAATCAAGATGGTTTTGTTTCTTCTTAAATTAGCTCAATTTGTTTGCTCAACTATTTACTGTCATTGCTCTTACCTGAGGCGTGTCCAGATTGTGGCAGCAGCAGAAAAATCCATGAAGCTGAAAAACAGAACAGGTGCATTACTTTCCATGAGCACATTATCACTTAATCTATAATCAAGTCTACACTGTTTCATTTTTTGTGTCTTTTCATTCAAGACTGTTTGGTCTTAGCCTCCAGGACTGAAAGTGAGAGGCCCTCAGTCACTGAAAGTGAAACAAGAGCATGCCATGTGAGCTGACTGCTCTTGCTGATAATGGTGCAATCATGTTCTGAAACTGTACCTTCTACTTCAATAATTCATGAGTATGTGCGAAAGCTAACCTAGATATTGTCTCTGTTAGTGGATTACTTCAATTATGTATGTTACCTGTGCATTTTAAAGGTTATAAAGAGAATATATCAAATATGGGACAGATATGAAACATTGGGAATTAATTAAATGAATCCACACGCCAACGCTGAAGGTTGTATTACAAAAGACCCCCTTTATCTTCAAATTGTGAGGATTTGAAAATAAATGAATTCATGTTAGTGGAAATTAAATGCCAGGCACATCCTCTGAGCAGAGAGTGAGCTGCAATGGTGCATCTGCAGACATGTGCAAACCACAATAGCATGTGGGTTTGTTCAAGCCAGGTGCAAAATGTATGCTTTGCACTAAAACATAAGTAAAAATGTAGTTACTTAAATATGTTAGTGTGTCATTTGTGTATCATCATGTTTGAGAATCAGGTCAGTTGCAATCAATGGAAAGTTATGAATTAGTTTTCCATAGCTCTGAATCCTATTGTATGCCACTTCCTGTGGCATATGTATGGGTATTTCAGCATTTTCCTGCAGGTGCAGGCATTGCTAAACTAGGTGAGCACAAGATATGTTATTTCGTTTGGAGGCGGCAGGAATCAGAACAACAATGATAATCTCCGTTCACTTCACTTTGCTCTTTTTTTTGGTGGCACAAGGTAATATACTCTTTGTCATTGGATTGGACTCTAGCAATTAAGTGTGTTCAATACATGTGCATGTATTCAATGATGCACTCATCTATAAAATGTGCTCTTTATTTTATGTAATACTATGTTTTGTAAAGTAGATCAAATTTCCTCTTTTTGCAGATTGTGTGAGCTGTGTTAATATGATGATACCCATTGATTTCTTGGATGTAGAATTAGGTGATTCTCTAACATTAAACTGCACATACAATTGCTCCACTGGATTTGTTCGTGGCTGTTGGAGCAAAGCATCAGACAACTCTGGGTGTCACGGGAAATTCACCAAAAGCGGCTTGTGCATGACGTCCCTTCATCTAGTAAATGTGTCTACTGAAGATCTTAATAAGAACTACACTTGCTACACAGTAGCTACTGATCACCCTCAGCTTCCACAAAAAACAGAGCGCATTGTTTTGCTGCAACTTCAAGGTAATGATATTAAAATCAATATAAGCTATATCTTGATTTTGACAATTCTTCAAAGAGTCAACAAGTAAACAAAAGTTACAAAGTAGATTTGATTTCAGTGTATTTGTTGTTATTTCTTTTTCAGCTGAAATTGTCCCAAACTGGACCGCTATGCCAAAGACTGGAACAAAAAATGGTGAGGACCTTGTATGTAAAAAATATTTATTTGTATTCTTATTTATATATACAATGTACTATATTCTCTTGTTTCTCAGCACCACTTCCTGCTCAGCCAAAAGATCCAACAGAAGGTAAGATGGGACTTACATATACAAGTAATATATATATAAGTACCGTATACAAAAAAAGCCTCCTGTGGACAGGTGTTGGAAATTAGCATTCACTATATACACTTAACACAGTGCATCTGATTTTTCCTTTGCGCATATATGTGTGCTAGGAATTCTAATGCCATTGTGATGTCCACATCAAATACATAAAGTCAAGTCAAGTAATATATATATATATATATATATATATATATATATATATATATATATATATATATTATATATACATATATACATATTCATACATACATACATACAAGCTTACTACACCCTCTGAAGCTTTATTTGTCAATATTGTGCTGCACAATGTAATGTATTGAGGAGCCAGACAGACCAATATAAACCATAAAAGTGTTGGTCTTTCTTCAAGAAGAGTTGCAAAGAAAGCCAAGGCGTTAGTGAGTAGTTTTCTATCCACTTGTAAACTGAAGGAAACTCTGACAGGAAGTAGTCTGGCAGACCCAAAGTCACAACAGAATCAGAAGACATGTTTCTGAGAGTCAACAGCTTGCATGACAGGCGGCTCACAGGACAGCTTCAAGCACAGCTTCAAGCACAGCTTCAAGCACAGCTTAACACTGGCCGAAATAAGGAAGTCTCCGTTCCAACTGTGAGGAGAACATTTGCAACTGCAGGTTTGCCAGGGCGAGTGCCAGCAAGGAAGCCATTGCTAAGATGGTGATATATCCAGTTTTATCACGTAGTGTTTTTGTACGCCGTTGAGTAGGCGAAAGGATGGTTCCTCAGTGTGTGACACCAACTTTTCTGACATGGAGGAGGAAGCTTGATGTTTTTTTGCTGGCTTCAGAGTCCAGCATTTTACAGCAGCATGCAATGCCCTCTGGTCTTCATCTAGTTAGTCAGGAGTTCATCCGAAAGCAAGATAATGACCCGAAACAAACCTCCGGGCTATGAGTGAACTACTATGGAATTTTCTTCCATAGTAGTTCACTCATAGCCCGAGATGGTCGGCTTCAAATCATGAAGTGTTCAGGACAGATTTGAACCCCATCGAGCTGGTACGGGATGAACTGCACAGAAGAGTGAAAGCAAGGCAATCTACACGTGCAACACATTTGCGGGAATTGCTGCTACAGTGTTGGGAACAACTTTCCAAGCAATATTTCACATCCATTGTAGAAAGAATGCGGCTACTTTGCTGAAACCTTTGACCAGTACTATATGTGAAACTGAAAAGTAAAAGTTGTCCTTTTGATGCAATACAAAGTTAATACTGTTGTTTACATGTTAACAGGAGAATTTACTGGTATTAAGGTTTTAGCCACAGGTACTGTTGCTGTGGCTACGATGCTTGCAGCATTAGCCGTTTACCTATGCCTGAACAGAAACAGACGGAGCTGGAATGATAAAGGTGATTACAAAATATTACAATATGAACACACACACACACTTTTTGTATGAAGTAACAATTAAAGAAATAATGTCACACATTCCAGGGGAGCCCGTTGTTTCCAGGTCAGGGTGAGTACAATTGACTGAATGACTATTTGAGAAAATTACCTTAAAAAATCTATAATTTTTCCTAAATTCTTCATTTGTTAATTTCTTTATATTTTCTTGTTTAAGCTCACCACTACCTCCTCATGCTGTCCTTTCACCATTAAAGGGTAAATAGTTTAAAATATATAATATAAAACAAGAATTTCAGTCTCCAAATCCAGTTCCAAATCCAAATCCTTGTCATATTCCCTAGGGTCACTGTCAACACAGAGTGAAGTTGTAAGGAGTCCTACACCAGGTAAGACGATCTCTGGATCAGCAGAATCACTACACTTGTTATTTCAAGGCGACGCAGCATCACTGTCTGCAATACAAAGACTGACAATCATTTATATTGAATAATTTCTTTCCCAGATTATGAGAGTGACACTGAAGTTCCATATGCTGACATCATGATCACCGTGCGAGGCGTCAGTACACCAGAGCTCACTCAGGTCGGCTACTTGACTCCCGGAGATCAAAAAGAGGTTAGGAACGTGAGAAACGTGGCTTCAGAATCAATATGTGTGTGACTTTAATCTTACCAAATCCCACATTCATAGGACAGCTTATTCTCCTCTAATGTATGAGCAATAGAAGCTTCATGAATCCAAAGATGGTAAATGCGGTGTTGTGGTGCTCACCTATAGTGCTTTATTATAGTGGTATATTGGTTTACAATGAGGCAGAATGAATACCCACAATATATTATCTTAAATGAATGAGCAGGTACGTGGATATATTTTACAGACAGCTCCAGGCCAACGGAAAGTAAGGAGCTACTGTGCATAGTGAGCGTCAGTCACTATGGGGATGTCAAAAGAAATGCGGGGTCTGCTCAATTTAACACTTCTTCCGTTTATATATTTATGCATGAAATTGTATAAATAAACATTAAGCAATTTGCCAGTTTATTAGGTATTGAAACATTTCTCAATATATCGCAATACAATTTAACAGCACCACAAACTGCAGCCTCCAAAATCATCATAGAGTTTAACACCTCTGTAAACACATGGTGTTGAATTAGCCAGATGTACCAAATAAACTGAAAACTGCATGTAATCAAGTTAGGAGGTTAGTTAATTGCGTATTGTTATCGTTTTCAATATTGGTTTACACATCTGCAGATTGAAATGTTAATATGTAAATATAACACATTGTTTTGAAATAAAACATGGTTGTGTCTTGCAATAAATGTGTTGCTGTAAACTTTAAATGTGTAAGTACCCATGACAATATCATTAAAGAGCATACTAGAGGCCGCTCAATACTCTTGACAGTCTATTCCCAACTTGCTGACGAGCTTTCCTCTGCTTCTCCTCCAGTGGTGGGGAGATGAATCAAGGCCTCACCTGCAGGCTTCACGTTCAGCTGACAGGCTGCATGTCCCCCAGCCCAGAGAGGTCAGCCGCAAGATGAGCACCAACTCTGAATATGCAGTCATCACATATGCCTGACTGAGGTCCTTTAAGCTGGAAGAGGAGACGGAGAAGGAAAACAATGTGTTATAAAACACATTGTATATACATGTTAATACCCTTTATGTTTCATCTTTTTAAGCAATGTTTTTGTGTTAACCAATTGTATTGTTTTGCATAAATGTATGTTCTATGTGTAATATGGACCCGCTATTACATCCAATAAAGACATACTTTGCTGTAAATTTTGAGCCTCGTCAGTGTCCGTAGTTACAACCGTTCCCTAGATACAGTTGTCACAAAACACAGTCGCAAACACAGTTGTAAACATTCATTCATAAAGGTGGATACGAGGGGCACGTCATTTAAGGTACCAGGTGTAACTAATTACTAACGTTCTGACATTTTCTAAAACTTGCTAAAGTTTATATTAAAGCCAACTAACTAAATTATGTGACGACTAGCCTGCGGCCATGTTTAGCTAACGTTAATCACTACCAACGTTAGCTTATATTCTGTGGAAGGTTCCCAGTGCTAGCTGATTAGACACGTCACGCACTAACTGACGTTATAGCTTCCCCCCTCTTGTACTCTAAATTACACACCAGGAGGAAAGTAAATTACTGATAAAAACGTCGACTTCTCTTGGTTATCCCTAGCTGTCTCAGAAGTTACCGTCCCAGTAACAAACATGTCAGTACCTTTCTCCATCACTCATCTGCGGGTCCCGCGAGGACTTGGTACCATCATGGAGGGGTTGGCCAGGGAAATCCTGCGAGACCAGCCCGAAGACATCCCTAAATATGCTGCACTGCATTTCGACGCTCTCCTTAAACAGAGAGAGGGTAACTGCAACGTCACATTTGGTAAATTGAGACAAATGCCATTAATTGTGTCGAGTAATTGATTGCTTTTTTTATGCTTGTAACTCAGATAGTGGAATGGACTCTGCTGAGTGGGCAGCTAAACTGGAAGACAACAATGCATTTAAGGCTACTGGGGTAATTCAGTCACTATACTCTCATCATACCTCTAAATCTGTCCTCTGTTAGGTCTCTCCGTTTATTCACCATTACCTTTGTTGTTGTTTGTTTTTACCCAAAAGGCTATTCCTGAAAAAGAGCCTGCAACAGAGGTGACCATTTCCAAGTGAGTCTTCTCTTATGTGCTATCAGCAGCCAGGAAGATCAGCAGAAGAGGGAGAGGATGTGCAAAAGGGAAAGAATAGTAACAAGTGACAAGCAAAGAATAAATGAGAATTAAGTGTTATGTTTTTCATGTTTATAACTTTAAGGTTCACACCTAGAGGTTTGAGGTAATCTTTTATTTTTATCTTTTAAGCAAATACGGTCCTTTATGGTAATTGCTTTAATAAATGATTAGAATAGTCATATGTCTTTGCTTCAACTTTTCAGACAAGGTCAATGTACACCACAAGCAAAAATACAATGTGCAATAGAACCAAATAGCACAGAAGGTCAGCTCAGTATTGAAAGCGCTTTCAGGTTTACAGTGTCAAGGGTGAAAGGCAAGATGCAGGAAGAGGCAGTATGTTATTTTTTAATTTTTTTAAGAAGCATCACTTCAATCACTATTATCACAACCATTATCTCCCATTCATTTTGAACATTTCTCACCTTAAGCCTTTCATTTTTATTGATTTTTAGAGAGAAATCATATGAGTACCAAACTGAAGATGAATCCAGTTATTCAACAGAAACCTTCAATCTTTCAACGACACAACCCAATGTCTCTGACGAAGTTGATTTAACGGCAAGCACAGAAGAATATAAGGAAAAATATGACATTACAGAGAAACACATTATTTCACTGGAAAAAGGAATTTCAGAAGAGGAAACAGTCTACATGCTCCCAGTTGTAGATGTACAGCCAGATGATCTGAGCAGGGCAGAGGAAGAGAAAGACCCAACAATAACTACATTTGATCAAGTTGACAGGGCAGCTAATGGAAAAGATAGCAGCTCGGCTTCAGACCAAGATATGCCTCAGTCTGAGTTAGAGCCCACGGACTTGTTATCATGCAGACCGATTGAAAATGTAGATGTGTGTGCTCAGGAGTTAGGAACGGCTGAAGATGAGGGAGGCGATCAACAAGAGACTGCAGCAGTAGATGAGGAGATTGTAGACTCGGAAGGAGTCAAACAAACTGACAATGAAGAACAAGTGGAGGCCTTTCCATATGCTGGGCTATCTGATGTGGATGTGTCTGCTGCAGAGCTTGGAGCAACAGAAACAACAAATGAAGGAGCCACTGCTGAAGATGACGATGACAGCTCAAACCCGCAACCGGAGCAAACTGTTGTACAATCAACATTGTCTCAATCTGAAACTCCTGAGTGCAATCAGCATGAAGCAAAATATGAGGTAGAAAAAGCAAAGGAGGAGGAAGCAACAGAGACTGAGGCTTCCCCTGAAGGAATACATGAAAGTTTATCTCATATTAGGGGTGGTTTAGACAGCAATGCCATATCAAAGAAGGATTCATTGGTTGAGATCAGCTTTGGAGATGTTCCAGAGGAACAGCAGATTAAAACGATTGATGAGAACCAGCCAGAGGAAGAGGGCTCAGTAGAGGTCTTACAGAGTAAGATACTAGAAATGCAACAACAGAAAAAGTCCAAAGAGGTTACTGTAGTGGCAACAGACCAAAATATATTGAGCACACACGACCAAGATGAACTTGAAATGATGGGAGTTGAAAAAGCAGTTCATTCTGAAGGGAGGGAAATGGAAAGTCAGGACGAGGCATTTCATATAAATAAAGAGAAGGTGGACACAAATGATTATGATTTAAATAATAGTGATGATGATGAGAAGCACAAAGGTGTTAAAACCAGCTCATCACATCAGCCCACCACCAAGGCAGACGAAGAGAACCCAGAGGATGAAGCTGATCAGGATGAACGTAATGAGAAGATAAGGGAAGGCACATTTCACCAGAAGGAGGATTTGGAAGAAGAGGCAAAGTCAAGCAACCCTGACTACAAAGAAGATGAGACAACAGACACGGTTGTAGGAGACAAAGAGGATATACATGCAGAAGGTTATAGTGAGGTGGAGGATCATTCATCACCAGTCACCTGGTCAAATGTATCAACTGCTGCAAAGGAGAGTGAAACTTTAGAGGCAAGTGCACAACATCTACGAGAGGAGAACGAGGAGGGTCAGAGAACACCTGTCGAGTCTCAGCCGGAGGACGCAGTTGTAGAAAAAGAGGTCACATCAAAGAAAAGGAGTTCAGAAGCAGAGAACCTTGGAGAAGAAGGAAATATTGATTCTGAAATACAAAAGAAGAGTGATGCAATGTGTGAAGAGGGCAGCACTGAAAGCACAGATCGGCCGGCTGCAAGTCACAGAGGAGAGGAAAGGCCACTTGAAAAGGATTCCACAGAGCCTGAAAGAAAGAGTGGCGAAAAGGTAAAGTCTGATGCTTCTTCTCAATACGGAATATTTGCACCAGTGATGCATCATATTTCACACATTTGTTTATGCCTTAACATTATAGATGAACATTTTTGTAGTGAGAACATAGCCCCGATAGTTTACCATTCATGGCCAGAGCTTGTATGATTTGAATTTAATGGAGGCTGTTGAACTCACCACATCTCCTCCACTTGTATCAGCAGGCTGAGAATAAATGTTCATTCAGTTTCAGACTGCTCCCATTCCTGTCTCAGGTAGCCTGCACAACCCTTCAAGGATGAGTCTGATCAACAGTGGCCCTCAGTTTATTCCCTTGGACTCTCCAGGGGTAGGTGATTGAAAATATCCCAAAAATAGTTCATATTTTGCTCTGATAAACTTTGAATGTCATAGAGAGGGTCACAATCCAAATCTTTAAAACCGACATGCAGTGCAGAAAGTGTAGTTTCAGTGTCTAAATTCACCAAAAGCTGTGTCTGTGTTCACTTACGAGCGTATTAGAGATGCTGTTTGAGGCCTTTGCTCTGCCGCATGCTCATAAAACTGTAATACTGTGGCTTTGTTAGTGCCAGATCCGCTCTCCTCTCGGGAGGCACTACAGCCTCCGCAGATTGAAACTGGATTCAGTAATCTATCATCATAAAAGACAGACTGGTCCATTTGTCTTGTGAATTAGGACCTTTAACAGTTTTACTGCTGTCACAGTTAGCCCTGTCTGATGTGTCCAGTCCAACTAGGCTCCAAACACACAGGGGGGGGGGGGGTAGGAAGGGGTACTGAGGATGTTATGGTATCCATGGTAACCCCTCACCATCCTGCTCTCTCTTAGTGTCGTCATGGAATTAATAGGATATGGTGATGCTGATAGTTGCTAGGCACCATCTGTGTCAGTAATCTACCTTTTAATAGCAGTCGTTTAAATGAGTGATTAAGCAGTACCACAGCACTTTCTGTATTTTTGCACACAGTACAGTGATATTTGTGATATTTGTTCTTCGTGGTAGAAGTTACTTCTACTGAAACAAAGCTACCACAAAACTGTACTATATATACATATAGGCCATCTATCAGTGACCTAGCTGCAGTATGTCAGCAAGGATGTTTCTATACTCTCCGCATAGGAGAATAAATAGTGTGTTAGATATATTAATTATTATATCCTGCCATGATTGATGAAAGTAAATTGAATTACACAGTAGTTATCGTTCCCTCAAATTCACAGTGAATTGATCTATAAAGCACGTCAGCTTTGTGAAATTGGGTGTGAGGATAATTTAACATATTGTATGACTGCTTAGTAAACCAGCAGGAGAGCGTTGTGTGTCCGATACATAACTCAGATAAGTGGATATTTTTCGTTTCTCTCTCTCTCTCTCTCTCTCACTCTCTCTCTCTCTCTCATCTCTCTCTCTCTCTCTCTCTCTCTCTCTCTCTCTCTCTCTCTCTCTCCGTCTTGTCTCTGAGGCTGGCAGAAGAGTGTGGGCGGCCATACCAGCTGGGATCAGAGGGATGGAGAGGGTTGTTAACTCATTCTGCCTCTAATACATTTATAACACCTACTAGTGTAAAACAGCCCAAGATGCTTACGTGGTTTTATTTTCACGCTATTAGTAGAATTTAAAAGTCAGCAATCATTGTTGTGTGACCATCTGGCTTTTACATAGTATTTGTATGTTGGTCATCCGTTTTTATTTGTGGAGTTTGTTGTTGTAACACTGAAACTTGTGAATTTGCATGATGCTCAGTGCATGGTAATCACCTTGTGGTTTCCCAATTTACATTTCACAGATTCATCATTTTCACTTCAAAACTTTAAATCATGAAACAGTCTTCATAATTAGCCTTCAGTGACTTTTCTTGCAGTCTTTCGGCTGTGCTTGGTGAATGTTACCTCGGACACGGCAGGTCAGCAGCCTTAATGGGACAGAAAAGATGGAACACACGCTGTCATGTTTGTAGGAGGTTTCTCTTTCCCTCCCTCCCTTTTTCGCTCTTCCTCTCTCTCTGACTGTATGTCTCTCTCTCACTCTGTGCATGAGCGGGTGTTACTGAACATACTGTGATTGTTAGTAAGAGCCAGTGAGGCATCTGTATTATACCGGAGACTCATTTAAAGAGAGCTTTGCTTGGTCCACATAGAAGCATCCAAGTCGTACTAGGTCCGCTCACCTGAAGACTGAAATCATCTCTGAGAGTAAGACATGGACTGTCACAATGTAAGTAGAAGCTTCAGATTCACTTTTTGATGATTATTTTAATTTACATTTGTAACCACTTATCAGTTTGGTTAATTGGGTATTGCAGTTTGTTAGTTATTGATCATATTTACGAGCGTTTATTTGCCCTCAAACGGCAGACTGCCATGTGTGATTTTTTTTCCTTACTTGAAATCATTTTTACCGTTTGAATAATTATGGCTGACACATGGTACATTTTTCACAGATTAGACCACATAAAGTCTTTACACAGTTTTCAAACTTTTTTTTATCATAAGTGGATAATAAAGAGATTTGCCTCAGAATATTCCAAATCAATTTGTGTCAGGACCCTAAGGACCCTGAGGAAATAAAAAATGATAAGACCCCTGACAAGGTGTGTCGCCAACAAAATCCAGTGCAGCAAACCTGAGTCTGCTGCTGCACAAAAACTGGATTCTGGCTGCTCAGTGAGCAGTCAGACAGCGAGGCTAATGAATGCTGGCTGAACAGGTGGGTGGTCACACTCCTACACTGAAGGGGTTTCACTGGAGACGTGATGCACTGCATAACCAAGGCAGTGGGATGACGGTAGGCTCGTTCAGTGGGTTGCCTTTGTGTGAGATGCCAATCTGTTTCTATAAGCAAAGCATGGTGTGTAGCTGAAATGTGTTCACCATAACATTTTAATTGGTGTTTACATAATTTGTCGACAGCCATGGCGCTATTCTACTGACACTTTATGACAAGCCAGAATGTGTCTTCCGCCCACCACACGTTTCCTTTGGGACAGTAGATGCTGTAATTTCAGTGAATGAGCTGCTGGTGTTGACTTCAGGAGCATTTTCGCTGGCTCATTTTTTTTTTTCAGCCCAGGTTGCAGTGAACGGAATTATTTTACCCTCAAAATGAATACTTTTTAACATACGTCCAGTCTCTGCGAAATAAGAATTATTATCATTAAATGTATTATAAAACAATTAAGCAATCATTTCCACCAGCCTTGTTTTTTACCCAAAAAGCCCAACAACAACAACAACAACAAATATTTTGTGTAGTCAAAAATTATCAATGATCTTAGAAACATTGACTGTCACTCAGTTTGGGAATCCATATGTCTGCTCTTTCCCATGGTGAAAAGAGAAAAAAACACAGCAGACGATGATGATTCATTACAAAACTCAAACATCAATGTATTATATGAGAAGAGGAGAAGGGGAGAGAGAAAAGGAGGCAATGTGGGTTAGTGACCTCCTGAGAGCCTTGTTGAAGTCATGTAATAGGGTAAGCCACTTGGCAACAAGCACACATCCCTCACTGTCGAAAAAACTGTGTTGTCGTGTATACAGTTATAAAAATATGGTATCACAATCTGTTGAGGGATAGATTATTCCACCAATGTTCCAGGAAAAAACAACAACCTCATCTGATCATGTAATATGCCACCCCCATGTGACCGACTACTACTTTCTGGTCCTCTCGGCAGGAGGAGTGCAGCCGGCCCCAGGAGGAGGAGGACATCATGGACATCCCCCTGGATGACCCCGAGGCCAACAGGGCTGCTGCCAAGATCCAGGCCGGTTTCCGTGGGCACATGACCCGTAAGAAGATGAAGCCGGAGGACAAAGCAGAAGGGGAGGAGGTGAGCAGCTCTGGGGATGTGCTCAACGGCAGCAGAGGGGACACAGGTCAGTGGTTTAGAACCAGGGGATCAGACTACCGGTAGGTCACATAAGGCCGTGGAAGAGGCCATTATGGCTAGTCACTGTAAGGGTGATAACAGAGGCTCGCATCAGGAGCTGCAACTACAGTAGGTAAAGAAAGGTAAGTGAGGTAAGTGAAGGAGAGCATAAGTTAAACAGACGTATAGGTAAAATAATTTAAGATCACATATAAGCAAAATAGGATTGCATAGTATGTTCTGCATGTTGTTGGTTGAGCGTTAGACCTCTTCAGGTGTCCCATTTTAAGATGTTAAGAGAAAGATGTTGTGACTATAAGCTTTTCTCAGAGCCAAACGCATCATGCAAGAACATAAACTAATTAACCATCATACACACTGGAGAAGAAACCATTTAAAAGCCATACGTAATTAAACAGCTATTAGAGCCCCTTATGGGTTACCCCTCGTGTGATTAATGAAATACATAACTGCGTGACTCATCTACTTACCACATAGGGTCGCCAACAGATGATTAAATCATTTAATTAATTATCCTGTTAGGGTTATTAATGGGTCCGCTTTTGCGTGTTCTGTTAAATCGCGCGAGAGAAAAGACGCTTGTCAGAGTTCAGTTGACCTGGAAAGTTCTCTCGATGGTAAACATGTTTTCCTAGTTTGTATTTCATACAACTATGAACATGGTTTCAGAATTCAGTTTTTAGTCCAAAAATTATTTACGGTTTTCCCCTATGTTTAACACAAGCAAAAGTTGCACTTCGATTAGCTTTTATATATAACTATTTTATTTTCTCATAGTATAAAACATTATAACATTTTACTCAGAACTCCACATATTTACATAAGATATTCACTCAAATCAGATATGTTTTTTCTTTTTCTGAAAAAGGTTCTCCAAGTATAGAGAACTTTAGTTTCCCAGCCCTCAAAATGTCACCTTTTCCTCGAAGACAAAGCAGCATTTTCTTTGGAGATGTGGCTGAAACAAGGGATCCTGTCAGTGAATCTCCCTAACCCCGATTTTGGCTGCCTTGCATCCTTTGTAGGAGATGTATTTATAGCGCCAGGTGCATTAGGTACAGTATATGCTTCAGGGAGCCAAGCAAAATTAATGGACCTGTCGGACTGGAACCATGCATTCCCTCCCATTGGAGGAGACCCCCTTTTCACAACAGAATTGTTTTTTTGGAGTCAAGTTCTGAGCATTGCAAAATACGCATAAAACGTCAGTTTTATCTCCTTTGAGAATTAATTTTACTGAAGTAGCAACTCGATATATAAAGTTCTCTTCAAGTGTGTTTTTATAATAGATCCACCCACAACCTTACAGTTTGTGGTCGTGCACTGGAGTCTCTAACCTTGACGACAAGAGTGTTTACAGAAACTGCTCTTTCCAAGCTACGCAGTGTTTGATTACGCCTTGCCTGTTTCTGTTTTTAGAGGCAGGAGGATCGGGGACAGTAGAGAGAGAAGACACGGATGTGCCAGAGCAGTGACGCTGTCCTGACCTGGATGAAGAGAAAGAGGCGAAGCAAGGGAGTGAGGGATGGCTGGCATAAGCTGGTTGAGCTGATGGCTTTCAGACACACCTTTCTACCCCGGAAGTCATTTTATTTTTCAAAACACATTAGCAGTAAAAAATGAACCCGACAGTTTTGAAGGTGTGTGATGTGAATTTTGTGAACTTTAACACTCCCTCTCTGCTTCTTCAGCAGTCTCATCAGTACGGATGTCTTTGACCCAGAATTTGCAACTCACTGCATGTACTTGTGAAACTTCTGGTAGTGTGCTAGTTTTTAGATGATGATCTGTGAATGTGAAAATGAATGACCTCTAAATGCTAAACAGGGCTTTTTTTTTTGATGGATCAGTTCATACCATATGTGTATAAACCTTGTATGCAACAGCATTAGACTTTGCATATTTAGTGGCTTAAGTTATTTGTTATTTTGCATTGTTTACGATGTGCTTGTATCTTGACTATCATTTACTTATTTGACTTGCTTACAAAAATTATTAAAACATCAAAAGGGAAAAGCTATGTATGTTCTATTTACTCTAAATTACGTAATTCAGGTTGCATTTGCCTCGTTATCTTTTTCAAAATATGAAATGGTTCTCTTTTCAACTTTTCAATCATTTTCTATAAATCTGATCTTCCAGAACAGTAAGCATGCAGTAATTACACTTTTTTTTTCCAGATGCATTTGGTACAGCTTTACCTTATGATACATTGCTTCATATGCTGTGTTGTTGTGTTGGTGGGTTTAAATAGTTTGACATATGTTGAATCAGGTGTGTGAATTCTATTGTCAAAGTCTGCAGAGCTGTTGTTCTTTAAAACTAATTGAATCGTACCTTGCTGAACTTTGCTGTGGAGTCATGTCATTACACAAATAAATCCACCTTAATTATACAGTGAAATGTCTGTTTTTTAACTTAATCAATTCAGGTTAATTCAGGTTTGTTATTGTAAACTATACCTTTTATGTAATATGTCACCTCCATCTCTAATCTTCAACAGTAAAGTTGAGATTTGTGTATATTGCAGTCGCCAAAGCATCTCACTGTTTGTTTTGTCACTGCAACATAAGCAGGGCTGCTAATTGGAGAGGGCAGTTTCCATGAAGCAGAAGCAATGTTTTGTCTCATGTTTGGCTCTCTTGCACAGGGAATCTTGTGAATAATTCATAACATAAAACTGTGTATTTCTCATTTTACTACTGTCAATTACACAAGACAAATTAATTGAGGTTTTACTCATAATAATACACAGGGTATTTCAATAATTAGATTTTGTCGTTGCAGAGTTTGGATGCTTTAAGATATAACATGTTTTCATCCTATCAACAAGTGCAGTGTTCTAAACAGCCACACCACTGAGTGTTGTGCATTTTTGCAATACTTTTTGGTCTACCTTTATTGCAATAATGGTGGTACACATTTGTTTCCTTCATTTGGTCAGGCAATCTTGTTCACTTGATGAGAAACAGACTAGAGCATCTTCAGTCTCCCAGTGCTCCCACTCAGCCCACCTACACACATCTGAGCCACGCAGCACTCGGCAGAAACTCAAACTGCACATGCATACTCACACAGGAATAAACACAGCCCATGCGTTAGTGTGCAGATCCCACTCAAGTCACTCATACGCTCTTTAGTGCGCACACACACACACACACACACACACACACACACACACACACACACACACACACACACACACACACACACACACACAGGCGTTGTTGATTGTGTCAACGACAACTAGCATGAGTCCCTCTCTCAGCGGTTTTGCAAAACCACTTCCTTCTCAGCCTGACATTCCTCCTCCGCCATGCTCTCATAAGCATCCTCAAGTGTTTTACACAGACTGGTTCTTTCTTTTCTCATACTCAGTCCCAGATGTACCATGGCCATGTTCTCCTGTCTCTTCAAGGACTATGGGTGAACAATCAATATTGTGCACACCTCCAAACATAGCATAACACCCACTTTCTGCTTCAAATTTAATTCCGAGAGTGAAGGCAAAGACAGTTTTCCAGAAAGAAATACATCCTGAAAATCCTGTCGGTCGGGGTGTTAATGGATCCTCATGTGAGGCATGTGAGAGAGTGTGAGTTTGTAAAGTGCATGGTCACCTTAAACTTAATAATAATAATAATAATAATAATAATAATAATAATAATAATAATAATAGTTATGTCCCATTTACAGCTTGTTAAGCTGTAGATGGGCTATTTTAGGAGGAGATCATGTGAAAGATCTGCTTGGTTTGTTTGTGCGCTTCTCAGACAGCTTGTCAGAGAGAAAATGTCTTTCTGGTCTCCTGGGTGATAATTAGAGATGAATAAGGCAGGGCAAACAGCAGGGGGCGCTGCTTTCCAATGGTTACGCCACTGTCTCCCCCATTTTAGGATACACGCTGTCATTAATACCAAGTAGGTTACACAACTTAGCACTAATGAGAGGACTGTAATGCCACAGCTGCATAAACAACAACTGATATATTACTATCAATTAGAGTCACAGTCAAAAGAGGAGAGGACTGTAATGCCACAGCTGCATGAACAACAACTGTTACTATCAATTAGGAGTCACAGTCAAAAGATGTGATTTCATGCTGCTTCACATTGTAAAGATACATTTTGTCAAATCTGCACATCTGAGTCACGCAGGATGACATCAGTCCCGTTGGACTAAATGTGATGGTGAATGGTTTTTGTCATTACACTCGCACCCAAACTGCCTGAGACAGACAGGCCACTTCTGTGCTCCCGCTCTCTGTATTGTATGGAAAGAGTGCTCCTTGATTTAAAGTGTGTTAGAAGATGAGAGGAAGAGGGAGGTGCTGCTTTTATCGAGGGCAGAGGTGGAGGGGAGAGGTTCGGCTTTGATGGCCCGGTACTCAGAAGTCTGAGGCCTGGGAGAGAGGTGGCGAACAGCATCTGTTCCCACATTCCTGGAGCTTTCTATCTACCATGCTTCCTCCTCTGCATAAAACATCCCTTTGTTGTCAAACAAAATACCAAAAAAAGAGAAAAACTCTAGACAAAAGACTGCTTTCCTAAAGTGGGAGAGATGATTTGTTATGCAATTGAGTCAATAATGCATGCAAGCCGTAATAAATAAAATAAAAAGACTGATGTGAGATGTTCTACTTAACATCATGTCTGATGTAATAAGACATGTCCAGTTTACAATAAATAAGTAGATGGTAGATAAATCAAACTATTGTATTTTGACTTGTACTGAGATGTTGTTTTTTATTGTCATAAAGCACCTGATGTATTCCAATCCATAACTTTAATGTAAAAACATGGCCGACACCGTTGATGGTGGTTTTTCTGAAAGCATTGCCTCCTTCAGTTCACTGGCTGAATGTAGCACTTATACCACCTAGAGGACAAAGTAGGTACAACATGTGTTTCCTTTATTTGTTGTTTTCAGTATGATGTAGCTCTCACCTCCAGGTATTGCCCCATGGATCATACACCTGACAGCTCTAGAGCAATAGCACCAAACAGGCTCCGAGGCATCCATGTGCGTGTGTGTAGCTCGACTGCAGGGTTGGTCGGTTGCCCAGTGACAAATTGTGAGTTTATTGTGAGGCTCCAGTCCAGACAGGAGTTTGCACAATGTGACAAAAGTGGGCCAAAGAGGGGGGAAGTGAGTTGTTTTTCAAACTCAGACATTTCACGGCTTTAAGTGGGCTCCTCTTAGAGTTGAAGTACAGTACTCCTCCCCAATAGGAATTCTTGGAAAGTAGCTGAACTCAATATTAACTTTAACTTCTTACTTACTGTGTAATAAAAAAAAGCAATTATTTTGTTCCATAAAGTGTTAGAAAAAGAACAAAAAGATAAATGACTGCCTAAAAAAGCAAACACTATTCCTTTTGAGTTCCTTTATGAAAGGGCAACTTGCAGTAGAAGAGAGGGGTTCATCTACACTATGTCTCTGTCTCACACAAACACATACACACTCGCACACACACACGCACACACAGTTGGCTGTTGTTGGCTGTGACTGGGGTGCTGTGAGGAGAGTGGGGCTCAGTGGGACCAGGCAGAGGCCAGCGTTGCAGGCAGGCAGGGCAGTGGAGAAAGTGTTGAGCCGCAGAGACGTGCCCAGGGTGGATAAACCATGCTCACTAAGTGGGAGAAAGACTCTGCCCAGGACACAAGATGAAGGTGGAGAGGAAGACCTCCTCTACAGGCAACAGTTTTCCTGACATTCCTCCTCTACTGACGCTCTTTGGCCTCCTCCTCCTTCTCTTCACAGGTAAGCTCAAACATTCGTTTGGCCGTCCAGAGATTAGAGGATACAAAATATCCCCGACCCTCTGCTGTCTTTCAGATGACAACCGATCAAATGCATTTAAATGAAATTTATATTCTGAAAGAAATTACTGGACTGTGCCCAGTAATTACCATTTAAATTAAAGTCTTTTAGAATTGTCCTATTTTACAGTCTTTTGGTTACTTTCATTGTGTCACGTAAAAAAAAAGATCAAAAGTGAAGTTAATCCAGGTTAAAGTCATCTACATTATTTTTTCTTGTCCTTGTGTGCCACGGATTGGCGACACAATGGATTTGTTCATGGGTGGTGCTCCTCTATTGGGCCCCATCCCGAGCTCAAAGGAGCTGGAGTGTCCATTGTAGGTGTGTAAGAAGGGGATGTGTAGGTTAAGTGTGATGATAAGTTTTGTGTAGAGCCGGTTATTAGTGCTTTTGAGTGTGAAAAGCTTTAGATGAGTCCATTTGAGGGGTAAAGTGATGGCAGAAGTTTAGCATGTGGTGATTTGGGGTATTTAAATGTGCTGATTTAATTTCATGACCGTACCATGTACCCAGTGTACCCAGTTTACCAGTTTACCCAACCAGGTCAGTTTTGGTAGAATCATTTGAACCAGTGTCTATCTCCAACTTCCCCAGTGACAAAGACTCACTCTCTTTCTCTCTCTTTCTCTCCCTCTCGCTCGTGCTCTCTCACTCTTTTCAAGGGAGGAAACTAGTTCCAACAATCATGCCCTTTGTCTTATCGCCTTGGCAACCCCTGTCAGGCGGACCAAATGGTTACCACGGCAATGAGGCGATGCCCTGCTAACTGCCTCACTGCAAAGAATCGTGAACAGTGCAGACTCTCTGTCTCCTCCCTCTCTCCTAGGTTGATCTTTCCATCACTGAGGCCTAACAGTGGGATGCCCCTCGCAGGCCCGCAGCCAATGTTTAGAGCTGCATGTGTCCGGCCACAGCTGAGTTATAGGAACCTCCACTGAGAACATAATAGCTTTGCAGTGTTCGGTTTCCAAGACAGGGCTCTTTTATAAAAGATGAAATGTGGCACCCACTGTAACACCTTATCCCTGTATCCCTATGGGAGGTGAAGAATAATTGGGGAACACAAATCAAAATTAGAGTATTAGTTGTTCACCACGAGAGGTCCTGAGGAATTCCTAGGGGGAGTTTCTGAGAAACAGATCAGTGATTAGTGAAAAGCAACGTGTATGCATTTGAGTTCAAGTCTGCAACAAAGAAGAAAACATCCAACAAGTATTTTTTTGCAGTTATGGATGTGAAAATGCAAAGTATATCTATGAAATCAGTTGTTTCATTCAAATAGTTTGTAATGTAATAAACGCTTCAAAGTCAGTAACATGGAATGTAAAAATGGTTAAAAGTTGATTTGACATAGAAAGCGATACTTAATATCAAGTTTTCAGCAGTGGTGAAAAAGCTGCTGGAAAAGCAAGGTTTTAGTGGACTGCTATTTTAACTCTCAATGCACACTTAGGTTGAATGCAGGTGTTTATTCAAAATTAGATTATGAAATTGGATGAAAGTGGGCCTCGGGGTGCAGAGTTTTCCACACTGTATGTTTTAGAACCTCTTGCATCTTTGCATTTGGTTTTGTTAAGTAAATCAGCAAATAACAATAAAATAAGATTAACTTGCAACATAATGGATGAATCAGCATGTAAGATGTATTTTGATGCTTTAAGGGGTTTGACTAATTAAACAGTTAAAACAACATACTGACACAGAGTTAAAAGTCCGTAACAACAAATATGTGACAAATTTCGGGCTTGTTGTACAAAATATTTCGCAGATAAAGTCAACACTGGAAATGAACAAGTGACTACAGAAATCAAATAGATGGAGTAAAAAGTACAGACTTTAATACATTCTGTAATACAACAGTGGTGGAAGCTATTTGGTCTAAACATTGGGAGTTAAGTTACTTAATGTTGTACTTACACTCCGTAAATGTATCCACTCCATCGTATCCATGCTCCTTTGCTGCTCTGATTCATGTATGGCTGTTCTTATAGTAATGGTGGTCATTAGTGTTGCAGTAATTAGTGTGTCCTCTGCTGTTTAACTCGAGTGATTTGCCTTATCTTTGCTCGCTGGTGGAGCATCAAGGGCTGCAAAGTGACTGTCCCCATGCAACCCCTTTTAGTTCCTCTAAGTTCAAGACCTCACTACTTTCTTTTTCCCTTCTTTTCCAGGAGAGGTGTCAGGGGTGAATGTGACCAGCCAAACCCAGGTGGTGAGGGGCACGGTGGGCAAAGAGGCCCTCTTGTCAGTCAGCTACTCCAGCAGCAGCTTGGACAAGCCTGTGATTAAGTGGCAGCTAAAGAGGGACAAAGAGAAACCCATCACTGTTGTGCAGTCCATAGGAACAGACATCATAGGGAACCTGAGGCCAGAGTACCGCAACCGTATCCTGGTGCTTGAGAATGGGTCACTGCTGCTTCACAACCTGCAGCTGTCAGACGAAGGGGCTTACGAAGTCGAGATCTCCATCACAGATGACACCTTCACTGGAGAGCGCTACATCGGGCTCACTGTCGATGGTATGCAGAAAGACCTTCCTTTTAAAGAGCTGAGTTCACACGGAGGAGTTATGAGCTGAAAGAAAATATCAATGCAAGTTGAAAATATGTTATCTTGCCCGAGAGTGTAACTTACAGGAGTTTAGTTGTTCCAAACACGATACAGAGTGATTCACAGTGTTACTGGTTTTCTTTTTAAGCTTCAACTCATCATGTTTGTGTTTAGCTAGACGTCAACCACTCTCTCATACAGTATCTTTGAATATTCAAGCGCCCCTGTGTATATGTCCTGTCATCCTCCTCAGTCCCCGTGTCCAAACCTTACATCCAGATGATGGCCTCGTCTGTCCTGGAGTACAGCGAGCACTTTAACCTCCACTGTTCCCACGATAACGGCACAAAGCCCATCTACGGTTGGCTGAAGGGAGGCAAGGTGCTGACCAATGACACACGTCTGCAGCTTTCACATGACCAAAAGGTGCTGAGCATCTCACGCGTTGTGATGTCAGACGATGACATTTACGCCTGCACAGTGGAGAACCTCATCAGCCGCATGAAGAGCATGCCTGTCAAGCTCACTGTCTACAGTAGGTGGCATGTTACACCGGTAGGATCTCAAGTTTTACAAGTTTACGTGAGAGATGAAGAGATGATGGTAAAGTGACATCAGATGGGTTTTCTAGCAGAGGTGGAAAACATTATTCCAATTCTTTACTGTGATAACAAATCCTTCAAGAGACTGCTTTAAAAAGTATACTAGTACAGACATATTAACAAAATACTTAAAGAGTCAAATTAGATGCAGAGTGACCTTGTCAGTGTTTTTATCATGATATTGGATTATTGTTACTCATGCAACAATGTGTAAGCAGCCTTTTAATGATGTAGTAGGTTGAGATGGCCTTAATGTCAGCGTTTAAATACACAGTTGAATCATATTTATTGAATGATAATATGTTTGTGATATAAAATGATTGTATGGAAAAGTAACTAAAGCTTACAGATAAATGTAGTGGAGTAACATTTGCAATATTAATATGAGTGAAAAATAGAAATACTCATGTTAAGTACTCGTGCTAAGTATAGACAGCACAGTACTTCATTCCAGCAGTGGTTTCTAGCTCGAATAAATACCAACCTCCAGCATATGAAAACACTGTATGTATTTAGCTCATTGTTCAGCAACCATTCATTTTCAGTTGCTGACAGAAGCAATTATCATCTCATGCTGACCCATACACATGCATGCCGGTCTCGCTAACAATGTTGTTTACAACAAGTGCAAATCCAGGCTGAGTGCAGCAGAGTTGGCCCAGTGCGGCTGTTACTGGGTGCCAGCATAGGGCCACATGTCAGGCTGAGGGAGAGGGAGAGGCCGGCTAATCCAATGAATGGACAGTTATTTACGAGGAGGGAGCAGAAGAAGAAGGCAGGTGGGGAGAGCGCTTTGCCTCAGTGGATCTCAGTAATCCTGACTTCATTATTACTGTACTGTGTGTTGCATGAAGAGACAGCAACAGGCCCTCACACTCCTTTCTATTCCCTCTGCGTGCATAGCAGCACAGCATAAAGTCTCAAAGTGACTACTACCCTAATGTGATACTTCACTGCCTCTTATTCATGCCAGCACCCTCTAACGACTTGGCAAGCAATGTAAAAAAGAAAAGTCAAATGCTTTGAATATTGCATATCTTGGCTATATTTCATGCTAAGCTTATCTAAAAGAAAACAGGATGTTCCAAATTAACAAATGTGTTTCCGTGAAGACCGAACTTCATGGGATCCGGCAAACTTTACTTTTCCACTGTTAAAGAGAAAATAGCATTAGACTGACAGAGTAAAGGTTAGTGGTTCAGTGAAAGCAATACTGCATTGTCCTGCTTTTATTGACACAAACCTCTCCATCTTTCTTTCTTTCTTTCTTTCCTTCTTTGTGTCCTTGTCTATCTCTGTGTATCACTCTGGTTTAGGACGGAGCTCGCTATACATCATCCTGTCCACCGGGGGCATATTCCTCCTGATCACCCTGGTGACAGTGTGCGCTTGTTGGAAACCATCCAAGTGAGAGCTACTTTTTCTTCTCGGCCCTCTTTCCCCTCTTCTCTCTCTCTCTCTCTCCCCCTCTCTTTCTTCCTCTCTCGTTGGCTTTGCTATTGAACTTGAGGGTGTGCCTAGAATCTCAAGTGTAGCTCAACAGTTTCATTGCCCTCTGAACATTTTGTGAAAAAGTAATAAACACAGTGACCTGTAGCTTGTAATTACCATTTAGCAGCAAGGATTGTGTTTTTCCTGCTGTAGAAAGAAGCATCGACCTGTCCCCCAAAGAGCTCCCATCTATTTAGAGCAGAGTGAAAATGGCCATGATGGTGAGCAACAATCACATTTAATCACCTTTAAATGTGTAAAACACCTTTGGATTTATTATTAAATTGTAACTCACCTTGACACAATGATTTAACACATGAGAAAGTTAACTTGTTGGCGGAATGTCAATACTAAAATAAATAATAATGTTTTGCAGTTGATGTTGTTCCCAAACCAACTACACTTGGTCGAAGGAGTCCCATGCCTCTTTATGTTCTCAACGAAGATGTGAGTCACTCTTTTATTGAAAAACAGAATATGTTAAGCCATTGGCAGCCTTACAATGAAACAAGAGTCTACAGCCATGCTAGCAGCTCTGTAAGGCTGTACTTGTCCACAGCGGTTCTTTGAGCTAAATGCCAAAAATGTCAACCTGCTGGCTGCCGGTGGTGCAAGAGGTAAAGTCAGGAGATTAATTACCAAAGTCATTATGATTAATTCTCTGGGGACCATGAATGTCTGTCCGCAAAGTTGCATGGCAATTGATCAATTCGTTGATATTTCAGTCTGCACATATTGAATCGACCGACAAACCAGCATTGCCATCTATAGAGCGTCAGTTTGATTTACAAATTATGGCTTCATTAAAATGAGAATCATAGATCACACCACAGCTGATCAACATTCTTCTTCTTTCAGGAGACTCTGGAGCGTTTGGAAGAATTTCCTGGCAGTGCTGCCGTCCAATCAGAAATGAGTCTTCCTGCTTTGTATGCTCCAGTCCTTCCTAGTCCTTCCTCCTCCCTTAGAACTGAGCGGCCCGTCTGGTCTGCCCCACGCAGGTACCCCCGCAGCCCCTCTCCCCTGGCTCAGCCTCTTCCACAACCCCTTCCAGGCCCTCCGCTACGCCCTGTCCGCTCACCTGCTCACTCCCCTGGCTCATCTCCACGAAGTTTCAGCCCGATAAGAAAGGTCCGTCCGCCAGTAGGCATCCCGAGCAGCCACCTGCCTGTAGAGGTCGAGTGTCCGGAGCCTTTTGATCACACTTTTGATCACACTAACTGATGTTTTCATTCTGTGATATGTAAAGTATACGTGTAGTTTGTTGATCCTCTGTCGCACCGTGCCACGAGGATAATGGATTTGATGCACTAGGATAAGAGATGAGTTCACTTTCAGCTAATTCTTTGAATTCATATGCCATTATTTATCATCTATTTCTTTATGGCTATGCACAGTATTTCTGTAGTCTTTTGTCACATGAAAAAAGTATATTTTGTCCACCAGCATGTAGAATATCATGTATAGAATGCTCAGACAGTAAAAATAAATCCAGATATGGTATATATTTTGTTTCTTGATGAATTTGAATTTTCATGGGAACTTTTGATAAGTACCTGTACATATGTAAGTTAATAGTTTTGGGTTGGGTGTTTTTCGAACAATTAAACTGCAAAGTGTATTCTTATTAAGGATTAGGTCATCGTATAACCTCAGGTAATAAAAACAGTTTAAATAGTTTGTAGATTGTTATGATTTTTTTTTAACTCTCCACCACAACTCTGCTACAAGACATACATTTTAGGCTATTAGACTGTTTGATTTCTACAGTATTATTGTATTGTGTGTTCATCAGTTTTCCAACAATATCAGAACATAGAAATGCTTTACCTTCCTTTGTCTTTGTGAGGGAGCTGAATGTGATCAACCGTTCTAGAATATAAACGTCATTCCTTTCTAGTCCATTAGGTGTCGCCCACACATTGCTTTACATGCACAATTGAGGAAGAGAATTATTGGTAAATATATTTTACTTTACCATTTGTAATCTAGTATATTGTGCATAGTTTATGTTTATGCTTCTGATGTGTTACCACTGTTTTGTCCTTTTGCTTCACCCTAAAAGACATCATTCATGAGCAACTGGTTGACTACGACAAAGTGCCTCTCACTCTTCCAATACTTGACATTACAAGGTCAATGTGCCATAATGTATGCAATGTGTCTTAATAGTAATAATTAACTTCAAGAAAGGCATTGGGTTTATGACATGTTGTCAGTAATACAGTAAATCTAGTTTACAGTAAATCTCAATGCAGGTTACGCAATCATATAGCCTCCAATTGATTTCCTATAAACAGACTCTTCTTGATTATGGGCAAACCATTCCTGGAAATAAACAAATGGCTTTACAGTATATGGCAACTGTATCCATACACAAAAGTAATGATTACATAATATGGGGTGTATTTTTAGTATAGTGCATGTTTTTGTGTGTTCCATTCCACAAAAACACACAGGGAACATGGAATAAAAAGACCAAAAGGATGTGCTGAATGGTTATGAGGTTACAAGCTTGTGAAAGGGTGTAGAAACTTGCACAAACACACACACACACACACACACACACACACACACACACACACACACACACACACACACACACACACACACACACACACACACACACACACCTCCATCACTATTATCAGGATAATGTGTTCCTTTCAGAGGTCCAGCTGGACATCTTTTGTTATGAAGATCTGCATGATTTTATTAATTGCTTTTATCCTGTAATGTATCTTCCGTTAGTGTAGGTGTGATGAGTCTTATGATTACATAAGCAAATCAGATCCGCCTGTTTTGATCTGTTCTTTGCCATCTTTGTTCCATTTCAAACACAATTTATTCCCTGGCACACAGACTCATGAATAAGCATCACAGACACACGCGAGCACAGATGAGCAAGCACACAAATGTGCATAATAATTCATGGCTGGCAGTAAGTGGAAAATGAAATGCCCTTTTTATTGAGCTCGGAAATTACTTTTCCTCTCTTTTGATGTCACATATCTATTAGTTCTTTCCTATCATGTCCCACCTCTCCTCCAGCATGGCAGAGGAGCTTGTAAGCCCAGGCAGTAATTGGACTCTGGGGAGCAGGATCACACCTCCGAGCATTCCATTGTGCATGTCTCCGAGCATCTGCAAGTGTGTGGGGAGTAGGTATCCTCTGAGGTGAACAGAGATTATGTTGATGCTCTCCATCTCTAATTAATTGCCTCCTCCTACTGTGTGGTCGAGCCTTGCTAATGTCCTTGTTCACACCAGCCTGTTGATGTGAAATCCTCAGTATACGAAGGTTACTATTGTTGGAAAGCGATACACTTTTTTGTGTCTAGGTCAGGACTTGCAGTAACAACAGGTAGTCCCCTTGTAGAGCACAGGCTTTGATCTGTATTCTGGTCAATGGAAAAAAAGGAAAAAGGAGAAGAGAGTCTACTCTGAATATACCACTCATACTGCCTGTCTGTCATGCAGTGGAGAAAACTATCACAGTATGTGCATTTACTGCAGTACTGTGCTAAGTTTATTCTTAACTTGAGTAGTTGTTATTTCTGAGGCAACTATTGCACTTTATACTCTAGTGTATTTATTTCAGAGTTATCATCTTTGCTTGTGACTTTTCAGATTATAACTTTAAAATGTTAAAACGTATGATAAGTATACAAAAAGCGATGCATTGTTAAATATTGAACCAGTGGTTCCCTTTTTTATCTTATAACTTAATAAAAAGCAGAGTTTGGGCGCCTTAGGTTGCTTCGTTCCACTTTCAGGCAAAACAAGTAATTTACTCACAGAGTTCTATCAACAGGATGGTTAGAAATAAGTAAAGTACACAAATGCAATTTAAGTATGCTAGGTATTACCTTTTACAGTGTGGCCCTACCTCAACCAAAATGCCTCTTACACACTGATGCGTGAGTATTATCAGTAATACTAATAATAATTATATAATATCTGTTGCATGGGCCATTTTGCTGCATAATAAGTGTTTTCCTTCTGATACTTTAGATGATGACACTTATGTTTAGTATGATTTTGAATGCAGAAATTGTACATGAATGTACTAATACTTTACTTATCTAAATACTTCTTCGACAAATGCTGTTGAGGGATCCCTTCATCCTGAAGTGTCTTCCTTGTAGACGTTTTCCATATCTAATGAAATTAAATTAAATGCAATAAGACAAGTCATCGTATCCTCCACTTGACCATTTAGAAATTGTTACTAAAAATAAAATGTTCTCAAGTGTTCTGCTGAACTCGTCTGACAAAACCATCTGTGGACCTGGAGTGGACTACACTGAAGAGGATGAGTGGTCTGGGGAGTGTAACACACACACACACACACACACACACACACACACACACACACACACACACACACACACACACACACACACACACACACACACTCACACATAATTAAGTATCAAACTAGAAGGGCACTCAGAGTGCGTAGACCTCCACCAAGGCTCACCTTGACTCATGCCACGCCAAGTTTCATGAACATCAAGGTCATTATTTTTTCATTATCCTGCGGACAAACCAACCAACCAAAGAACTGAACCAAAAACATACCGGTAACCTTCCTGGTAGAGGTAATGAACATAAAACACATTCACACATACAATTCCACATTCATGAAAATCAGTGACTGAGAGAAAGAGCAACGCCTCACCTGAAATTAGGACCCTTCGGTTAGAAGTTGCATCTCCCTGATGAGAAATCATTTTCCATGTAGCGTTATGTGCTGAGTGCTCTAATCAGGGTTTTGTGCGTTCACTGTGTGCCACTTAGTTTAGTAAAAATTGCTGTTTTCAAAAGAGCAACTACATAATATTATTATGTTGCCAGGTCAATCAGATAGCTGTCCAGAATTTGATAAAGCCATCATACTTTTGTGTTTTTTTTCTGAAGAGATACAGTGAATCATTTGGATACAAAGTGTGTGACCAGCGCAGGTAAAAGCCCTGCATCACTTAAGACATTATGGGCTGTCTTTTTTTCTCCATAGTAACTGTACCCTGGCAACCAGTTAGAGTGCCAGTTATACTCATAGTACTTCAGACCTCTCTGGCTCCCTCACTTCCTCGCCTTCTCCATCACTAACCTCCTCTCTCTCCTCCCCATAGCTCTCCCTTTGCATGTGTCATTTGTGTGTCTGCATGTGACTCAGCTGCATCCTCAGCACCTATAGGACCTTCGGTCTCCACGGGGGAAGCTGCATCGCTGACACTGTGAGTGCTGTTGCTTTTGTCAATTAATCTAACTGATATTTTAAAACTGTAAACTGTTTTATTGTTTTCTATTGGGAAAACAAAGTTTCACTATTGGATTGCATTGGGAAAACTAGCTGTAAATTATAGAGAATAAGAAATGCAAATGGTCAGTTTATGTATCATGTTTTATACATTTTCCCTGGTAATATTTTGTCTTTGCTATATTTTTATTTTTATTTTCTATCTATTTTTGTATATATTTTAAACTGGAGATTGGCAACAGCACAATCTTGATTATTATGTTATTTAAAATGTGTTGACAGAAACCATGCATTAGTGTACACTAAGCTGTATCTACATGAAAGTACAAAACAAGAAATGTGCATTCTCCATTTATTTGTTTTTCTATTGGCTCATCAGGTTTGATCAGGGCTTCGAGCCAGACTCTTTGCAGGTGTGTAAGAGAGGAGAGGGAGGTCAACATGGGCTCCAGCTCCTCCTCTTATGCCCCAAAAACCATTTACCTGGATGTGGATGGGAAAGTGCAAAAGGTGGGTCCAGTTCAGGTGGAAACGCTGTACTTCTAATATCTATTTGTTACTTGTTTACTATAGATGTAATGTGACTATACACATTTTGGAAATGCATTTGTCTGCTGTGTGAAATGGGCTGGTTTTTGACCAAAAGATTAGGCTTCTTTTTTAGAGAAAACATTTTTTGCCAGTAAATAGTGTCATACACTATTTGCGATTGGAAATTAATGGAAATACATCAAGATTGAATAAGACTCTAAAATGTCACTGCAGACTATAAAGCTTGTTCAAAACTGTTTCTACAGTTTACACATTCAAAATAATGACCGATGGCGTCTAACTAATGTCAATTAAATCAATTAATTAAAGATAGTGGAATTAATATGGATTATTTTGGCAATACAATCCAAAATATGTTTAAATTCATGCAGTTGGATCCACTAAGTTATTACATTTTAACTAAGACATCATTCATTCTAAAATGGGTTTCATTACAAAGTCAACCTTAATTATGGCTATTAAAAATGAATTTCTTATTTTGCCATCTTGACGCAAGAAGAAAGTATTCCCAGCGGCTAACTCCATTTGAGGAGGAGATTAGTCGGTGATGCAGAGCAGGTAGCCTTCCAGGTGACAGACGCAAACACCTGTTGTTCACGGCTTACACAGCATAATACATTTATGACAGCTTTCAGCTCTGTTGTATGATTGAATTAAATCAATTTATTTCCTTATTTTTATGAAAGCAGCAATTACACAAAAGAAAAATACATGTTTAATGCAATTTCTTATTTTGTAGTCATAAAACAGCGGAGCAAGAGCTTAGTGATCATCATGAGCAATGGTTTGAGGCTTGAGATGCAGAGATACATGCAACACATGCTGATCTGGTGATGTAGAGTGCTTCAAGTAGAGAGCTGGCGATGACACATGTCTGTTCAAGGGCCTGAGTGTTTGTCTGCTACACCTGCTTCCTTCAAGATGTAGGATCACAGTTGTTGCACAGGCTTTATGCACCCATGCAGTCTTTGCTATCAACCCTCGACATTTTTAAATGTTCTAATCCCTATACATGTAATGTATGTCCTATAAACTGGGCAGGTTGAAGGACATGAATGGTGCTATCTTCTACAGCTCCATGAACACGCACACTCCAGCTGTCCTTTTCCTTCTCTGGGTCTCCCTGGTGACTTGACCTTATTCAACCATACAACCAACAGACCCTTACTTTACCATCCGCTGTGATTCGGTTGTTTGAAAAAAAACATGAAACTTGATAACCTTCCCACCCTGTAGGAACACTGAGACCTTATATGAAAACCACAGCCGCAGCTTGCGTGCAGGTGTGTCTTTGACCATAGACACACTGTGTTGGGTTTGTGCATGGCTGAAGGTTAGCTCTTCTAATATAATGTGACATTATAATAAGTAATACATACTACAAAGTTCATCCAATGTAACAGCCTTCTCCCATCATTTCCATTATGTATTGAAGTAAATACAAATAAAAAATGAATAAAGTATCTATCTATCTATCTATCTATCTATCTATCTATCTATCTATCTATCTATCTATCTATCTATTTATCTCAAATACAAAATGTGTGTACCTCACAGGTGGTGTTCAGCGGGCACTGCAGCCCATGTGACATCAAGGAGCTTCTGTGTTCTTCATCTAACATTCCCAGGTTTGTTGTTTTGTTTGCAAATTTATTTATTCACATGTAGAGTCCCTATCCCTCTGGGCATACTTGAAAACCTTAGAAATATCCCATGAAACTGCACAATAATGTCATCCAACACAGAAAGATTATTATGCAGTAAAGCAGCCACTAACATATGAGCACCTGCATGTAACAGACAGACATGATGCACATCAAAGCAGACAATAATGAATTATAAAAGCAAGATCATTATCATCATCTCATTCAGTTGTATGCCTTTATTGAGGAAAATACAATGTTTATACTATGTTTTAATCCATAGGTATACTCTTTTGTTCTCTACTCTACTATGTATGGAGGAGATTATTGACACAGTGAATACATTTAGTTTTGTATATTTTCTAATAACTTTCATATCATGCATGTGGATAATGTATATTCATCTCTAATGTGATATTTAGTATTCCCTTAAAAAAAATAGACAACATTTTAATTTTTCTACTTTTCTCACTTTTCCTCTAATCCTCTCACCGCAGGAACACTGCCATCATGATGATGGACCCAGAAGGAGCCTTGGTCTCCATAGATCCCACCATGCCCACCAACTCTCCAAAGTAACATATAAGCATTATCATATTGTATTTGTACAGAAATCTCAAATTTATGTCATCTTTTTCTAAATCTCCACCACAATTCAGGGTCCAACTATATTTACACAACAGCTAACTTAATAACCGTGTGCTAAAATTCCTTCATCAACTGTAAATCTTTGCAAAAGCAAAAAAATACAAAGAAATGGTCAAACTGATTTAATAATAATAATTTCTCCTCTTATTTCCTCGCAGCTCTCTGTACAAAGTCGTCCCTCTGTCTACTGGTCAAATTGGAGGTACAGCTGCGACAGCTTTATTTTACTTTCACTCTCACTAACACATACATTCATGCATCAAAAACACATCCAATGTGAAAGTAAGAATGCGCTTGAAAATATCAATCTTGACATCGTAGTTGCTTTCATGATGATTTATCCAAAGTGTATTTATGTCTGCAGATAAGGAGGACATGTTTCAGAACGTGTTGTCCCAGGTGGCTGATCAGTTCAGCAGGTAACGCCTCAGTTCTTCATGTTGTGCTGTGGCCAAAGCCTTCCCTTCTCCACCTTCACACATACCTCACACACATTTCATTCAATTTTTATTTTGTCGTTGTTACCAGTGAACCATGGGTGCAAAAAAAAAAACGTTTGTCAGGCTCTCACCATTTTCTCTTCTTTGCCCTCACAGAGCCTTTCGCATTAACGAGTTGAAGACTGAGGTCACCAACAGGCTAGCAATGCTAGAGAAGAGAGTGGAACGTAAGTGGTACATTTTAGATTAAATGAAATGATCCCCCAGAAAATCCCCCTCTCATGCGATATTTCCTGTCATCTTGTTTCAGTGGAGGGCTTGAAGGTGGTGGAGATTGAGAAATGTAAAAATGATCTGAAAAAGCTACGAGATGAGATGGCTTCAAGAGGTGGTGGCAGGTGAAGTAGTAGAAAGTTAGACATTACATCTTACAGGTGTCAACAGAAACCAAATCACGTCAAATGTATCGTTTGGGATTTCTTTCCTTTTAAATTCAGAGTAAACTGTCCATGCAAATACAACTTTGACGATGGGAAGAAGGTCACTCCGAGACGAGATGTCCCCAATTACCCAAAAGTATGGCCACTGGGATTATCACTTTAAGTACTATTATAAAAAGCTTCATGAATATTTACAGCCTCTTTTGAAGTTCTGATGGAATTATTTATTTGGCATATACAGTACACACTGTCTCAGGAGACTGTTGAGGCGCTCAAGAAACCAACATTCGATGTCTGGCACTGGGAACATAACGAGGTTTGTTGACTCTGCCGCTTCATAACTCAATTAAACATTTCCATTCCATGTTAACCAAGTGACTGATATCTAAATGTCTGTTCTCTTCCTTTGTGGCTGCAGATGCTAAGTTGTTTGGAGTACATGTACCATGACTTGGGACTGGTGAAGGAATTCAACATGAACCCCATCACACTCAAACGCTGGCTGGTACAGTTAGAGCAGTAAAGGACAACCAAGGATGGATATACATGGATATACTGTATACTTCCATGCACATGGGGCAGATTCCAAACAAGCTTTTACTTAGAAGACAGATGTGTAGCTAAGAGTATTATCAGTGTTCTTACATAGATCACTTTTAAATCATACAAGACTGGAAATACTTTTGATTTGAGATTCTGCAGTCAGTGGCTGAATAATTAATTATCTTGTCTTCCAGTTGGCAATCCAAGAGAACTACCGTTGTAATCCTTTCCACAACTTTCGCCATTGCTTTTGCGTTAGTCAGATGATGTATGGCATGATTAACCTCTGCAACCTACAGGTATGGTGCATGTTTGTGTGTGTTCATGATACGTTTAAGTTCTGAACAATTGAGCATCATTTTTACAAATCGTATTTACTTTGAAATACCATCCAATGAATTTCAAATAACTTTCATTTACACTGTTGTCCAGGATAAGATGAGTCTCACAGATATGGGTATTCTAATGACAGCTGCAGTGTGCCATGACCTGGACCACCCTGGCTACAACAACACGTAAGGCTATTCTGTATGTAGGTGTGTTAACAGATATAGCACTGCAGATGGCCATTGACCCCATTATGTTTTGACATCCTCTGCACTGTTGTCAATGAACTGTGAAACTAGTTTGGCATGGATAGAGTTCAGGTATGAAAACAGGCTGATTCAGATTATAGGGTTGTTTTTGGTCTGGGTTTTGGGCAGGCGAGGACCTCTCTTATCAGGGAAGCTTCATTGAAATATACTATCAATCTATCCATTCACCCATGTCATCCATCCATCAGGTACCAAATCAATGCCCGCACAGAGCTGGCAGTTCGCTACAACGACATATCTCCGCTGGAGAACCATCACTGTGCAGTGGCTTTCCAGATCCTCTCCCTACCTGAGTGCAATATTTTTGCAAATGTGGATCCTGAGGCATTCAAACAGATCCGACAGGTGAGATGTAAATTCAAGACAAGCATGCTGAGCTTTATCTTAATCATACATGGTCTTCGCACATATTAACATATTATTCTGAAGACAATTTTGACTTTAAATGTGAGCAAGTGTCACGCAAACTGACTTTTGGTTTTATATTTCAAGGCAATTATCACCCTCATTCTGGCCACCGACATGGCCAGACACGGGGAGATACTAGAATCCTTTAAGCAAAAAGTGGACAGCTTTGACTTCGCCAATGAAGAGCATGTGACATGTGTATGTATGCGAGATCACGTTGCATCACCACTTGACATCAGCTGTGTATTGCACTGTACCTGCAAGACGTCAACATAAGCAGGCCTTTATCTGTTGAGCGTGTTGTGGATTGTATTAGTGTAATTGGGAAAGTAGTCACAGAAACACAGTCGATGCAGTATGTGTCTTGATGATGTGCAGGCTTCTTTATCCTGTGTTGTGTGTATGTTCGTACATGTGCGTGTGTTTTCAGCTGAAGATGGTTTTGATTAAGTGCTGCGACATTTCCAACGAAGTGAGGCCAACTGAGGTAGCTGAGCCATGGGTAGACTGCTTATTGGAGGAGTACTTCATGCAGGTGACCTCAGCCGAAGCATTCTAAAATCCATTATCTAAATCAATGGAAGATTGTAGTTCATTGTGAGCAATAGCTAAATGACTATATTTCCACTGATGTGCCTCCCAGAGTGACAGGGAGAAGACTGAGGGTCTCCCTGTGGCTCCCTTCATGGACAGAGATAAAGTCACCAAACCCACCGCTCAGATCGGATTCATCAAGTTTGTCCTCATCCCAATGTTTGAGACTGTCATGAAGGTAGGCCAATGTGTGTGTGTGTGTGTGTGTGTGTGTGTGTGTGTGTGTGTGTGTGTGTGTGTGTGTGTGTGTGTGTGTGTGTGTGTGTGTGTGTGTGTGTGTGTGTGTGTGTGTACAGATGTGTTATTTTACCAAGACACACACTGATTATTAATGAATGCTCTGCGGTGTCCAACAGCTTTTTCCTCAGATTGAGGAGATCATGGTTCAACCTTTGAGAGACTCACGTGACCACTACGAGGAGCTGAAACAGATTGATGATGCCATGACAGAGGTAGAACCTATTCTATTTTATTATATCTGTCTATCTATCGGCACAATCAAGCTTTGTTCAAACCCACATATATTTTTGTTTTACGCTACTATTTTCAAAGCATGTCAAACCACATCACCTGTTGATAGCCACCTGCAACTCTGTAACAAAGAGTGAGTAAGCTGAAGGGGAAGTTGAAATATTAGTGTTTCTGTTAGGAAGAGAAAAATTATTGAAAGGAATAGTTTGATATTGTTTTTCATCTATTGAGATTAAATTAGAAGAATGGCGCCTCTCTGACAACTGTTAACCAGCAGCTGGTTAACTTAGCTTAGCGGAAAAAAAGGGCCCTGTGAAGTGTTAACAAAATCCGCCAACCAGAACCTCTAAAGCTAACCTATTAACACATTATAGATCACAGGCAATGGCTGAATGTTTCACAGGCAAAAGGGACATTTCTGCACGGCCTCAAACATGTCGTTGTGCCTGTGTGGCATACCAAATAACATTGACGAGACTAATAGTGTGCATAACAAAGTACACAGCTCGTTTTGCCTTGACGGTACTTACAGTAAGCAGAGTGTAAGCGGTTGAAACAATGGCAGAACTACCTGTTTCCCGCTGTGAGAGGAAGATATGGAGAGAACAAAATCCAATCCAATTATATGTTATAAAGTTTGTGTTACATGGGTGGGGTTACACACACACACACACATACACGCACCTACACATGAAACTACTTGCTAACATAAAGGTGTGTCTTTTGTTCAATGAGGCACAGAAGAAAAAAACTGAAAGTATGTCATTAGGCGGGAAGAAGAAGTAAGCTCTCCAATGAGTGAGTGCTGTGGTATCTGTGTAAGTAAAAGCAACTGACTCCTTGGTTGTGCTTTAGTGTTTAGTGTTAGTCTCATGAGTGCACTCTGTCTCTGCCTCTCTCTGGCATCTCTGCACAGCAACTCTCCTCTCTACAAAAGCCACACCTTTAGGAATGTGTAGCACTTTCATCACTATGGATTTGTCTTTTAATTTAGCACCAAAGTTCATATCAATTTACTCACAAAAGGAAAACCAAGGGGGCGATCTAATTTAGTCGGCTCAAGCTAAATTGGCTCAGCTTGAGAAATTCTTAGACAGTGCTAGGGTCTTGGCTATATAGAAGCCAATCGGCCTTGCAAGAAAAGAGAGAGAGAAAGAAAAATTCAACAGCCAACAAGAAAGAAACATAAGCATCTTTTTGATTCTCTTTGATTTCGGTAATGTCATGTCAGAATACGACACACCATTCACTTTGCTGTCGTCTCGGCTGGAAACATAGTGATGAAATTGGCACTCATTTGTATGTTTTTCTTTAACACCATGTTACCTTTTATATACAATGACAAGAAACAACATTTTCTGCTTATGAAATGAAACTACAACCCTCTTTTCTGTCATTTTACATTAACATTGTCCAGTTGTTGACGCTAGACTCTGTGAGTAAGTATTGACTTTCCTCATAGGAATGTCAATTCTCACTCACAGCTCTAAGGCAAGTTCAGTCCAATAGACTTTATCTGTGGTGGATGATAACCACCCAAACCTTGGTCAGGCATGGTTTGCACTGATCTAGGTGCAGCTAGGTGTCTTCTCAACATAGATTCAATAGCGTCCCACTGCAGAGCTACAGATATGGGCACCTCTGTTGCTGGGAACCATCTCCATCACCAGAACCCACGGTGGAAAATCCCTAAATTACATTTTGTATTGTTTTATGTCGCATATTGCTAATAAATAAAGTAGCCTACTGAGGCTCATATTCAACGCATTGTATCATGGCCATACAGTGATGGAATGTAACATGTAAGTACATTTAAGTAAAATGTTGTCATACTTACTGACATACTTATTTCCATGTTATGCAACTTTTTACATCTACTCCACTACATTTCAGAGGTAAACATTGTACGTTTTACTCTACTTCCTTTATTTGACATATAAAGTTACTCGTTACTTTTTACATATAAAAAAACACATATGCTTATATTATATGAATCAGTAGCCTAGTATAGTAGAGTACAAAGTATCTCAAATACATTGATGAACTACACCATTAAAATGTTCTTATGTGTATTTGTTAGTCATTTAAACAAAATAAATAATAATCTATTTTAATATAACACTGTAAGGAGCCATTCTGCAGTACGTTTAATACTTTCAGTAGCCTACATTTTGCTGATACTACTTATGTACTTTACTTAAATAACGTTTCTTTTTTTAAACTGCAGTATTTCTTCTTTTACTTAAGTAAAGTATCTGAGTCCTTCTTTCGACCATTGCATCAAGCCCATACCACACAACCTAGAGCATAACACTAAGGTAAAAGTGCTAATGTCGTTAGCAAACTAACGTTAACGTTGAGACAACAACAGGAAATTAATCGTAATATTGCCTAATTATTTCAGTGTTTAACGTTAAGGTTGTTGCAAGTTATTTGCAGCTTAATGTTGCATAACCTAACTTTAAAGGTACAGTTATAATAAATCTGGGGTTGCTAATCTTGAGAAACTAGCAAGAGTAAGCTTGATTTTTAAAATTATCCAACCGAAAAACCCTGCCCAGTGTTAGGGTTAGGGTAACCCCAGTAGGAGAGAGAGGAGGAGGACACTTCGTCGCGGGGGGGGGGGGGGGGGGGCGGGGGGTATCAGTAGTGTGTAGCATGCCGTGAACTTACATTTCGGTCGACCAATGACAGTTCTCTCTACAGTCAGAGCTTGCGCAAGAAGGTGGAACGTGAGGGAGATACCATTTCCAAAACTTGTAAGGGGGTAATAACTATTTTCCCGGACGTACCATTTCCAAAACTTGTAAGGGGGTAATAACTATTTTCCCCGACGTAGCAAAATCCCGGACGTTTTTGGAATCCCTGCCGGACGCTTTTTTTAGGTCTCGAAAAGAGGACATGTCCGGGAAAAAGAGGACGTCTGGTCACCCTATGTTAGTACCTTGCCCCCTGACAGCATTCATTTCTGGTTATTATAATTTAAAATGGTTTGTGTAACTTGCGAGTCGCCGTGTGTAACACACGCAGGCAGGTGGTTAGACAGACAGGCAGAGAGGCAGTTGGAATGACAGACAGGCAGGTAGCCCGTCCAATCGTGTTTTTGAAGAAGAATACCAACCCTAGCTTTAAGCTTGTATTGTTTACCTTGGTGTTATCGCTCAAAGTTGCGTGGGTTATTCAAACTAATGAATGCATGCTATCGCGTCTTGATGATCATCTCTGGCTGCACAATTTCAAACATCCTCCAAGCTCAGAACAGGAAGTGGTCTGACGGGGAGGTGGGCCCAAGCCTGGAGCTCTGCAGCTAGACCCTTTCTCCCTATAGTTTTAGTTTCATCTTAACATCCTGCTGTGTTTTTTTTACCTCCTAATCTAAGTTCGTATTGTATTGCAGGGGTCTTCTTTTGTGATCAAACTCAGGAAAGACTTGTAAACTTGTAAAACATGGGATTGAGGCCTCGGAGAAGACATTCTGGTCTGCGTCGTGAAGATGACAGATGGATCAGGATCAGAATGGAGAGAAAAGAGATGGCTTGGCTACATACTGAACTAAATGTTGGCGTTGAGGTTGCATATCTTGAACCTTGACTTAGACTTTAGCACTGGATGTAACAGAGAGGGACCTCTCCGTATATGTATGGTTTTTATGTTCTCTCAACTCTTTTATATTTCATCGTGTCAAAGAGTTTGATGGACCAATTTCTCCAAAAACAAACCTATTTAAATATTCATGACCACGCATTTTACAAATACAGACTTGACTGCAGATTTGGACTCATGGAAAATATTTTCCACAAGCAGTAATTGATCATTATTTCTTTTTCCAGTAGAAGAATAAAATGCACCACAGTAGGATGTTTTCACCTCAATGTAGCAATATGTTTTTGATTGATATGGTGCACTGAGTGTTTTCCAAAGAAAGATGCAGCTTTACTTTTATGTCCACTCCCAATGAGCAATTCACCATCAAGTCGTTGTGTTCGCTTACCTTAATCAATGCTGTTATCATCACTATTCAAGAAAATAAAGCCACACAAGGTCCAAGGTTTTACACACATGTCCTGTAAAAAAGTGTTTGATATCTTAATAGATGTAACACTGTGTTGTGCATGCCTGTTCATCTGTCACACTCTGAGTCTTCAAAGATAATGGTTAGACAACACACAAGTCAAAGGGTCTTCAGAGTGTTTCTATAGTAAATCAGTCACTTCATTTCATTCATAAGAGAACATATTTTAAAACTACTAATGTTGACCAAGGTTTGTTCGAGAAAAGCTTAAAAAAACAACCAATAAGCCTGATATGAACCTTACAATGATCACATAGAATGAAGCGAGGCATTGGT
The DNA here is from genome assembly GCA_038501785.1 of Myoxocephalus aenaeus. Classification (NCBI taxonomy): domain Eukaryota; kingdom Metazoa; phylum Chordata; class Actinopteri; order Perciformes; family Cottidae; genus Myoxocephalus; species Myoxocephalus aenaeus. Next base: position 2,661,476 of record JBAMJR010000124.1, on the reverse strand, counting down.
AAAAGTGACCTGCTGACTGCGTCCTTGTATCCACATGACTGGTTACATATTACAAGATAAACGGGAAAGCTCCTTCCTGCCCTTGGAAATAGTTTGACAAACTATCTCTGGCAGCCATATTACACTTGTCAACATCTCCATTACAAGTCCATTATGAAGACCATGTGATACACAGATCCAATCAGTCTTGAGTTGGGATTGTTTTTCATTTCACTGCAGATTCCTGACACATGCTGTTAATTCCATAACAAACCACAGCAAGTGCCTATTTAGATAATTGTGGTCACATTTCACTTGCGATTATTGGATTAATTTAATTATCATCTTTACCTAAAAACAATACTTATTTTTGTTGTGTCGCATTACAATCAGACTATTTCTCCCTTTTGGCCCCCACATGTAAGACTGCATGATCTTAACACCATTAATTGCTGGGCAGAGATTTCCGTTTCACACAGCTTCTCTGCTCATCATCCTGACTGAAATACAGTTTATTGCTGCATGTTAGACTCGAGGGCTAGAAATGTGTTGAAATATGAGCAGTTATCCAATGTGTACCACCCAAAAGTGCCACTTATCTCAGCCCGAACCACGCCCCTCCCTCTCTCCACAGCTTCCCTTCGAGCAATATCAGACCTGGGTGGTTTTCCACCAGCTACTCCACAGTGTTTTTATTACCGTGCATTTTTAGCAATATATTGGCAGTGATTATTTCCTCAACTCTTGGCTTCACCCCACACACACTGAATACCACCTAAATAGCTCTAATGACATCATTAATAATACAGAGTAATGAATGAAACACCAAAGTCTTCATTTGTGCTGCATATTTCTTTTTTTTTTAGGTTTGTTTGTGCATTCCAAAATCAAGTAGGAGTATTGATAAACTTCAATTTCACTCCTCTAGTCTGTGGTTTAGATTGATTAAACTCACTATTTATTTACATGTTGATGGTCCGATGGTTCTTTTGATTGAACATGACCTTTCGTGTGCATACTGCTGCAATCCCACTTGTAAATTGATGATCTCAAAGCAATAAAAAAAAAGAAAACAGTGGACCATATGTTTGTGTTGCTGTTGAAATGAGAGAAAGTAAGTAAACATATTTGAGTGTGAGTGTTGTTTGAATGAGTGTAATTACGCATCACCTTCTCCACATAGCGTGACAGAGTGTATTGACATTTCCCTGCAGAAATGCTCTGATCAAACAACTTACTGTCTTATCACACAAGGGTACTGCACAGCACTCTGCTGCATGGGCAATGATTAAAGGACACATTTAACAGAGTTTCTTTGGTACAAGTTGAGACAATGTGCACTACTTTCATTATATTTGAGTGCAGAAAGCTTTTTTTAACGCTTAATTTGATCTTCTTTCAAAGAGTGTGAAAAAAAAGAGTGGTTCTTAGCATGCAGATTTTTTTGAGAGTGCCCCCAACGCTCTTGATCTCTTCACATTTCAGTTCACCAAAAGATGAATGACTCAACTTGAGCATACACCCATCCTGCTAACTTGTCATCCAGTAGACTATTAGATGTTTTCATCAGAGCAATGCTAATTAAAGCGACTGATATCTAAAACCCTTGTGTCATTCTCTTTGCCTAAAGGCTGGGTGTGACACCATGTTTAACTGCCACAATACTTCAATGGGCCCGTTTGTTGATGGAAAAGTGGGTACGGTGTCTATTACAAATGCACCTTGATGGCGGTTAAATGGGTGTTTAATGTTTCTTTCAGTGGGCTTGCACGATAGTGGACCTTAGCATGCAAAGGAAGGCAAGGCAGATATTTGATCAGGGATTTGTGACATTATGAGCAGCAGATTTGTTTACATGTTACAGTGACATTCATTTAAACATTTAGACTTTTTATCACTCACCAAAGTTAATTTTTAGTAAAACTAAAATGTATCATAATTCATATTGAAATATTGTTACTAGCTTCAGGTCTAGTACTTCCTTAATCAGGATTTGTTTTTACAAACTTTGAGCCTGGTCGTGTATTTTGATGCATGGTGAGGTTTGGTGCAGTCTGGGTGTTACTTTCCTCCCATTCATCGCAGCATTGTAGGGTCTTTTTTGACCGTACCCACTTTGGGGCAACAACGTTAGAAATGTTCAAATCCTACACATGGTGTCTTTAATTGTCAGTATTTGGTACATGTCCTTTATTCTCTTCTGGTGTCCCTGAGAGCACTTTTTATTTATTTATTTAGCTCTTTATTTCCTACAATTTGCCTACGATTTAATTCAAAGTGGCATTAAGTTTGTTTGATTTAATTAATTATTAATACTGAAAATCCTTTGCAAATCCTTCCACCCTTATGAAGTTATGAGCATTGTACAGCAAGGTGCCACCCACAGCTTTAACTGACTTAAATCCAGGATCACATGTCTAACAAATGCTGATTCTCAGGCAGGAGAACGTTTAAAATACTTTAAGAAGCCAACAGGTCATTTAAACCAATCTAAGTCCTTCCATATAGTATTGCAGTTGATCAGGTGAGAAAAGGCAGGTGATAACAAGGTATACAGGAATGTAAATCAAAATTTATAAAACTTTCAGCTGGGAAAGCAGCAGAGAGAAGAGAGAAACACATGTATGCTGTGTCTGCAGTGTTATTGCCTTGTAAATATGTTTTTGGCCTGCCCACAGAAGTTATGTGTACAATTCAGTAATCAGAATGGAAATGGAAGGTGCTGATGAAATGCAATCCCTTTCTCTCATTTGTACCACTCAAAAGAAACATTGGAACCATGTCTGTAAAGCAACTGTACCTTCATGATGTGTTCTCATCAGAGTAAATACATTTTCAAGTAAAGACTTTGGACCAAAACTAGGAAAATGACAGTCTCTATGTATTTTGTTCTTCTTTTCTTCCTCAAGACTTTCCCAGGTCAGAGGCGCACTGTGGAGAATTCCTCCCAGCATGTTGTTTTAGGGGTTACGGTAACATGACGTGTGTGTGTGGCTTTTTTTTAAATTTGCAGCAGGAAGCCATGGATGATCTATGGCCTAGTTTCATGTGAAACTGGTTAAAATGCAGCACACATGCCGATGACTCAAGTCTGACTGTACCACCACCAAGCTGTTTTACTACCTCAATGTGCATTAATCTGTTCTTCATTATGGAGCTCCAGTTTTTCACAGGAATCTGAATGAACTGGATGTGTAAGCTGTAGGATTCTCACCCAAGTCTATGTAAACACATGCGACTCTCCGTTTATCTTTGGTCGGGCCACAGATTAGACAGTGGCGTTGGTCAGGGGAATGAGTCAGCCCCACCGGCTTTTCTTTGCTGACCAGACAAGAGCGAAGCCCAGACCTGTTTCATGTAAGCAAACACGTACGGAGACAAAGCATGCATTTGTGGGAGAAAGGCAGTTAAAATCATCAGGGATGTCACATCCGCCTGACTCCCACATTCACAAGAATGCCCAGCTCCTTGTTTGAACTGTGAGGACTCAAGCTAGATTTACTGAAGACAGTTACATCCCGAACAAGAATGGCAAGAAGTCAAAGGTCAGAAGTGAGAGTTAACCCTAAATTCTTGTCCTGCATTTTTGTGTCAGAGACTGCTTAGTGGCAGAGAAAAACAAAGAGCAGTGTCAGAAGATCACAGCACCAAAACAAAATAGTTTTTCTTATCATTCTCAAATAGAAAACACATCCACTGTAGTGACTGTCTCTTTAATCGACTCATGTCCTTCTTAATGTGTTTGGTTTAGTTTAATTACTCAATCTAAAATCTTACAAGCTAAACTTTTTTTTTACGAGGTAAGTATACCTCACATGCACTACACATTGATACAATCTGTCTTAAACCTAATGTTTCCATGAAGTGCTATCAGCCGACAAGACTATGATTCATTTAAGTGAGAAATACAAGGCTTCATACACTTTAAAGTACCAAAATAATGTTGGTGTTCGTTTACAATCAGCATTTCTTATCTGAACACACTGTGTGCTTCCAGGTGCTGAAACAATATGTTGAATAGCATGGGAAACTTGTGGGACACATTTTCTTCCACTTTAACTTTGTATAACAAAATATTGCACATACAATTGCTGTGGTTATTTCTTCATGCTTTAACATTTTGTATGTGTTGAAACAGTAACAATTATCTTATATTTACCATCTACCATGTTTTTTTGTTTAATTACTCTCTGCACATAAAAGACACAGCCTTAATGTTTCCCCTAATTTACAATTTACAACCTTCCAAAAACAGCCATTTTACTGGTTTGCTGTTTTTCACGGGAGAGGCAGTTAAATTAGGAGTTCCCTGAGTCAAATACAGCACCAGCCAACCAGCAATGAATGATGTGGATTGAACAATATAATCAGATCAAGGAGCTTATAGTATGATAAATAATTACAACTTTGTTGAACAAATAATACTGTTATGGAGCTTTGTTTGGCCATGATTTGCATATTTGTTTATCAGATTTTTTTTGTTCCAGAAACATTTACTCAGTATGTCAAGTTACAACAGTGAGCCCAGTCCTGCAGCCGACAGTTGAAAATGCTAATCCCAGCAGATGACCGAGGTCTGCAGTTTGCTGAAGGAGAGGCCCGCACCAGTCTGTTTACAGCGTGATAATCAGGGGCAGGCATCTTGATTGTGTGCTGGCAGAACATCAGCGGCCATGCCGTGACTGCCGGGCTACATGGCAATTACACTGGCCTCTTATCTGTATGGATAGCAGGCCTTAATGACAGATGGGCATGTGGAGTATGAGCCACAAGCAGTAAGTAACTTCCCTAAAGTCTTCCTTAAGTGAGCTCAGTCTGGGTAATAGCATGGGGCTGGAGTGGGACTGGGTTAAACTTTGCTTTAAGTGACGGTTTTATATCCAATATTTATTCAACATTTTTTGGAGCTTTTCTTTTGCTGGGAAACATTTCTGCTGTGGCCGAAAGCATCTAAGGGGAACATTCTTACTTACACTCAGCAGCCAAATGCTCCTGTTTCTGGTATTATATTTTTCTCTCAGTTTATGTTCGATAGTTTCAAGCCCATGTTGTTATGTGATGGCAGTCAGAGTTGCCCTTTGCGCTTTGTTCACAACAGACTCAGAGTCACACACAGTCCAGTGTAGTTCAGTTCAGTCCTGCTGGTTAGCAGTGTTGGCTCAAACTGGCTCAAACTGTGTACCTCACTCTTTTCCTTCTTCCTGATTATAGTTAGGGCTGTTTCAGGCTTATAGTTAGGGCTGGTTCAGGTTTGCCCTGGTCCAGCCCCTAGATATGCTGCTATAGACTGCTGGGGGACATCTTAGATACACTGAGCTCCTCTTCTCCTCTTCTCCTCTTCTTTCTCTCCTTCTGGATAAATTATTGTCTCTTCAATGCATATTACTAACTCTACTTTTTTTTCCGGGAGCCTCTGTGCTTCCTGGCCTCAAGTTTCCATGGATCGTGGCTGCCTGGAACCGGTCCTGCCTCCTGCCATGGGCCTGCTGATGCCCCCTCCCTCCTCTCTACCTCCTTCTGCTTCATGGATCGTGGTTATCTGGATCATGGACCATGCCTACCACTCATTATATGATTCATTTCTGTCATATTCATTGAATGTGCTGTAACTCCGTTACGTTATTCATTCTGGTCACATGACATCTATTGCTTCTGTCCATCCGGGGAGAGGGATCCTCCTCTGTTGTTCTCCCTCAGGTTTCTTCCCTTTTTTTCCCTGTTAAAGGCTTTTTACTATCTTTATTTGGGGGAGTTTTTCCTGATCCGATGTGAGGTCCCGGGACAGGGATGTTATGTGTACAGATTGTAAAGCCCTCCGAGGCAAATTTGTATTTGTGATGTTGGGCTATATAAAATAAACTGAATTGAATTGAATTGGGATGAACCAATTCCCCTGAAACGTGGTCCTTTTTGCTACTCACCTCTCCACTGATATTTGTATTGAAGGAGATTGCCATGTGTCTCCTTTAATACACATGAAGCTACTTCTTCTCACCTGAGAGCATGGAGCTTCACCAGGGAATATGCAATAATGTAATCCATGCCCGGATAATATTCCAATGATGATATTATTTTTGTGGAAAAAGCCTTGAGCATGTAAGGGATACTGGCTTATCTAGGTGATATTGGTATGATAATTGTGTTGGATGTCGCCCTTCACTTATAGACAATAGTGGGAAAAGCCAACATGAAGTTTTTCCCACAAGAAATATGAACACATATTGTGTTGAATTGCTAAGGAAACTTTTTTTAGTGAGTCACCTTTGAATGACTCCCAGCCAACATTATTAAATGCCCCCCAAAGAGAATTAACAGTAATTTTTATAACTCCAGCAGGCCAAGAGTTTGATTCATTAAATACAGAGGAGACCTGCCCTGTATTCTGAACAGATGTTTTCTGAGTCACGTGCTTCTTCAAAACCAGTGGTGGGCCGTCAGGGCCTGCTAAGCCTTCTCTGCTGGCCTAAACAGAATCACAAAGTTATAGGTATTTTATGATATTGTTTTGGGGTGCGCCCAGCTGTTAAACAGCTGATGAGACTATGACTCAGACTATGATTCAGACTGCGCAGGTAGAAAATCCACGGCCCGCCACTGCTCAAAACCAAGAAATGAATCAACGCCATTTGATGAGGGAGAGTTGTACGGTATTCTTGGCCAAGTATCATCTACATTGAAACTCCACATTTTATCAATATTATGATGTATTCTTATTTTACACACACACACACACACACACACACACACACACACACACACACACACACACACACACACACAGCTTGTGTTCTAGTAACCACAAATGCACATGCAATAGATGCTCAAAATGTTGTATGTGAATTCTCTCTGAAGAAAGCGTGAGATAGCTGCACCTCAGCTATTAGATCACAGCTTTGACCTCCCATTATGTGGAAAGATAAATGATATGTTCCTACGCCTGTGTTTAAAGTGGGATTGTCTTTCATCTCGTGCTGGGACTCTGCCAGGAAAGACTCTCACTGTGGGGTTTAATGCTCCGAGCTATAAGCCCAAACGTGTTTATTTATTTTTACAATTCAAAAGAACCTTTTTTCCCCCTTCTGTATCTCCCACTCATTCTTTCCCTCCCTCACTCTCTCTCTCTCTCTCTCTGTCATTAACTTTACAGGAATTCCCATGGAATTATTTCATAGTATAAATGATTGTGTGCGATGCGATGCTTTTTCTTGGAGAAGCAGGGGTTAAAAGATTCACCCTGTTTTTCCTTTGAACTGTTCCCCGCTAGTGTTGACATAAGAACATCTGGCTGCTACTCTGGCAGTGAGTAATTGATGTACAATCAATGGACAGCATTCATGTGTACATGTGTACTTGAGATTATGCCAAAAATAAAACAAAATTGACAGATTCATATCCGTTACTTGAGTAAAAGTAGCAATGTGTAGTGTAAGTAAAATCCTATTAGTATTATTAGCAAATTGTAATGTAACATGTGAGTTGCACTACTATATATTATATCGGCTTTTTTACTGTTGAGGAGATTTCTCTTTAACAGTGGATTGATTATGTGTTATAAACGCATCACTAGTTACATGTATCATCTCAATCTGTCAAGCAGTAGCTATCAATGTGGGGGAGTAAATGTGTTGTTGTGAATGACTCATTATTATTGTTATATATAGTATTATCTCTATCTATTTTTGTTATGCTTAGTGTAACTGGTGGACACTAAGCGGGTATGCACCGTGCTAGATGTTGTATATAAATCTCTCCTTGCCTCTAGTCTCCCCACCATCATATCTAACTGTACTCTCTTTTCCTCCATGCGAGCCTGCGCTCCAAAAGGGTTCCTGTGGCCCCAGAGCCCCACATGTGAAAGGGGATACCTCCTGCTGTAGTGAGCCGACAGCAGGGAGCTCAGAGAGCAACTGGCTGCTGCCCCAGCACACTGGAGGCCAAGCGGTGAGAGGGAGGAAAAGAAGATGTGTAAATATCATCAGAGAACGGGAAAGCAGCTTGATTTCAGCTCCCGCAGTCCTTATGTAAATACTGTACACATTTTTAAAGAGCGCACACACACACACACACACGCACGCACACACACACACACACACACACACACACACACACACACACACACACACACACACACACACACACACACACACACACACACACACACACTTCTGGCATCTGGAGGTGAGATCAGTGAGATCAACAGAGCTTGGCTCTCCCCCACTGGCTGCCTGTGCTGAGGTGAAACATCATCAGCTTGTTGGTTTTGGAAGCTTTCTGATTAACTCTGAATACTTTCGTCAAGCAAACTATTATGGAGGAAAAATATTGCGCATTTTCAGCGAGTATTAAGGCTATTACTGCTCCGCTGCATGTGATGGCGATCAACCCACAATGTAAACATGTACCATACATGTAATATAAATGTAACATACACTTGCTTGTACTCAAAGTCTAGTACCGCACAATTTGCCCTCATCAAGGGGTGGAAATAGGTCACATTTATTACAGCAGATATCAAAGTGTGTGTGTGTGTGTGTGTGTGTGTGTGTGTGTGTGTGTGTGTGTGTGTGTGTGTGTGTGTGTGTGTGTGTGTGTGTGTGTGTGTGTGTGTGTGTGTGTGTGTGTGAAGTTAAGGATTATTTTTTGACCATGTCAATCTGTGGTATGACCTAAAACATTGTTGATTTTAATAAATCTTCTAATTTGAAGCTGCTTTCCAATTGCAAATGTTATATTCTTTAAATATTACATAATCTGATCATATTCTTACAGAATTAATTGATTCATTTGTGATTTTTACAAAGCCTACTGTGTTACAGTAAATGGAGTCATAATCCTATATAAAAACATCTAAATGCATTTTAAAATGTTTAAAAAAAACACAATACATGTAACTCTTTATCTACACTTGAAATTAAATCAATGCATTTCTTATAACAAAACCACTTTACTTCCCAACTTTAAGAGGATGTCAAGATTACACGTGTTCAGATAACGACAGTTGTGCAGCTGTGTTGTTAGAATGAAAAAGCAAAAAAAAAAATCACCAAGCAAGACTGTAGTGTCTATTTCACAGGTTTTGCCTTAAGGAATGCAAACAGCTTCTTTTTAGCTCGAACACTTAAGAGAATATTCTAGACGAGCATTGCAAAACTGTGATAAAGAAGGAAGTCACGTTAAAAGTGAAAGAAATATAATGACATTTAAATTATATTATATTATCGCATAATGATACACATACATACAAATGAATGAATGAATATATACTTTATTAATCCCAGAGGGGAAATTTGGTGTCGACGTAGCTGCAATTTACAGACAAAAATAAGATATAAAAACAACAGGGATGAAAGATATATACAATAATAATAATAATAATAATAATAATAATAATAATAATAATAATAATAATAATAATAATAAATAAAGTAAAATAGCTGGGGTGAAAGAAAAAAATCAGTATTAATTAGGAATTCAATTAAACGTAAACAGTAGAAGTGCAAAAATGCAAAGTATGTATGTGTATATTAAGTGTGTGAGGTGTAAATAAAACAAACAATAGGGGAGTGCAAAAATGCAATTATGTATGCAAGTATATGAAGTGTGAAGTGTAGATAAACATAAACGTAAACTTGTACAGTTATTAATCAGTCAGAGGATCTGGCAAGCGGTGATTTATTATAAAGTCTTAATACCGTAGGCAGGAATGTATAATCCCAAGAGTGTTTGTGTGATTTCACCTTTTGCTTCTTCTTAACAAAATGAAGCAGATACGTACATCTCATTTTGGCCAACTGTTTTAAACAAGTCCAATGAGGTAAAGGCTCTGACGTGGTTACTTCTCATTGTGTCCATAATTACTGTGTGACAACGCAATTGCTAGTTAATCATAAACACCCTCTGTACACTGTAGCTTGTGACTGTCTCTGCTACCTGCGTGTGTCACTGTATGCAAACAGCCTCACAGAGCTACTGCACTTTGGACCCCTCTGTGTGGGAGGATACAGGAAGTCCACGGTGAAGCAACCCCAACAAGCAAGCACATGATTTTTAATGAAGCCCCAAAATTGTTGGATGGCGCAACATTTACATGTTGGCTGAAAACGATTGGTCGCGACGTTCGATCCAATCAAACTGTTCTTGGCCCAAACTTCTTCTGCTTTTTAAGCGCTCTAACTGAGATGTAGCCTGAGACCCCATCACAATGGGGTGTGTTTGCCTGACCTGCACTCCTCCAGTCTATCAGGGTCCAGGGCCCCGTTTGGTTTGCCAGGCCCGGCTAACAATGTTTGCTCTGCTTTACAGCCTCTCTGTTTGCTTTCCCCTTCACTGGAGCATCCACCTCTCGGTCTCAGCGGCACTCAAGTCCTGCCACATTCAGGGGTCTCCAGCCCGGGGCTCGGCCCACCCAGAATGCAGTGCGTCAAGCCGACAGCGATAACACAATTGTTCAGGAGGTTTAGCGCAGGGATGTTTGCGAAACACACACAAACACAGTGATCGTCTATCATTTGATGTTACGCAGAGATCTCCCCTCATATAGGCAGCTTTTGTCTGTTTGGCAGCTCTCACCTCTGCTTGACAAGCTTGACGTGCAGGATTTCACTTGAGGATATCATAAAATATAATAACATGCCAGGAGAATGAAGGAGTGACTGTACTTTTCAGTTCGCTGGAACCTGTGAATCAACCATATAAAAAAGCTGTCAGGGAGAGTAGATGCATTTGAAAAACAACTGAAAAACAAAAACGTGAGTTAAAAAAGAAAATTGTTCTCTATCTTCATTTTCGACTTTTGTTCTTAAAACTGGTTATTATCCTATGGAAGTTACAGATTATTATTAGATTATTAGATCCCCCCCCTATTAGCCTTTAGGCAGTACACTGTAGTCCTGATTTTACCAGTAAAAGTTTTAATTTCACACATCTGTGATGAAAATACGCCACAATAAAATGCTTGATGTGCAACAAAGAAAAGATATGTTAGAATCATTTCAAAATGTTCGTTCATAAAATGACAAAGTGAAACAAATGTATGACATAACTTGCTTGAATTTATCATATTTATCTTCACGTCAACCGGCCTGTTAACTTGAGAAAATCTACTATATCTTTAACAACAATTTGTGTATTTGTATTATTTGATTTGTGATGACCAGCTGCAGGTTATAGTTGTCCCAGTCTTTTATGTATCCCTACATGACAAGATCAGTAGCCCCAAGCTATGATTTACAAATCCTCACAACACCTTTGTTGTAACTGTTGGGGGTATTATTAGTTCAGCCTGCTTGCTGCTGCGTGCAGGAGGATCACATGAGGCCTTTAGGGGGATGGGCAGAGTCTCCAGAGGGTGGTATATGGCTTTAAGAGTTTACTACCACCACTGCACTCACTCACTCACTTACTCACACAACACAAAGTTGGGAAGCCAGGCGAGCAGTGGGATACCGACGGAGAGGAAGTGACGGGGCTGCATGAGTTGCAGAGTGAGAGAAAAAGGGAGACGGGGAATATCAACACAAAGCGGAATTGGGAGCAACGTGCGATCATCGGACTGTTGGCTGCGGAGCAGCAGCAGCAGCAGGGGGGGCTGAAACGCGCATGATCTTAACAACGCCGGAGCGAGACACTTTCTTTCAGTGGAAGTGAACTCACGTTGAAGTGAAAAGCAGAGATTTAGAGTCCAGCTTTTTCTGTCTGATTTCCATGGCCGTGCGTGTGATTGTGGAAAGTGCTGGTACACCGGGGAGTGGACCATATGGAGGAGCGACCTGTGAACTAGAACCCCCACTTTGAATATGAAGGAAAAGACTTTACGACCAAATCCAAGATCACAGTAAGGGGGATATGAACGCAGACCTTTTGGATTTCGCCTCGTTTTTTTCCCTGTGTCGGCTTACATTTCGCGTCTTTTGGGCATGTTTGCGAGTTGCGTCTCTGCGGCTTCAGCTCGGATACTGACCCGTCTCTGCGCCCTGGTGCTGGTGGTCGCGCTGGGACTGGGCTCAGAGCTGCGGGTTCGGGTCCGGCTCGCGGACGGACTGGTGACCGAGGAGGTGTTGGAGGCGGACAATGAGAGAGACTCGATATCGCTCGAATTCAAGCAGGGAGACGGGACACTCGTCACGTTTCTGGCGGACTTCAAACAGGTGAGAGGTGGTCCTGTTTAGCTTCCATGCTCGCCGGTGTTGTCCCTTCGGAGGGCGTTTATCCGCTCATACTGACTCTGGTGATATGAGATGTGATGCTGTTAGAAAGTCTGAAGTATGAAAGTATGACGACACATTCAGACTGAATTAGAACTGGTTTCCACTGGCCCCAGCTCTTGGGTGCCAACATGATATCTGGGGTCCATCAGTGCTCCTCGAGAGGTCCCCAGTATTGGGTGTTCAATTATCTGAAGGTAACTGTATAGACATGGTTAATCTAATGTTAAGTCTTGCTCGCAAAATCGAAACCTATTCGACCCTATTCCTTGTTTTGGGGGACTTTGGGACCCCTTGGAGATCTCTCAGGGACTGTTATGGGTACCCATCCTTCACTTTTTGAACCAATGATTCAATTTAAATCATACACAAGTTTCACTTTATTGCAGCTTCAGAATCTGAAGGGGGGGGGGGGGGGGGGGGGGGGGGGGGGGTGTTTCACATGGACAGAAACCTGTGGTCTAGCATATCAAAGTCATGTCCCTCGGGGTGAGGGCTATAGTCCAAAAACAAAGTGTGATAGGCAGGAGTAGGCTACATAAAAGGTCACTTGATGCCTTTCATCTTTTCTTTTTTGATTGTCTCATGAGATCCATATCCTATGAAGACTGAAATAAAGTAACCTTAATGGGGGTCAAGCTAAAATGTTGTCTCCATCACAGGGTTAAAAAAAGCTGAAGCTTAAATGAAAACATCCCAAAAGCCTAAACCCCCATGTGGCAGACTTTGTACCTAGCACAAAAACGTAAGTGGAATTTAGCAGTAGTTTCATTCATCTTTTTCCATCTTAGCTTGAGTTTCACAGAGGTCAAGACAGCTGCTGCTCCTTAGATGTGGATGTCCACACACCCCGATGGCCTTTAAACCCCTGCTGCTGACGGCTCTAGCCCAGAGCTGATCATCAGCGGACATATTTAGGATTCTTCTAAAAGTAGACGAGCAGATCAAGTGTCCCTCCCTGAGCAGTTGTGATTTCTTTTTTAAAGATGAAACTGTTTCACTTTGGACAATGACTACACAGGGACAGATAAATGTCAGTCCCGGAAGAAATACTACAACTGCATGAGTGCATGAAGTGGGTGGGGGAGCGCACGGAGCAAAGGCATGTGTCTGTGATGGTTGCTGTCACACAGAAGCTGACAGGCTGGCGAGATGTGAAGGGGGAGATTTACCAGGATTAAGTGGGCATGTCTGACCTTTTTGATCTGCACGTCTGGTTCACTAACCAAAACAGCTAATTTAGAGTTGAAAGAGAAGAGTCCGTCACCCACAATCATTGGTGACACTCCAATATAAAGACACATACCCTGATCTGTGGGCATGGAGCCTTCGCTCGTTTGTGAAGCCGCCCCTTGTTGCTGGGTCCCTTCGCGCATGCACACGTCCATATGCATGCACACGTCCATATGCATGCACATATGGTTTTGTTTATTTGAATAAAGTCAACAGAACCTCTAGGATACCCTTTTTTTTTTCTCTCTCTCTGTTGTAAGTTGGCCTCCTTCCCCCGCCCCCCCCTCTCTCCCTCTGTGTCTATGTCTCCCCTGCCCCCTCTGTCTCTTGCTCACTTCTTCCTGCTCTCTCCTCAAGTTCTCCTGCATGTGGTTTTCATTCAGCTCTTGTGCAGTATCTCCAAGATTTATGGAAAGTTGGAAGAGCTGTCACTTCCAGCTGCCATGAATATACAGTCCAGATTCAAGCGTGTGGGAGGAAGAGTGTTTTAACAGGGATGTGAAACACTGGAGATTTCTAATGAACTATGCAGCCAATGGTGGATGGGTACATCACAGGTTAAAGTATTATTCCAGTTCCTCATTATTGAGGAAGCAAGCTTTTCCCCTTTTTTTACCATCCAATTATACATGATCGATTCATCCAGGATAGAGGGGCATGTGATCTTTGCTCTCACCAGAAGCATTAAAAGGCCTCTATAAATAATCATCAGCCGTCGTGCTCTTTTCTGCTTTGTGAATACGTGGCAAAAATGTGATCGTAAATGCTATAGCCATTAGACACTGGCGGAGTGGTCTGCTGGATGTGAGAAGGAAGTTTAGTCAACCTTATCAAAGCAATGAATCACTGTGAGAATCAGCTGTGCAGTGATTTCAGGAGGGTTACGTTTGCTCTGAAGGCATGAAGGCATGTAGACATATGGAAAAGATGATGTGGTTTAACTCGCTCATGACACCGCTGTGTCATGCTAGTATATCTCTTCATGTAGATCGTTTATGGTGTCTGGTGCTTTTATTTGTCTTTCTTTCTATGCCCTGGAACTGAGCTCCCATGCTGTTCCAAATGATTATCACCAACTTAAGTGGCAAAAATTAAGTATCTTGTTTTTACCAATGTCAATTTTAATTCAAACACTGAAGAACTATGATTTTTATATTATCATGTTTGTGAAAGAAAGGCGTCATGGTAGGGAGTTGGTCATCCACTGTGTCATCTGTATTTGTAAAGGGTTGCTTAATGTTCTCGTGTTTTTTAGGGACATGCTATCTGGTATCACAGGAAAGTATTTACAGCCGAATCTACTCTAATAGTTTAGAATTGCAGCAATGTGTGTGCAGTTCAGTAATATCCTGATGACATGCTCAAAGTTAGTGTACAATCTTTTTTTTTTTAAACACAAGACAAATCAGATTTGCTGTTGTAGCCTAAAATAGACTATTCATTTTCCAGTCATTTGCAGATTTAGTACATCAATTTTCCTTCAACAATCACTGCAACAATTTATGGTCTCATGCAGGCTTAAGACCTTGAGCTGAACATAAATCATGTATTGTAGTTAAATCCAAGGGAAATGTATCACATATTTGGGTCTTTCCAGATGTAGAAAGTTTGTCAGAGAGGATAATCAGTTGGTACTCTGTCTCGCTTTCATGTCCAGCTAGTGGGTTTGATCAATGCAGGAATGTGAGTGACTCCACAGGCCTCTCGGCTGAGTTAACACTTGAAGAAGGTTTAATTTCGGTGATGCAGTGGCGCAAAGCCATGTGCATCTGTAGTTATATGCACCATGGCTCTATAATATAACATCTGTGACAACAGTTTCAACATTTATTTTTCTGTTTTGATTTATTTAGAGATTGAAGAAACATTTGGTCACACTGATTCAGAATAATGAGAAAAGGGCAGTTTATTTATTTATTTGGAAAGCTTTCCACCCACACTAGTGTTTTCCACATTGTGTTTTAACTGTCTTCTGTCCTCACAGAAAGGCCAAAATAGTGAGAAGGTGTTTAAATATTGCCCTTTGCGGATGCTTAAGCCAACTAAAGACTGAACATTTTTAAAAAGCGTCACTATCCATAATACAACAGCAAAGCATTTTTTAAGTAATCCACTTTTGAGAGTATTTTTCTGTGCTGGAAAGTCTTAAATGTATCAACATCAGTGTTCACGTGGCATGAGAGTGACCCATTGCTATGCTGATGGGTCACGGGAGCAGCAGATGTTGGAGGCCACTTGACACTATCTCACACTATCATGTTAAATGGGTCTGGATTTAGTAAACAATGGCGCCGCAGTGAGAATGAGCTTGCTAGCTGTTTTATTGATTCTCATTTCATTTCAGCCTTATAAACAGGATTGTGTTTCAGCCGGGGGGTTATTTACCCCCCGGTCAATTCACTCTAGTGTATATTGTGGTTGTCTTCAAAGCACAGAGGCTTTATGGATACGCCCAGCTTGCTGGAAGAATGAATTGGAGATTCTTCACACACCCTCATGTGCTATGTCAAACACAGGATTAAAAGAGTTGGGGGTGGGGATGCAGGTTGGTTGGCCTTTCTTTGTGCCCTTCCTTTGGGATCTACAGTAGAGTATCCATGATGCATTTTGGCAGACGTCTGCTCTCTCACAGCCATATCACATACTGCATCACATGGTCAAATTGTTCTAATGGCTTTGGGCCGGGGCCTTTATTTTATTTGCTATTAGGCAAACTCTCCTGCGTGGGAGGCTTCCTGGCAATTCATGTAGCTCTTTCTTGTTCTTGGGAAATACCGGTGTTTGCCAAATGAAGCAACTCAGTTGTAACATCAGTTGCAAGTCGGTGCAGTGCAGTCACCCCATTTTATGCCTGGCTTTCTTTTTCTTTTGGCTGCCACACCTTGCCTCTAGCTGAAACACCATCCCACTTTGTCACTTGCACAAACTTGTAACGTCTGTTTTCACAGGCAAGTGTCACCTGTTCCAGAAAATGTTGTTGTTTCAGACGCCGCGGAGGACGCATCATGGGGGCACATGAGTTTTCCTCTGTGACCTTTCACAACCTTTCACATTACTACAGAGTCAACTGAGTCCCAAACGCTCAGTGAAATCATCCACGTGAGAAATCGTCTCGCAATAGATGCTCAGATATTCCAGCTTTTGTTTACGTTGCACAGTACCTTTTAGAAGAACTCTACTCCTTCTCACTTGTCATGCTATGGCTCCTTTCAGTGTGGGAGAGGGAAACTCCACAAACGAGTTACTGCCTCACCACTTCATCAGAGGTACTGCATGTACATGTGTAGAAAGTGACTTCACTTTCGTGACATGTGCCTTGGAATTTGAGTACATGAACATCCTGTTGGGTTACTCTCCGGGGAGAAACAAATGCACAGATTACATTGTATACCTGGAGGTGGGTTGGTTTTTATTGTACTCCGTTTCAGTTTCAGTTTGTTCCATTGCAATGGGATTAAGTGTATGAACCCATACACTTAATCTTTCTCCTGGCCACCCTTTGTTCCCTCCAGGAAAGAAATCTTCCATCGCCTTGTTGTGGCCCTTCAAGGCACCATAAAGGCCCCTTTGGCCTCTTGTGGCCCCTCAGCCCCGGTTGATGTCTTTATCCTTTATCCTCCTCCTGCCAGCAAGCCAGATGTTGGGCTGTATTGCTGCTGATAAAGAAAAGGCTTCCCATTCCCACAGTCATGCAGGGGAGGATACAGCAAAGTGAGTTGGACAGCCATGATCCAACTTTTCTATTTTAATCATTTCCATAAATCAGGGATTATGGACTTCAGGGTGCTTTGATGGACCAAAAGACAGTAGTTGGGACTTGCATTGTGCATAGTTGTGTTCATTTCAATATACCTCAAAGGTTTTAAGATTGTAGTTGAAAATAAAACAGTCAACAAAGGGTTGGGTTTACTCCACCTAAACTTCTATTATATCCCGAAATGTCCTTTTGTCAAATTCATGGCTGTGTCCTTTTGACTAGCTCAACCTGGTAAGTTTGAAACTAAATGTTTGACTTAACTGTCCAACCCTTGTGACAGTTCAGTCAGTTCCGGTGCTTAAGTTATATGGGTCCACACCTGGGAAGGTATTACATCATCCTTTCTCTTGTCAAATAAACTGCTCTGGTGTTACTTTTCCAGTCATAAAACACAGCTTGTGTTGTCAAAGTTCGGAGAAAGAGCCAGGGATGTCTAGAAAAGAAAGCGATGCTCGGTTTTCCTGTTTTTAAAGAAACCTATGCAAGTCACATTTACCAAATCTGTAAAAATGACCTTTCCTGTGTTTTTCTTTTACTCGGGTGCCAGGTCACACACTAAAATGAAACCTTTTGATGACAATTTTTGGTTTGTTTAAGGATCATTGTATATAAGGCTTTGAGGAAGACAATTGTGAAAATATATGGCTTTAGAAAATGAGATATAGTTGACATTATCCCATAATTTTTAGATGCCTCCTCATTAAATAGCTGTTTGTTGATCCTCTGCAACAGGATATGAAAGCTGTGGGACAACACTTCAAGGCCTGAATGGGGCTGTAGCCATCTTTATTGTGTATGCCTTATCTATCTGCCTCATTTCCTTCCCTGTTAGCACCCACTGTTTGTGCTCCTCATTTCCTGAGTGCAAAGTCTCCATGAACAGTTTGGGTGTCCGGATAATTGTATCCAGATTCTGTGTGAATGAATAGTTCCCTCATCGTGGGCTGCACATACTTTTCACAGGTTTGAAGACTTTTAAAGTCTACATTGGAGACTGTTGGTGGAGTGTTTGTGTTGGCTTTTCTGAGTTAATGTGTTAACACTCAAAGTAAGTTACCATCCAATAGCTAAGGTGTTTTTATCGTCCATTCAGTGCCACTGTTTACTAATTGGTTCGCTCTTGAGACAACCAGGTGTGACCGGCTCAAATGTGACTCCACATTCCTGCCTTTGGAGCCTGTGTAATTAGCTTCAACTGAAGCATTTCTTAGCGCAGCGGCTTTTCTCCCGCTTCTTTTGTCTGTGTGAGTCTGTCTCCCCCTCTGTCTCCCAACATGATCTTTAATCCCTGCCTACACCTGTGCTTTTGGACAGGGCTGCCCTCATGAGCCAAGGCAAATATCCTCCCCATCACCAAACACGGTAAATCTGTGTGTTGTTTTTAGGGAGTCTGGGCCATTTGGGCAGGTTAGGGGTCCTAAAAGTAAACGCAACATCTCATCACCTATGTATCTACAAATTAAGGCCAAAAGGATACAGTGTTGATAGGAGAAGAAAACATTTTAGTGGTTCGTTTTTGTGTGTTCCTGCTCCAACAGTTCGCTTGGAAAAAAAGCCTGTCTCAAATACCCACTCAAACCCACAGTGCTCCCAAATGACTCATCAGAGCGTGGCTGACCAACAGCCCTCCGCAGCCAGCCATCAGCCTTATCAACAGACAGGGTCTTAGAGGGGATTGAAATACAGGAAGGACCTCCTGCACAGGGGATAGCTACTGGCACACGGTTTGTTTTCGTGTGAGTGCTCATGTGTTTGTGTGTGTTGGAATGTCTATTCATGCATGCAAGTGGGAGTTGGCACCGTTACTATTAGTCCCAAAGTGAGATGTACATGTCTTGCAGTTGTTCTTTCAGTAGAACATTTGCTCTTAGCGCTTAATAGAAAATACCCTGATAATTATTTAAGTTTAGGGCTTCACATCGTTCTCATTTTCACAGCCAGTAAACCAGGTGTGCCCTCTGTGAATGTGTAGCTGGGTTACAAGCACGCTGATGGAGAATGCTCACTGTAAATGGCAGCCTTTGAGTGTTTGAATAGGCTTTTGTGCACCTCTTAAATAACCTGGCCCACCAAAGGTAACCACCAATGAAACAGCCCCCTCCCTACCTCTCTCCTGTTTAACGGTCTCCGTGTTACCCACTAGTCAGCTTGCATGAATACAGACTTGTGTTTGGCTGTTGGCCAGTGGTAGTTTGTCTGCAAGTGGACTAAGTCACGGGTGTCAAGGAGCAATGCTTAGGAATCTGTACTTGTGTGGATTATTTATAGCCGTGCTGACATTTACTCTGCTCTGGTAGGGGAAAGACTCAAGGCCTCACTGTCCTTTTGATTATGGTATTACCCACCTTTTTCAAGGCAGGCAAAGGTCACTCTTTTAATTCTTAATGCTTGTACCTGGTGATTTTCTCTAAATGTTGGTCTGTAAGCCTTTAATTTCATGTAGGTCTGTGGAAATGCACTTTTACGGGGTGACTCATCTTCCGGATATAGGCTTCACTTCTTTAAGGAGTAGTTGGGAATTAAAATGGCCTTATGCCGTGTTCACACCGGACGCGGCGCGAATTTGCGGCGCGACCAGATTACATGCAAAGTCAATCCACAGACGCGCCGTCCCACGAATCGGCGATTTTTTCGCGGGGCGGCGCGATAGACGCGTTTGAGGCGGCGCGAACAGAGCGTTTGACGAGGGGGCGAACAGAGCGAAGGACGCGGCGCGAATTCGCGTGAGTTCAATTCTCCCAACTCCAGCGTAGAATTCGCGTGACGCAAAGTTGCGGCAGCCAATCAGCGTTGAGAGATAAGCCACGCCCCTTATAATTCGCGCCGCGTCCGGTGTGAACACGGCATAATGCCGTGTTCACACCGGACGCGGCGCGAATTATCGCGCCGCGTTCACCGCGGAAGTTTACTCGCGCGAGTGAAACGAGGGTGTTCACACCAAACTCGAAACATCGCGCCGCGAAAGGGGTGTGGCTTATCTCAGTCGCTTGTCTCTGTGAAAGGAGCTTTCATTTCCGCTATCGACCATGGAATAAATAACCACTAGTTTTGCTTTATACTTGTTGTGGAAGTTCCTAACATGTCGGAACATGAAACGCCCCCGTGTCTGGGTTCATAACACCATCCGTAGCCGCACACAGCTCGGTGAATTTCTCCGACTCCTCCAGGAACTGCGTCTGGCTTCTCCGTAAAACGGATACCGATTCTGCCACCCACCATGGAATTAACCACTAGTTCTGCTTTATACTTGTTGTGTAAACTCCACATGTGTCGGAACATCAAACTCCATGGTGTCTGGGTTCATAATATTATCCGTAGTCCCACAACAGTGTCTGAATGACGGCCGCTGCCAGCGCTGGTTCAGGCGAAGCAGCAGCAGTTTCATTCGGGACCGGCAAGACGGCGGTGATGACGGGCGGAGCTTCTCAACGCTGATTCTCAATGCTGATTGGCTGCCGCAACTTTGCGTCACGCGAATTCTCCGCTGGAGTTGGGAGAATTGAACTCGTCCCATAGACACAGCGTCCTTCGCTCTGTTCGCCCCTCGTCAAACGCTCTGTTCGCGCCGCCTCAAACGCGTCTATCGCGCCGCCCCGCGAAAAAATCGCCGATTCGCGGGGCGGCGCGTCTGTGGATTGACTTTGCATGTAATCTGGTCACGCCGCAAATTCGCGCCGCGTCCGGTGTGAACACGGCATTACTCTTCATTTTCAAGCTCTAGCAGGCCCACTTGACTATGATGTCCTAAAGTTAAATTAGGGGTTTCCTCTTCAAATATATAACTAGCATTAACTTTATTTACAGTTTGGTAATCAGGGATTTTATTTTTTGCAGAAGTTGACACAATTGTTATATACACTACTGTTCAAAAGTTTGGGGTCGCTTAGAAATGAAAAAACAGTGCTTTGAAAGAAAAGCACAGGTTTTTTTCAATGAAGATAACATTAAATTAATCAGAAATACACTATACATTGTTAATGTGGTAAATTACTATTCTAGGTGGAAACGTCTGGTTTTTAATGAAATATCTACATAGGTGTATAGAGGCCCATTTCCAGCAACTATCACTCCAGTGTTCTAATGGTACATTGTGTTTGCTCATCGCATAGAAGACTAATGGATGATTAGAAAACCCTTGAAAACCCTTGTGCAATTATGTTAGCACAGCTTAAAACAGGTATGCTGGTTAGAGAAGCTATAAAACTGGCCTTCCTTTGAGCTAGTTGAGTATCTGGAGCATTTGTGGGTTCCATTATACTCTCAAAATGGCCAGAAAAAAGAGAACTTTCATGTGAAACTCGCCAGTCTATTCTTGTTCTTAGAAATTAAGAAAAGCCTTAATTTATGTTCATAATTAATTAAATAAATATGATACAGGTAAGCTAGACGCCTGCCTGTATCATATTTGTCTCTGTCAAAGTTATTCCACACCAGTATCTTCCCCCATCAGTTTGAATAATTCCTTGGCTTAAAAAAACAGCATCAACCCACAAGCCTGCAGCTTTTGGTCACTTTGAGACTCACTCTGTGTTGGGATACGTAAAACCTCCTTTAATCACACCACTGGAGATTTCACTCTTTGTGCAGTGTTTTTTTTTTTTTTATTATCAAACTTTTGACTGTCTGTACAAACGAGTCAGTGTGTGCATGCGACAGTGCTGGTTTCAGGCAGTCACAAGTGAGGCTCGTCTTATCCAAACAAACAGTTGAATCCAGCAGCTTCTGTCTGCATGGAAATGTGGAGATGATGTCATTGCTATTACTCTATTTGCTTTTAGAAGACATGCTGATTATTATCTTAATACCACATAAACCACCAGGATATCAACACCGGTTTGTTATTGCCATTTACAGGCAACAATTACACTTAATTTCCCTTCACTGTTGGCTGGAGATGGATTAATTTCATTGTCTTTTATTTTGTAATACATGTATATTAAAATGAATAGTGCGAGGGTTAGAGGGGAAGATCCAAACCACAAATTGTTGTTTTTACAACACAGTTTTGTGAAGATTAAACAAGCAAGATGTTACGCCTCAATTAGTGAACAGGTAGGCGGATATTGTTATCTTCAGAGAGCCAGGCTAGCTAAACTAAGCTAGGCTAATCTTTGCTGGCTGTAGCTACATATTTACCCAAGATGTCAAACAATATCATTAAGATGTTCTATTGTGTGCAGATGTCTTGACACAAAGTT
The DNA here is from genome assembly GCA_038501785.1 of Myoxocephalus aenaeus. Lineage (NCBI taxonomy): Eukaryota > Metazoa > Chordata > Actinopteri > Perciformes > Cottidae > Myoxocephalus > Myoxocephalus aenaeus. The sequence goes on along the minus strand of JBAMJR010000124.1, from coordinate 2,639,106 downwards.
ACATCAGAAAAATAAACCACAGTAAGCTGCTCTCCCCTCGCCCTTTCTGGCCTCAATCCAACTGCCGGGTCGGAGAAATAGACAATCATTAATCTGGACACATAATGACACAAGAGGAGGAGGAGGAGAGCTCAGCTTCTGCACTTTGCCCATGAGTAGGATCCAAAGAAGCAGAGTTTGTGGAGCTACTCTGCTCCTCTGTAATTACCCACAGAGCCCTGGGGCAAAGCTATGTGGCTGACACAAATGCCTTCCCTACGCGCGCGCACACGCACACACACAGTCCCAGTGTAGCGCCATGTGTCTGCAATATGGGAGGTCCTGAAGTCGTGGCCTCTGCGTCTCCCTACACTTCAGGGGAAATGGCACTCTTGGTCGTCTCTCTGTCGGCATTGTTCTCCCTCTTCCTTACATCTACTACTCTGTTCTTTTTGTAATAAGTCTGAGTACTGGGTTATTATCATAGTATGGCATTATCTGATGTATTTAACGTCAACTTTCTGTGTTTAGTCCCTCGGCACACTGATCAGCCCACATAGATGTGTGAAGGAAAAAAACAGAGGTTATTGTCGTATAAAGCTTATGAATCAATATTTGCTCAGTAATTTGCTTTCCAAAGATCAAATAGTATCGCATGATTGTCTTGCGCAATACCCATGCTTGTATAGTAAGCCGGCCAGAAACTCTTTTCACAGACGAAAGTGGCTGAGGAACCAGTAATCATGCAAAGTAGGCTATAATGAACGTGTGTGTGTGTGTGTGTGTGTGTGTGTGTGTGTGTACTTCTGCATACAGGAAGTGGAACAGAGGAGCCTTAAGGAGAATTCAATGGGGTTATCTCTGGGCTGTTTATCTATCCCAGAGTGCCTCATGATCAGGGAGTGAAAGCCTTCAGACTGCGACTCCTCTTGCAGCCTGTTTGCTTCAGACGGGAGTGTGAAAAGCGGAGGAGGGGTGTGTGGGACTGTGTATCTGTCTTGAAGCCGAAGCCAGCGAGGGGGTGGGGGGTGTCTGATGAATAGGAGGACAGGTCTGCTTCACTGTTGGAGCTTCCCATCATGCTTCGCATGCCCTCGCGCAGAACTTTTAATGGCCTTGGGTTTGGCGCCAGATCTCTCACACACTTGCCAACAGCAACAAGTGTTCTGGTGCGTTCTCCACTATCACTGTTTTCCTACCTCCACAGTTCCACATAAAACAGTGCAGAAAAATGTTTCTGACTTTTACGGCATGTGAGGAAACTTTGATAAGTTTGTTAAGAAACAGGCCCAGCGCCTTAATTTGACAGTACAAATAACCAGAGCACGACTGGATCTACGTTGCACAGGCCGACAGACAAAAAGTATCAACAAACTGTCAGATGAGGCTCTATGAGCAGAGTGAACACAAACCCCTCTTTACTCTTAGCAGACATTTGTTTGAACAGCTTTGATCTCCACATATTGAATTACTCTGTCTGGAAAAGTGCTACATTAAGTATCGGAATGGAAAGAATATTTGTTGTAGTCCGTATCAGTCTGCACATATAAACTGTAAGTTATTATAGCCTCGCTTCATTCACCACTTTAATGTGTTCTGGGAACCGTCTGTTTATCCGTTCAGCCAGTCATCTCTCATCCCTTATGTCTCGCAGGATGTGAAGATATTCCGAGCGCTGATCCTGGGCGAGCTTGAAAGAGGACAGAACCAGTACCAGGCCCTGTGCTTCATCTCTCGCCTCAGCCGCAATGAGATCATCCCGAGCGAGTCCATGGCCCGTCTCAGACAGGTATGATGTCATGGCGTCGAACTGAATTTATGCGTTATGTGTACTATCAACATTTTCAGCTCTTGGAAAATTCAATGAAGTGTATTGCTCGGAGCATCTGAGGGTGTGAACGCTGATCATTTGTGTGGTCTCCTCAGAAAAACCCTCAGGCCATTCGCTTGGCAGAGGAGCGGAGAGGACTGGAGCAGCTGGAGATGAGCGCTGCGGTCAATATAAGTCAGGCCTCTCAACTCAGCTCCCACATCCACAACATGTGCAGCGAGGCCCGGGAGGCCATCTATACCAGGGAGTCCGATGTCAGACACTGGCTGGACAAAGGTCAGGGGTCATCTAATGTTTGTTTATCATTGAAACTAGCATAAATTCTATAGTGGCATAATGTCTCTTTTGTTCTCTTATCTCTCTCCCGTGCCCCCATATTGACTATCCACTCTATCTCTCTCCTAACACGCTTTATCTGCCAGATGCTCTCTATCTTCGCTGTTTCTATCAGCCAAACACCTCTTTCCTCTTCATTTTAGTGCTCTTCGTGCTATCTATGGCTTTTTGTTGATACGGCTCTATTAGTGTTCATGCTATCTATGTTTACCTTCCTCTGTGTCTCTTTACATTCCCAATCAATCTTCCACTTAAAAAAAAAATACAATCCTCACACTTACCAAGATTGAGACTATTTATATGAACAATTTGGTTTTTTACGGCCTTTTTGCAGTGGTATCCAGTATTTTAATAGCAATGAAGTCCAAATTATTCAGGCTGAGGAGAATCCGTATGACAGCACTATTGTCCACTGACAGCACTGTTACAGAGGAAACAATGTTGATGGTCATGGTTCACCAAGCACTCCGCACCATTATCAGCGGAGGGAATCGCACTAGCATCTCCTTTGCATGACAAAGCTCCCCTTTTACTGCTCCGCCTCTCCTCTTTTTTGCCACTTTGTCCGCCCTCCTCGGTTCAATACAGTATTGAATAGAGTGAAATCAGAAAGAGAATGATTCACACAACTCAATGATGGCTTGCTTTTGTTTTTAATACCACAAGCGCTGATAATCATGTCCCTCTCACGTCTGTGTTATAGGAGTGGATGGCTCCATATTCGAGGTCCTGCCCCAGACAACAACAGAGGCGCCCAGCTTTCAGGCCTGTCACTCTACTAAAGACTTGTGGCAGCCCTGTCTCTGCACATACAGCGTGCGTCTGGAGTGGTACCCGTGTCAGCTGAAGTACTGCCGCAGCCGGGACACCACAGGCAAAGGCTCAACCTACAAGTGTGGCATAAAGAGCTGCAGCAAGGGCTACCATTTTACTTACTACGTTCCCCAAAAACAGCTGTGTCTATGGGACGAAGAGACCTAGCATTTAGTTCTGGATGGTTACGGAAAGAGAAATACTGTGTTTTCTTCCAGCCAAACCAATGCTTCCCAACCCAAGTTATGCAAAGTAAACACAGTAACACTGGACCTCGGTTTACGTGACGTGAAGTTAAACTTGCTCAGGTGGGGAGTGGGGGAGATCCAGATGTTCAAGCTGAAACAGAAACAAATTCAGGTTCCAATTGAGACCAAAACCTTTGAGGAAGGAGAGCTGCAGCACGTTGTTCTAAGAGGACCCACTGACTTTCAGCCTTTTCTGGGAAAATTACATATCGTTATCAACTATAATATGACTTTGCAAAGAAGCTGTCACGTTTGTGCCTTTTTTGGAGAAGTTATTGTAGCAGATTACAGATGCCAACAACAATAACCTCCCAAACAAGCTATGGTATGCACAAAGCTGGATAGTGCATTTCTGGTCAATTTAAAAACCAGCAAAGGAAGAACAGAGTCCCACTGATCACAGGAGACATACAGGACAAACACAATCTGCCATCCTGGTGAAGGGAAATTTGGATGGTGGAGTTTTCTTTCCTATAAAGCTCTGTGAAAAACTGCTTTGTTTATAACAATGCAAGCTGGCGGACAACATAAATGCTTCTTCAATGCTGGCTTTATTTATTTCGGTTGCAAAGTGAAATTATTGGGGGCTATTTTTGTATCTTTTTGCATTAAATAAGCTCTTAGAGTCAAAACCACAGGTCCTCAGTAACTAAGTATTCACACACATTTCAGAGCATTTAGAACTTTTGGAGTTTGGATGTTGTTTATAGACTCATTCATGTGTCATGCTACTTTGTTGCCAAGTTTTCATGGTTTGCAGAGAGTTTGAATAAACAGATTTATTATATTCTTATTAGGATAGCAGTAGTTCTGCTTTGCCCCATCAACATGCCCACCACTCACATTCTGTTTAAAAGTGCCAAATAAACCAAAGTCAAAGAAATTGCTGTCAAAAGAAGGGAGTAATGTTCCAGTGTGTATCTGTGGTGTTTTTCCATGTGAGGATTCACAAAACTGTGGCCTTTTTAATAATATATACCGCCATCTTCTGGTTAAACAATGTTTCAGTTTATTATTTTTGCTGTCACATCCCAATGGCAAAATGTGTTTTATTGTTTTCAGTTTTGTCTGTTCATCTCAGCAGTTAAATGTCTATAATTTATGCAACTCAAATCCCTGATAATATTTCATGCGTAATTCAAGGAGCATTTCTCTAACTTGTTGGACCAAATTACATTTTGTCTGTCTGTTCCTCCATCTTCATTTCAGTCTTTACTGCCATATCAAAAGATAATTGTGTGTCATGCTAACTAAAGAACCAAATGAGTGGAACATTTCTATTTGTGACCTTTACTGGTGATGAAGTGCCTTAACATTTCCACTGCTATATTTGCTATGTAATTGTAGATTAAGTTTGTAAACATATTTTTTTCTATGAAAGAGTTTTAAATATGTTGTAAAAAGTTGGAGCAAATTAAGCAGTTTAGGTAATGTACCATATAAGAGTTTACATGAATTTCAATAAAGTCTTTCTTTGCACTGCATATAGTATTTGTTAATTTTTTGGGGGGGACATTGCACATCTTTATTAGACTATTTACAGCAGAGAGCTGACAGGAAATAAGTAGGGAAAGGAAAAGGCATCATTAAAAGGCCCGAGGCTGGACTCCATAGGGAATGTTGGGGCTCTATAATCAGCATCTTAAACCCCTTGGCCACCACGATGCGCCCTGATGTTAAATGTTATTGATAACTTCTTGCGGAAAATATCTGTTCACTAACCCACTCATGGGAGGTCAAGCACAAGTAAGCTATAGCTGCAGCAAGGGGTGGGAGTGGGGGTACAGATAAGATGGTATTTACAACCATAACACCACTGTTCAGGCCCTCATTGCAAATGCAGGACTATTAATAATATGAATAATTAATAAACAATGCCGTTCTTCCATTTTGTCCCCCTGCTGGAGAAGAACGTATTTGTAATTCCCACTATTGACCACACGGTGTCGCCACTGCTCAAAAAGAAGAAGCCACTTCCCATCGCTTTGGGAAGACAGCAGGAAGGATGGAAACGTACTTTGTTTTCCTGTTAAACATTAAATAAGCCTGCCATGACCTCTTAATTAAGGCATATTTGGGGGCAATACAAGGAGGGGGCACATTCTCGCTCATTCTACTGGTCGCCCTATTGCATGTGCAGCGACTAATAAAATGGATGAGCAATAAGGATGCTGAAGTAGGCTGCGCTCACGTGAACGACAACAAAAAGCAGGCACCGTGTCTGCTAACACACCTTTTACATTCTCCTGCAGAAGCCTTCACAGAAAGACACCTTCACAGGATACAAACGAAGAGACAGCTGCATGTCCACAGTGAAGGTAATGGTGCTTTACTGCGTGTGTGGACGCGTGGTAATCCCACAGACAGACGCGTCGTTAGCCCCTTTGAACGATAGCTTGCTCCCGGTTAGTTTGCTAGCATGCAGCTAACTGGGTAACTTAGTCCGCCGCTGTGGGAGCACCCAGGGAGCTCCTTCTCTTTCGGTCCGCCAGCATCAGCTGCACACGGGCACGCGGATACATGGTTGTAGCCAAGCCTAAAAAACTGCCTCCACGTATCTCGTTAAAAAAGTAACAGTCCTTGTGTCTCAGGAAAGGTCGGCAGCCCCACAGGATACAACGCAAGAGCGGTTTATAATGAATGACATAGAATCTACAATCTATATTTTCCCATATTGCATGTAAAGACAACAGCTGTTAGAATGTAGAATGTGAGCTGTATCATCCGGGGTTTCACTTGAATTATATTTGTAACACTTACTTTGTTTTGTATGATATTACTAGTTTGCGTACGGTTTGAACAAGTGTGCCACCTGTAGACAGAATAACAGAATAAAACCAAATTAAACCTCTATATTCTCGCATTAAAAAACATCAAACTCGACCCATTGCAGCTGTTCTACCTCGCAGGTGAAATGATAAATAGGTTAGTTGATCTTTGATTTTAATTTTCAAGCAAAACTAAAATCGAAACATGTAAAACATTCCCTGACTCTCCAATGTGAAGATGCCATGCTTTCCTTATATATATATATATATATATATATATATATATATATATATATATATATATATATATATATATATATATATATATATATATAATTGTTAATAGAGTATCTTTGGGTTTGGGATTTTTGATCAACAAGCCATTTGAATACATCACATTGGGTTATAATAGGCACTTGTCACTATTATTTGACATTTTAAAATCCTTAATCGAGAAAATAATTTGTAGTTGCCACCCTATTTTGCCTCCAAGCCACTAAAACTGCTGGGTTATAAACAAACAGAGTTGTCCTCCTCCATTTAGTATTACGGCTTCACCTCCCACTGCCACCCTGACATCCATGCATCCACACAGAGTCAACAGCAATACAGTTTGTTATTTTTACACGTGTCATTTAATTAGAGCTGAAATAATCTTCCTCTCATGAGAACTGTCTGAGGCCTCGCACCTAGTAACCTCTAATCTCCTTTTGAAACTTGCTTGAAGCCTTTGAGACTCAAGTGAACATCTTGTTCCAGTGGGCTTGACCGTCTGCATGGCCTCACCTCGTAGCACAAACGTCACAGCCGAAGAAGAGACGGCCCCCTCACCCCACCAGACCCTGGGCCGGCCAACTGTAGTGCTATTATAGTTCAAGCAAAGGCTAATTGTTGGTCCCTTACAAAGGATTTCACAGTCCAAGACTCTGGACGGTAATGCAGTCTCTTTCTACTGTAAGCGATATTACAATGCTGGATGTGCCTCGATTCATCTTTTCTCTTTCTGTGTGATGAAAAGTAGACTTGATGGCTGCTGGCAGACACGTTTGTGAGAGAAACTGTAAGTGGTTTTAGTGGTTTTCCTCTTTGTTTTGTCTTCAGAAGAGACGATGGCGCTGGTTGTGGTCGGTGCTCTCCTGTGCATCTCTTGTTGGGTCTCTCTCTACTTCATCCTGTGTAACCTCAACGGCTCCAGGAGCTGCGAGTGGAACTGTCGCCTCGTCACCCTGGTACACGGCATCCTGGCAGTGTGCATCACAGGATACATCGGCTATGTGGATGGACCCTGGCCTTTCACTTATCCAGGTAGGACCCTTAACCATCGGTGGACTCAAATGATCAAGGTTATTGCTTGAAAGATGACTTAAATGACAAATCGATTAACATAGTTGCAGATACATTTATTGTCCGTATCGATTAGTTGTTTCAGCTCTACATTGTTTCGCATGTTGTTGAAAATGTATGTGACTTGAAACCGCTATTAGTGTGCACATTTTGACTCTGACCGCTAATTGGAACAATGTTTAAAGTGGTGACCAACTCATTTGACCTTTTTCTGTTTTATTCAGTATGGCTCAAAGTTCTTCATCAGAAGTTTGTTTTGATGTGTTGATATTTATAATGATGTGCTCCTATCCTATTTTCCTACTTTGTGATTACATGATTGTTTTATTGCGTAAATATACAAACTCAAAACGCTTTGTTTCTGATGCCAGGTACGAAGAACACTCCTCTGCAGATAAGTGCCATGCTGGTGAGCCTGGGCTACTTTATTTTTGATATGGCCTGGTGTGTGTACTTCCGCACAGAGGGACCCGTTATGCTGGCCCACCACACCATGAGCATCCTGGGAATCCTGTTGACCCTGTGGTTGGGGGAGTCTGGCATTGAGTCCTGCGCTGTGCTCTTTGGCAGTGAAATCACCAACCCCCTCCTGCAGGCACGTTGGTTCCTCAAACAGACGGGACGGTACAGGACGCTGACGGGGGACGTTGTGGACGTCCTGTTTGTGCTGCTGTTCGTGGTGATGCGAGTCTTTGTGGGAGGCACAATGCTGTACTGTGAGCTGATCTCCCCAAGACCCAGATTCTTTATCAAGTGTGGGGGAGTGGCTATGTACGCTCTATCCTGGGTGTTTATGGTGGACATTGTTCGATTTGCCATTCGGAAGAAAAAGAGCTGGCACAAACAGAAGACAGACCAACAAGAGACAGTGGCAGCTAATGGTCATGAAGGGAAGAAGGACTGATGGCTTGTGCTTCTCCAAAGGAAAATTGTTTTTGTGTTTTTCACTCTGGACGCTCAGGGGAACGTACAAAGAAAATCATCTTTTTGTATGCTGAACTGATATTAAAAAAGGGATATTTCAAAGTCAAAGTTTTCTATGTTGTGTGACATCTGTCTGTGAGGTCCCACACCTGTGCATTTTTTAAACCACTCATTTTTATACGGCTATTGCAGCTGAACACAGTTTGATTATTGTGTAAAATGTGCAGTTAAAAAAGCAACACGGATATGTCACTGAAAACCCAAGCACTTTCTACAAACACAAGAACAGATGTTGCTTTCATTTGCAGTGAACTGTGGCCTAGTGGCACTCTGAAGGAAAGCTGAACGTTAGGAAACAGACAGTTTACATTTACTATCCTCCATGTGAGACATTTTCAGTCATTTCAAAATGTTGGGATTGGTTCCTTCTACTCCTGTGTTTGTTTGTTTTTCGTGCAAGGTAAACTTTGAGCAGATGTGAAAGGTGTACTCAGGGAGATGAAGTTATATCAGAAAGTTGGGATGGACTCCAGAGAAAGTGTGTGATGTGTTTTCTTACTTTGTTTAATCTACGTCATAGCAACTCCTATAAACGTTTGCTTGCTGTCTGAAAAACATTTCCTTAATTTTACTTCCCTCGTATGAAGGGAGACATGGAGAGGAACATCTCAATAGCTCTACACTGGTAATTATTTTGCAGTCCTTTCAGATATGTATGTTAACTATAACTACCTTGACATGTTTTGGTGAATTGGTGTCAGAATTTGTACTTAATGTAGTATATTAAGTTATGTGTGGTGTAGGATTTCAAAAGATTGGCACTGTACTAACAGCTCCCACTTCCTTTGATGGAGTTGTGTTTAAGTCTCACAAAGAGCTTGTCAGGCAAGTTAATTAAATACTATTTATTGTGAGCTGTCTGTTTTTTGTTTTTTTAAATGTATGCTCTACACTTTGTTTGTCTTAATCCTTGAGACAAACGTCCTGTCAGGACCAAATCTGTGCAATCATGTATCCATCTTGTATGTTTAGCCCCTAAAATGATCAATTATTATATAATTCTGTTACACTCATTCCAAACATTCTAACATACAACATAGTTTTATTTAATTTGTGGATTTACGTGTGTGAAGAGTTTAGTCTGAGTTGTAATATTTAATGTGTGATTTTGCCTATATTTAACATAATGTGACATTAATTATCAGAAAAATATTCATCTCAATATTGTGAAATTGATTTCCACTATATTGTCCAGACAGAACACACAAGTGCATTTAGGGATGAAAGCAGGTGGCTTGAGTGTATAACGATTTAGTCTACTCCATGTCTGAATTTGTCAAGAAAGTTACCTAACTACAAGGTTTTAACTTTGTGCTCAGACTGTATATTGTGTTCCTATTATTATGACCTTATCTTGTTTGTTATCATATTATTGGATATCTGCAGTAACATATTAAATCGCCTGCCATCCCTTTGTTTTCCTATATTTATATTTGATTTGTAGCGCTCACACAAGGTCTCTTTATCTTGTTGCCACTGTTAAGAATCTTCTGAGCATCACCGTTATATCAAAGAAAGCAAAAAATCTAACTGGTGTGTGCCTTAGTTATCTGAATGTACTTTCATTATGTTTTGGTTGTTTTTGTGTCTTGTGCTGTACTGTACATTTTCCACCATAAGCATAGGAGTAATGAAGAACCATTTTTCAGTTTGGGATTTCATAATTTGCCTTTGTAATCCCTGAGTGAAGTCAAATAAAGATGTGATGGATTGTTTGTATGTTTTCAAATACATTTTAAACTACAGAGTTGAAATAAAAACTAAAGAATCAGCTGCTTTTGCGTCATTAATGCCACAGATACTTCAATGTATTATCGGACTGAGACTGAAGTTACCTAAACTGTCCACACGATGGTGGCATAGCAATTATATATGAATGATCAGTGAGGAAAAAGGAGGACAGTGGTTTGGCAATGCTAAAATAAATTCATCTAAAAGAGGAAAAACACTTTTACAGCATTGTCAGCTGAACATGTGACATATTGTACCTTTATCAAAATGTGTCATTTTCGGTGTCCTTCTCAGCATGAATTCAACAGTTTATATATGTGTGCATTAAATACATGATTTAATGTGTTGGAGCACACATGTACCGCTTTTGTATACAGTGTATTGCATATACTGTAGTACTGTACAGCATAGTGTCAGCTGCCAGAAACACACATACTAAAAAATAGGACTCCGGTGCCCAACACAGTGAAGATAATCATATAGAGTGGATGACTTTACACACTTAGGATGCTAAACACAAGTTTGGTAAAATAACAAAATCTCACACCTAGAGTAATTAAAGAAACATATATTCAATGGACTGCTAGTGGCTTCAATGAATATTAATGAATATCAATGAGTATGGATGTTGATCTTGAAATCTTGTGTACACTGACACCACAGTAGTTTGCAGATTCATTTGAAACTAAATAAATACAAAGACATGAATGAAAGCCTCCAGCTGGACTTGAATTTCTGTTGCATTTTCTGTCTAATACACTCTTTCTCACTAACTCATACCTGAGTGTGTTTTCTTTCTGTTCCTTTATCTTTCAAGCTTTCTCTGTGGATGAGTTAGGACAGTTTCATCAGGGTGTCTTCTTGTTGATGATGGACCAGGAGTGGACTGTAAGCTGTAAATAATGAACACAATGACTATTCTCCCAGTCCCAGACCAACCACAGACCGACAGAAAGCCATAAAAACCATAAACTAGTCATACAACAACACACATAATCACCAAGTTAATCAAACACCTAAAGGAAAGTCCCTTCTTACTGGAAAAGGATGAAGGCTGGTTTCCCTGCCATGGAAATGCAATCAATCATGCTATATCCATCCAACAACTATAGGCAGTATTTTCTTCACCAATTAATCTATTGATTGTAGAATCAATATGATTGTTTAGTCTGTAACACACAGAACATATTTTTTCAGCGATTGTTAGTTTTGTTTAGAAAATAATCAACAAATGGTAAACTATCTGTATATAGTATTGCTACTGTGGATTCTTTACTGTTTTTATTACTGTTTATTTATATTACTTGTTTTGTATTTTACTATGTGTCTCTTGTGTGCACTTTACCCATCTGCTGCTGTAATCCTGCAATTTCCCCACTGCATAACTAATAAAGGAATATCTTAAACCATCTCCATTACTATTTCCCAGTGTCTGAGGTCCCAATAATAAGAACACCCAATATTCACATTTGAGAAGCTGAAACTAGTGATTTATTTATTAGCTTCAGCCATTCTTCTGAAAAATAAATAAAAAAGCTCATTCAATTATTTTATTCAAAAGTATCAATCCTGAGTGGACTAATTGGTGATCTATTTTTTAATTCAGAACCTAGTATATAGGAACTTATATACCATATATTAAAATGAAATACTATATACAGTAATACTGCTATCCTCCACTATTACTACCAGTAGTATAAGCAGTGGCATCATACTGGTGTCATTATTTTTCGTGTTATTCTGCTGCCGTGTTCCCAACATGCTGAAACAAAATGAGTTTTCCCATCTCCCGGCGGAAGTGGTTAGTGGAAGCGCTACTGGACTCCAACAGCTAGCTGGCTAGGGCGTTGCTAGCGGCAGAAAGTGGGATTTTCGGCACCGCTTTTTGCAAGTTTATTTCCTTGTACAAATAACGTCTTGCGTTGGAGAAAACAGCGTTTGATGTTAGCTAAAAGCGTAACGCTTCTCGGTGGGCCTTCGTGTCGTTGTTTGCGGAGGACTGGCGTTACTTTCTGTCCCGTTAGCCGCGCAGCTAGCCCGCTCCCATCCACGGGAATTCTGCCGACAAACGACTGGATTCTGGAAACATGGAGTCAAGGAGCGTCGCGCGCTGCTAACCGACTTCACTGGGGTGTCTTTCCCCGAGGAGACTTTTTAAAGGACGTATCACGGAGACGTATCGCAAGCCAGTCGACATCAATGCCGTGTTGAATGTGTATTTCTTCGCTCGTTGGCCAGCTCATTGTTGTGAACGGGACTTTGCGTAGTTTCCACTCGAAACAAGAGCATACGGAGCAAAGTTTTTTTCTTTTTTTTTTTTTTTTTTCCGCTGAAAGAGCTCGTCTGTTTTGTTAGCTGTTAAGTTAGCTGGCGAGATTCAACGCCAGCCAGCTTCTTTTTTTTAAACAAAAAAAACAACAACATTTTAACAGATTTAGTTTTCCCCCTATCTGCCGTCTTCCATCGGTATAACATTAGCAGTTGTTGCTAATTTGTAACACGGGTCGTTTGCACTCGGTATTGAGCAGTTCTCATGGTCACGGAAGACTCGTCTCCACGGCCACAGGCAGCAGCGGGCTCTTCTGGGAACGAGGAAGACCAAACGGGACTGGTGGGATTTCCAGCATCTCCATAGACCGTTTAGGAACCGAGGGCCATTCAGCCGAACCGGGGTTGGCGGCGGCGGCAGGACGGACTGCATCGCAGGGCCACGGCGTCTGTTTCCATCGGATATTGTGTGTACACGTTTCATATCAGGCGGAGGACTGCGATGTGAACGCGGAGGATTCATACGAGGAGTTCGTGCATGCAAAGACAACTTGCGCCAGCTGACGCAGTGGGTTTTCTCGTGTTGCCAACATTGTTTATAGTCGGGATATCATCTGACTGCTCATACGACAGAGGCCCCGATTCATTTGTGAGGTATGCACTGTCGATTTTGGCGTGGAGTAACGTTATTGACTCACAGATAGCATAGTGTTTAAAATAAATAAATCTCATCCAGTGTTTGGACGTGCTTTGGAACAACCCAACAGTGTCCTACAAGTCATACATATCTTCAACACCATTCTCAAAATCCCTGCCTAATTCAGATTTATGCCAGAGAAGGACGCTCCAGGAAATCGCCTCATCACACTCTGGAAAATGTTAATCGGATATAATTTGCTGCAAATCTAGAACCGGAAGCCCAATGAGTGACACACAGTCCAGCTTCACTGACAGGTACAGTATGCAAAGGCATTTCTATCCGTCTGCACGCCACATGCACAACTTTATTCTTCAGTGATGCAGACATTTTGTGGAAGTTTCTTGAAACTCATCCCACATTCTGATGAAAACATGTTTTACATGGTCCAAGTAAAGCACTCATTTGTGGTGCTGTGCTCAGTAATAACTATGTTATACAATCTAATTACTAAGGAAGGACATCAGATCTTGATGGAAACTCTGCTGATCTCAGCATGGGTAATGGGAGTTCTCTGCAGACAGTAAAGTAGTACTTGTCCAAGGATTGAGAAGGCCTGCCACTGTTTGTGTGCCAGAGAGAAGTCGCCTGGGATCCATGTGCACCTTTCAACATCCCTATTACATCTAAGCCTTTTAAAGCTAACCTTCTCCTACACCTATTAAAACAGTCTCTGGATTTAGAGAAGACCGTAGCTCTGCCAATGTATCACCTTATATAAGGCATCTGTCAACTTAAACTCAAAGATTTGACACTGTTGCTAAAACCAGCGGGCCAAATGATGTGTCAATACCCAAAGAAAACAATAAATGGTGGAGAAGCATCAGTCTGTATAGTCCTAATCCTTTGGGATATAAATTGTCAATTTGTTGTTATTGCATCTTTACAAGACTGAATCCCCCTATGTTTTCCTACCTGGAGAATAACGAGGTTTCTATTGTCAATATGATGTACTCTGGCATTGAAGATGAGCAGTGAAGCTGATGCATTACATCAAGCCTTTCACCTGAATCCCACATACCTGCAAGGAGAGCAGCCCAATACAGTGGAATGTGGTCGGTGGATTCATAGCAGAAGGAAGCTTTATTGCACAGGTTGGGATCTGAAATATCCTCCTGGCTAGTGCATGAGCTAGAGGCTAAAGCCCAACCCCATTTTACATGACCCCCTCCCCCACTGCAATGATGGCAACAGTAGCTGGCACCAACTGCTATTGTGGTGCTGTTAATTGTGTGTGAATGTGTGTTCAATTTTTTTTGGAATAGTATTACCACAGTGCTGTCGATGGCACTATTAACTAAACTGGCGTAGACACCATCATGTGTCTAGTTTTTTTAAATTAGTTAAATGAACAAATCTTTGCTGTCCAATCACGGATATTATGGAAGCTACGAAGCAACCACTATTATGTTTCTTTTAGACAGTGTAGTATATCATACAGTATATTTGTCATCTCAGATTTGCTGCGGCATTTGTGAAGCCTCGAGAATGTGCTATGCTAATTTGTTGTCTATTCATCTTCCCTTTAGTCAGAGTATGTTGGTTGACATCTTTAATGTGAGCCTGTTTGTTTGGGTTTCACAAGCTTGGTGTCCTTAAAGTCACAATTGTTCCTCTACCAGTAGAGCATGATGCAAGCCATTATGCTAATGTGAAAACATATACAGTGTGACAGCATTAGACTGTGCAAGCAACTAGCTCTGTGCCTTTGTTGCACAAAAATATTGTTTAGACTGCTGATTTCAAGGATGTTTTCCACAGTGGTTGACTTTATTGATTAATGGTGTTGTCAGTCTCTCCTCTCCTTAAGTCTGTTTGTATTTCCCTGTCCTTGCTTTCTCTACCTCCAATGTGTGGTGTTGTTAATTTTGTTTTCCCTCTGTTGGCTATGGTGGGAGTTTGCATCTAACATCTATTGGGGTTGGGCTGCCAGCCGATGGGTCAGTTTAGTGTGCTGTTAGCTCTTTGTCATAGAGTTCTGCTGATCCCCACGTTTTTCCCACCCCCCCCTGAGGCCCTCCCGGGAAGTGGTGCTGGTGACATCACTAATAGTAAACAATAGCTTTTAGTGGGAGCAATCTGGCTGTCTGCTGAATGCTCCTCCACCAGTGTAGGCCAGGTACATTCAGGGAGGCTGGTTGGAGTATGTGTTCATTGCTGCCCTGTTTGAGGGACAATGTATGTGGCTTATTAATGCAATACAGTTTCAACTACCACATTTGTTATAAATTGATTAATTATCTTTGATTCTAACATAACTGTTGATTGTTTATTTTGTCAGTCCGACAGGCCAAAAACCTAAAAAAAAAAGAGCTTTTGAGATTCTGCAACCAGCAAATGCTCGGTGTTGCAACTGGATGAATATATAATCAAAAATAGTTATATATTGGTATTTTGTCAATTGATTAATACATAATTATGTCACAACACCAACGGATAATAGCGTGGCACTGGAGTTGATGTCTTGCCGTCCTGTAGGAGAATCCTCATGATGAATGTTTTCATGAGTAGTTCTGACAGGTCGGTCTGCTTGTATGCGTCTCCTGTATTTGGCATCCCTCCCTTTTAATGCAGTATGCTTCTACTCCATCTAGTCAGCACTGCTACTAGGAAATCTGCATCAGCTGCTCTGAACTGTGCATTAATTGAGTATCCAGGAGTCATTTTAAGCTCTGATCAGAAGTGCAAAGGCCCCAGCACAGCATGCAGTGGAGAGTGTTGTTATATACGCGTAACATGTTTGCTGCAACTGAAAGATAATGTTTATCTTTTGCAGGTTGGCAAAATAATTCTATTTCTATTTGAAAAAACGTTGGGGTTTTGACTTTGACAAAATAGGTTTTCTCCCTTACTTTACTCTTGCCGAACTGAATGTTACCAGGTCGTTCCCAACTGATGCATTTAGATTATTTCTTGGCTCAAAATGTGACAAAGGTGGTGTCTTAACGATCTACATGCTCCAGGTTGTGAGCAGGTGGGCAAGCCCCCATCTTCCTACCCTGCCTTTAGGGAGCCCTTCTTATGGAATATAGAGTATGGATTATACTCCCATTTTATTCGCTGTTTTAATTTATATTAAAATCAAGGGCCTCTTTTTACAAGGTAGAAGATGTCTAAAGGTATTCTTTAGACAATCTTTAGACATCTTCTGAAAAACAAATGCCTCTGTATACACAAGTGGTTGTGTATACAGAAATATCCGTTCATCAGGAACATCTCATTAGTTTTAGGGCCCGGATACATATCGCATTTCTTGCGCCCTCCAATCCATTGTTGTCGCAGAGATGGCGTGCTCAAGTGAGCTCAAAGCAAGAGCAATGCAGTTTCGGCACCTATTTTTCGGGGGCGCGCCCTGATATAAACAGTTAAACTTTTGGAACACAGCAACGAGCACCGCATGTCATGTGATGAGGAACAACCAATCACAGCCGACCGATATTTTTCCTTTATTCTGTAAATATCAGTCCATGCTAAATATGTATCCGTTGATTATTTTAGTGCAGGGCTACACAGAGCTTTTGCATGGACAATGTTTTAATGATATAATAGTCTCATATTATTTAAATACAGTCGTCACCTGTCTTCGTGCTCTGGAAAGGCACCCAGTTCCCGACCTACAAGCCTCGCGGTTTCCAGTTGGTAAAAGACGAAGCATCTGTCCGAGGCCTTATGCAATCAAACTACAAACAGCTCTGCAAATTGACCTGTCTGTACAAAGACTTTCACGTTAGAATTGATATTTTGTGTCAGAGAGCTGCTGATTCAGTTCCATGGTAAAGTTGGCGGTTTGTGGCACTACATTAGACAGAAAGTTGTTTCTAATACTTTGTCTTCCCTGAGTACGGTATTAGAAAAGAAAGTTTGAAAGCTCGAAGAAGCCCAAATTGATCTGTTACAAGTGCATAGTGACCTGCTCTCACAATTTGATCTTGCTGTGTTGTGTATATGGACAACTTCCGCAAAAGGAGAAGCAATTTGATTGCAAACTTGATCGTTGATTTCTTACCTGTGTCTTGGTCTCAGATCTTGTATGGAGTCTGAGTGTTTGTTACATTCAATATGAATGTTAATAGCTGTTGTTGAAATGGTGTGTCTACGACTTAGATTTCCAGAAAGAAGGAAATACTTAGGCATTTATTTACAAGCACAGCTACTCAAGATGTTTTCAACATCTGCCATCATTACAACCACCCACAGGCATAAAACAACTAGTTGATCCATAACATTTGTACTCTGACTACTCTATTTCCACAATCAGTCCTTTTTTACTGCAACAGTTGTTCTGTATTCTGACTCATGTCAGTACTTTAGTAATGTGAATTACTATCTTAAAAGCTAGTACTAATTATAAGTGGTGCATTATCTTACTATATTGTGCCAACCTGGAGTTATTCTGCTATTGCAGTTGCAGTGATGTCTTTAAAGCGGGGCTCTAGAAATTAGTTGTTGTGTTGACAACATGGTCACATTTTGGTTCAGATGGGTGGCTGTATATTCTCTTTGCAGCATTTATCTGAAATGTCATCATATTTTTCCTTATGAATGTGAGAAAAGCTGCATTCAGAGCTCTATCTTTTGATTATTACTTGAATTGTTTGTATTGCAACTTATGAACTACTGAAAGTCGGCACAGAATGGCAAACCAAATTCTTGGTTTTGTTTATTTATGTAATGTAAATGAGGACCTGAGGAAGACTCTGCTCACACCTGGATGTCACTTTGGCAGGCACACACCAACTCTCACCATACTCGGTCCATTCTTGCCAGATCCCATTTCCCTTTTCTTCACACACACTCTCAATCGCACCCATCACTTTTTCCTTTCTTTGCTTCAGTAGTCTGTTTCTCCCATCATCACCACATTTTCATCGCGCCTGGGGGACGGGAGTATTACCGTCTCATCAAATGTGCCTTAATAAATTAACCAAGTATAAATGAAAAGTGGACAGGTGAAAATGATTAGCCTATTCTGTGTTGTGGCATGGGCCTTTTTGTGTGCTTTTTCTTTAGTTATCTTAGTCAAGACAAGCCTCCCTAAAAGGAAATAAAGGGACACTGGGATCGCAAAAGAGAGGGAGCCATGCAAAGAGGAAAAGAAACGGGCGATGCCTCTGGGGTAGTGGTGTTGGAGTGTGGGTAAAGTCTAGGCATTAGCTGGGGCTCTGAGTGCTGGGGGAGTTGGGGTCTATCACCCAGCACTGTGATGCTGATGCTTGTGGACACCCTCTTCAATCCTGCCCTGTTAGCCAATAGAGCTTCGGGGCCCAACCATTACTTTCACTTCACAAAAGACAGGATCACTACAATAGAGAAAAGGGAGACAAGGGTAGAGAGCTGTCTTCCCCAAGTGTCATCTCTTCACATGTCCATTTAAGGGTTTTGTAGCCATGAACTAGGCTTTTGCCTTCAAGCTAACGGTGACACTTGTGAAGGCCCGATATTCTACAGACTGCACCGTGGCCCAGGAGATGTGATTCTTGGGATTTAGCTTACATTTTATTTGCTGTTATATTCATTATTTTACACTAAATGTATGATGTAAATTGATATACATACAATACAGATCTGTTCTCTTGTGTAAGTGCAGAAATGTGTCTGAGCAATCTTTTGTAGGGGGAAATGGATGTTTGTCGTTAAAACGGAGCAGTAGCTGATTGGGTGTCAAATCCTTTGCCTGATTTTTGCCCCCCACCCTGGCTCTGAGTGGGGATGCTCTAATTGAATGTGGTCTCTGTGTGTAAAGAGAGACTGTATTGTAGAGGCTGCTGCAGCACTGCGATTAATCTTACACTGCCTGTTTCTGCTGATTCAGGGGTGACTAGACAAACTCTTCCCTACTCTTTCGCGACAAGAACCAGTGTCAGATCACAGGTTCTCAACCACAGTCAGGTTGAGTTGAAGAGGCTGCTTTTGCAATGACTTCCAATTATTTTGATAGCAGAAAGCTAGGATAGTAAAAAAGGAGGGCAAGCAAGAACAAGGGTAGAGATGTACATGCTACACCTTTTGCTTTAGATATTGTTGTTGTCCCATAAATGTCCTGATGTTTTCTCTTTGCGATTAAGCTCTATAATAAGTATCATCTTGCATTCACCAAGCTTGATTTCTGAGAGGGCAATGTAATAGATGTAACATTGTATTGCTTTGGAAAGATGTATTACTACTGTGCTTTTACTACAGGTTGCACCCACTTAAATGTTATCATAGGCCTGCTTTTGACAGCCATCATAAATGTTTTAGATCAGTGCAGATTAACAGATCATACAAGTCTGGTGCAAGTGTCCCTTGCAGACTCTTACACATACCCTCCACCATAGTGCATACATTAATAAATAAATAAACCGCTAAATTGAAGATGCTCAGTTCAAAGAAGTTACTTGTGGATTAGAAAAGTTCTTAGGTGTTTGTGACATGTCTCGTGACCAACAGCAGTGTGGACAGTGTAGCATGTTGAACCACCTCTCTTCTTCTCCCGGTGTTGTAGGACAGCGGACAGCATAGCGTGAAGAAATGTCTATCCCCCGGCCCTCATGTCAGGAATCCTGATGAGGTTTATTGGGGCAGAAAGGGCACTGTTTTCCCCCTGAGGCTGTAGCTTGAGCTCCAGAGCTATTGCTCTTGTCTCTCCAACACACACACCATACCTCCCCCCTCCTGTTTCTCTCTCTCTGTCTGACTGTCTGTCTGACTGTCTGTCTGACTGTCTCATACGCTCACTTCATGTTTTCTTTCTTAAAATCCAATATACACAATAGTAAATTGTATGATTAAACTGCTAAGGCCACGGGTTGAGTGTTTTGATATTAACCTGTCTGTAATACAGACGGTGGTTTAAAGGAGTATCACTGCATGGGTGTAGACGACTTCTCACTCAGTAGCAAGGAGTGGAAAGCAGTGATGTAATGCTGGCTGTGTATTTGTGTGTGCACCCACATTGTGTGACTCAGGTATATAGATTGGATAACTGTGTGTGTGTGTGTGTGTGTGTGTGTGTGTGTGTGTGTGTGTGTGTGTGTGTGTGTGTGTGTTTGTGTGTTCTCTCCTATTGACAGGCTGCAGGTATGAATGCGGCTGTTCAAGAGATTGTATCATTACAGCATTGAAATAGAATCACAGACCAGTTTTAAAAGGGTGACTGAAAAGAAGATATTGCCAGTTCCGTAGATTATGTGTCATGACTCAGCTCAAAACCCGGCTGAGGACATTGTGCCGTCACCACAATATTTACACTCCAGTTCTGCCAAGTTTTCCACTGTACTCCAACATCTGAGGATGTTTTGCAGGGTGCAAGGTTATGGTGTATTTCACCGCCTGGAATGAAGCACACCTCAGTCTGATCTCTGTAGCCTGCAGGCAACTCCCCAAACTATCCAATCCTCTCCCAGTTTCAAACACGCCCAACTTCTCCCAGCCCCAACAACACCTGTGCTGTGAGCTGTGTCGCTCTGCTTTGGGAGGAGACTCCAGATTACTGCAGCAAATCCATATAGTAGTAGTACAAGTTACAAAATCAACATTGTCTGAAAAAGTCGGCGTAAAGCTCCCTTTATCAATTGTCCACCTACTTTGTTTTATAACTTGGGCATATTGGATGTATCCTGCCAACTCTTATCCTTATGATCAGTTTTTTTACTTATTTTTTTTGTTGGCTCTTTTTAAATATTCAAGTAGCTGCTTATAATTCAATGTTAAGTGAAACTTCTCTCTCTCTCTCTCTCTCTCTCTCTCTCTCTCTCTCTCTCTCTCTCTCTCTCTCTCTCTCTCTCTATAAATATATATATATGAGAGAAGCCTTTATCCGCTTAGACTGAATCTAAGAGGAACTGAGAATAACCTGAAGTGCTTCCCCTGAATCTTGCATGAGTTGGTCTAGTTTCTTTTTGTTCACTTTTTTCCTTCCTCTTCAGTTTGGGAGACCCGTGCACAGAAATGGCCGTGTGTGAGAGTCCTGCTACCTCAGGGCCGTCCCTCCCTCCCTCACTACTTTTTCTCTCTCATGGTCTGGTCTGGTCTCGGCCGCTCTTGCTGCCACTGTTGCTGCAGTTGGCCCAGCTCTGCCACAGTTTTCCATCAAAACACCAAACCTCAATGGAGCATTCAAGCCCAGGCCCGCTCCAGTGCTGCCCCTCCCTCCCATCCCACCCTGTTCTGACTCTGCCTTCTTTCTCCTTTTCTCACTCCGTACGCACATTTAATGGATCCGTCAAGAAAGAGGTCCTGCTAGCTCAGACTTGGAGACTTTTAAAGCTGGATCTGAAGAATTGAACGAGCTGAGTAAAACGGTTTTAGGGGGAAAACATGTTCTTGTCAGAGTTCTATATCTATGTATAATCTCTCGACAAAAAGTCCAAACTGCAAGACTCACAATTAGCTCAGCTAATTTATTTATTTAGATCTTATAGAAAGACTTCCAATATCCAAAAAAACATTTGCAGCAGAGCAAAGTTTCTAAAGGCTGGTTATTGATCTAAATTGACTCGCAATTATTCAGGCCAATAAATTATATGTAATGAGTGATATTGATTAATTCATTCCCATGCTTGCAGAGGGTTGATTGCAATGTCACAACTGTTCACATTGCATCTCACAATGTGGTTTTGTAGAGCTGCAACTAATGCTTTTTTTTGGGGTTGGAAGTTAATCTTTCAATTAATCATTTAGTCTAATAAGTGTCAGAAATGTGTGTGGGGGAAAAAAAGCAACAAAGCAGAAGCATCCAAACTGCCTGTTGTTATCACTGAAGAGTAAGAAAATATACACATTTGAACAGTTGCTGATTAATCAATCGACTATTGTTTATGCTCTGGTTTACGTTGTTTATTGTTCTTAACAGAGTAGTAGAGTGTTTAAGAGTATCATCAGGACACAGAACAATACACCTTTGTTGTCTACTGGACAGAGACTAATGTGGAGCCATTATGAGGGTTTACTAGAGATGTACTGGGATGTTATGTGAGCTCTGACTGTGTCAGCGATTCCTTTTTAGTGAAAACTCAAGAGAGAACCTTCTTAATATGACCAGTCAGCTTTGCAGTGACTGGAGTCTCTTTGTGACAAACATTTCCTCTCAACATTTTCATAGTCATAACTACACTGTCATTTTTCCAGTTGCATATTACAGTATTTCACTATGGAGGTGCATATTAATTATTACGAACCTCAGCCGACGTGCTGTAGTTATAATTCCTTTTATATTGAAAGCACCCATTTTAAAAAGTGCAGCCCAAACCAAATACTTTTAGTTGTTGGACATGCAATTTGTGTACCAATAATTCTGCTTCTCTGGAGTTCTGTGTATGTCATATGTTGCATTTAACAACATGCAACAACACAGCTGATTGACAGGCAACTGTTACTTTCAACAATTGTATATATAAAAGTACAGTTTCTATTGTTGGTTGTAAGTAGTGCTCTCTTCTCTTTTCTGATGTTTTCGTTACCTACCAAGTTGTGATGAGGTTTCTGCATCTTTTTCATAAAGGTTCAACGGTCTTACAATCAAGACATCTTGTGTAGTTTGCGCTGTGATGCTGGCGGGTCTTCGGTATTATTATAGTTTTTTTGGGGGGCTTTTGTTCAATTTCCTTCCCTACTCTCCATTTTGCTGTTTTAAAGTGAAACTCATTGTGACAGCAATGTCGTCACAATGTCATCCACCCAGGCGGAAAATTGTTGTTAGAATATATTTTTCGATTTTACCTTATTTTAGCCTTCTTTATTTAATATTAACATTGGAAGCCCCATCACTTTAAAGATGCTACATTTGAAATTGTCTTTTGATCTGAGCTTCTCTGTGCTTAAACATAGCCGATTTGGCTGCATGTGCAGGATAGTGCATGTGACGTCCGGTGTGTGTGCCCCACTGGATATCTTGTTGCCGTCATACGGTGGTTACCACTGATAACGCAATTGAAGCTTGACTCTCCACTCACTCTGTAGTTTTTTGCACTGTTATTGCTATTAGCAACGTTAGCTGCAAGCTGCCGACTCACCCCAGATATGCTTTGAATTTCAAAATTAGCCCCTTTTGAGTACTTGTATCTGATCGCAAAATAATGTATTCATCCCGAACGTGCAAACTTCTGTTTCATCATTACCGCTTTCTTCTTTCATAAATCTTCTTGAACATAAACGTTCAATTCTCCCATTGCCTACAACCTTCAGTATCCGTAGTGTTCTTTCTTAATATGCTTTCTATCGGGTGCCTTGTGTTTCAGTTTCTTGCTGCCTCTTTAACATCTTATTCCCTCTGCCCTCTTATTTCTGTCCATTGCTGCCATCTTTCTTCATGACCTCCTGTGTCCCTCTCCTTAGCCCCTAAATATTCGGTCTTCGGCAGGGCACTCCATAGTTATATGAAATATAGATACCATGTGATATTATACAAAACTAAATTCCTTCTCAGTTCTCTTTAAACAGTTTTAACATGAATAAAACCTTATTAAAACATTTGTAGTGGTACAAGATTATTTCTGAAAGCATGACTCACAAGTCTAGTGCAGCTTAAACATTAGAGGCAGCCTGATGCATCGTCCAGCCTCTTAGAACTGTGTTTGCCTGTCACGTTTTTATTTGTTCCTGTACGATGAACCAAGAACAACATCTGCCTACTCAGTTTTGCTGTGTGTGTGTGTGTGTGTGTGTGTGTGTGTGTGTGTGTGTGTGTGTGTGTGTGTGTGTGTGTGTGTGTGTGTGTGTGCTGACTTTTCCATCTCTCCAATTCAGAGGTTTCTTAGGGAGTGGGCTACTTAAAGCTAGTTTTTTTTTCTGCTGGAGGCTCTGGAACTTATTACAGTCTGAGGCATTTTCATAAACGGGCCATTCAGCTGCCCCTGCATGGCTCTGAATGAGACACACTGTCGCCAGGAGAAAGAGTTAAAGTGGGCTAGTTAGTCATGAGTCCTCCCTATTACGGAAGACTTGTGTAGTAATCGTACTACTGTTCTGTATTATAATACTTTGGAGCGTTTACATTTTTAATTATACTAGTGCATTTCAGAGTTACAACCCATTCATTGTTGTCTTTAACTAATTTACATTTCCTTCAGCATTTTACAAATGTCAAACCTTCCTTGAAATGAACTGTTATCCCTCTGAGCAAATATCCCCTGAATAAAGATATATGGCCTCGGCAATAAAGTACAAAAAGGTATTTGTTTTTGTGGGATTGTTTCCTGGCTGAGACATCAGTCTTTTCCATGCTTTCCACTTCATCACAATAAAAAATACAAATTAAACTGAATCTTAATGTAGGCTTTATGGTAACTGTGTAACAATACAACTTTTTGTGGTTTAACATTGGTTGTTTTTCAAAATACATGAAGAAGAAAAGCAGAACATGTCTCCCTCTGTGCAGACAGACCCCACCAGGAATCATTTCGTGTTGAGGGACTGCACAAAGTTCAGGAGATTTTCCTTTCAGTGGAAAGTGCATTACAAATTAAATATATGATTAACATTGGCTTTTGGTATAGATGACTTCTAGAGAACCTATAACCTGAAATGCAATTTTGGCCATTTCAAAGTGCAGCATATGTCTTTGTTTATTACAGTGATACATATCATGAAATGTAATGTAATATCACGCACAGGGTACTGGAATTAAATAGGTTATTGTGTATGAATTGTTAGGGCCACTTGGGTCAGGTTTTTTTTGTGGGAGTGTGGGTTTAACACTCCCACAGATGCTGATATACACTCTTTACAGTCCAAGGCAGTGTCAAAGTGAGGTAGAAAATCTTGAATCTTCGATGCAGAATTAATTATTTTACTCTGAACTATTTTCAGTCCATAAGGTTTTATTATCAAGATGAGATCAAACACCTACTACGAGAATTAACACTGAGTATCTCCCTAAATCTACATCTACATTTCAATTTGCATCTGCCAAAACAGAAAGTCAATACATAAATCTCTAACTTCCTGGAAAACATGGCCTTTAACAATATGGTATTGACAGCATCCCTAAATGATTTCATCTCTACCTCACTATATGGCAGTAATCAGTCTCAGGGCAGGCGGCCTCGAAGGAAACCGGCCATGGATGTGATTTAGGATATGATTATTACAGTCAAATCATGTCTGTTAGGAGCTAAATCACCACACACACGCACACGCACACACAGAGCTGAGATCTAAGAGGCAGGGGACATTTGACCTGGAAAAGGCTTTAATCTGCAGCTGAAGAACTCTGTTTGATCAGGATTATCATGTTTACCACAATATGGGTCTCGGGAAGCTGTCAGCCTGGCATCTTGTTTTTCACCCTCCATGTTCGCACAAATGCTCAGCTTTTATTTACTTTTTTTTATCAGTTCATCGCTGTGAGATACTAATGAGCCTTCTGTTTTATCTTGCAGGTTTCCCAAGAAAGCAAACAGGTAAGAATTATAATTTTTTTATCATATTTTATTGCAAATATCTATGTTTATGGGTATTAAATCCTGTACGCACACACACACCCCAGTGGTTTACATACAGAGTTCCAGATGAGGGAAATGAGGCAGGTCTTGCTTGGAACTGCTGCGCTGCAACAGAAGTCTTCAGAGCTCAGACCAAACATACCCTCTCTCCCCCCGTCACACACACACACACACACACACACACAGTGAGGGACAAAGGGGTCCCTCTTCTGAGGGCGGTCCATCACTGCCTTTCACTGTGAACAGAACAGTGGCCTTTCACAGTTGAGGCCGGCATAGGCAGAAGCAGCCATACATAGCCTCCCGAGGTTCAAGCCGGAGTCTGGCCTTGTAGCACCTCCTGTGAGGAGCGTCCTTTCTCTGGGCACTGAGCAGAGCGACTCCACATCCTCTCTTGCTGTCACATTATACAGTAGACACACTCAGCATGATTCATACACTAGGAGGTCAACTTGCCACATTATTCTCAATGCTACAGTGAACAATTGCTGGTTCTGTGTGCTGGCGTAATTCCTCCTGAACCGTCGCTTGCCTGCATCTTGCATCTTGTGCACATACAGGGTAGTCGTACAGCAAGACACAATGACACAGCCTGTAACAATTGCTTCTTATAAAAGTCTACAGTGTTGCACGTGACTGCACATGCTGGATAAATGCCGATGTCGTTTTCTGTTTCTCTAGAACCAGCAGCATTCTCAGTAAAGACCACCCCCCGGACAAGAAACCCAAAAGTGACAAAACCTCACTTCCCTCCAATGAGTTTGACCCTACAGGTAACTTTCCACTTTTGTTTTCAGGCTCATACTCCTGTTCTGTCTTTCATATTCATTCTTTTTTTTAACGTTCTGTCAAAGACCCTGCCGTTTTTATGTTCGCTCCCTCTATCTCTGTATTCATCACTTTATCTGACTGCCTCCTACATCTCTCTCTCTCTCTCTCTCTCTCTCTCTCTCTCTCTCTCTCTCTCTCTCTCTCTCTCTCTCTCTCTCTCTCTCTCTCTCTCTCTCTCACAAACACAGTCTCATGAAACAATTGTGGTGATGATAGTTTGCACAATGCATGCTGGGATGGTGAAAGGTGGTGTGTGTACCTTGCTATGTGCTTTGTGTTCTCTTTGAAAATAGTACATTCATTTTACTTGTGTGGTCTGACAACTTATTTCATACAGAAGTTGGAATTGTCTTTCTTTTTGTGTTGATTCCAACTAATGGACAGCACAATATGTGTTTATTGGATCAGTCTTCATTACACTGCATTATACCAACTGTTTGGCAGAAGCTTATGTTGCTTTTAGATGTTGCAGGTTTTAAACCGATAAGCAAAGAAAGGTTTGATTATAGGACCTTAAAATCTGAAGCGGCATGTTTAATGTCCACATGTTTCTTGTAGTTTAACAAAAATCTGTGCACTGTGGGTTTTGTATGTTTAAAAGTGGTTGGGTGGTCTGATGCATACTTGACAGGAACAAAAAGCCATTAAGCCTGTTATGCACTCCAGTTTTAAGTTTATTGCCGGGTGAGATTGTTGGGGTTCAGAATCAGACTAGTTTGATATGCGGACCTGTAGTATTTGTCAGCAATCAGGGCACTATGATTTGAGATATGACTAAAGCTTCTGTATTCAAAACAAAATAGAAAATCCTCCACACCACATGGCAGCTTATCTCTATATGATGCAACAAAACATAGACAAGATGTGCTTTCTGAGACATGCACTAAGACCTCTTTACATGTATTCTCTGATGGTTTGTTCCACTTTTAGAATGATGCAATGTTTAAAGTGCAAAGTAACCACAGAGGCAAATTATTCTTTATTTAATTGAAACCTATATCGTTGGGTCATCCTTACAATATTATACTTGACATTATTCATGTTTGGTTTGTGTAATGATCTTTTGCATGCCTGTATGGTGGTAGTCTGTATTTCTATTTACCCTTTTAGTTATCTGAAACTTGCATGAACTTTGCATGAACTTTGACTACAATATTTTCCTCGATGTTCTCCTGGTGTCATCTTTTCTGTCATAATTTCAAACTGGGTTGGTTTTATTAAGGATGGGCAGGAGTAGTCAGATACTCAGGAGATGAATGTTAACGCTGGCAGACGAGATTCACATGTTTCCAAATGAATCATGTGTAATAATTAAGTTTAGTGGTGCAACAGATCATAAAACCTACAGTTCTGACCGTATCACGGGTCAGAGTCACGGATCGGATCAGCACAAAAGAAAAAAGAGGCACAAATCTAACTTTTGAGATCCCTGATCACGTTTTTTTCACTCCCATACTACTTGCCGATCGTTGATGATCCATATTGGCAGATACAGATCCCTGTATCCGCCTGTAAATTCAACATGGATTGGTTGTTTACAATGTAATATTATTAGAGTTCATCAAATAGAAAAGCATAAATGTCAAGGTCCTGATTGCATATTTTACTTAATATTGTCAATCTTGAGAGAGACCTGAAAGGCATTGAATATAAAGTAAATTTCACCAGCCGCAGGCTCAGTTCCAATTTAGGTAAGGCCGTTGACGTATTACCACAATACTTTTGGATCACAAAGCCCACAAATTCTGTTTATTTTATGAAGGTCCTGTTGCATTTTACAATAAAATCTGCACCACAAAAGCTCTTGAATTTAATGCAGGACATAACGTTTTGAAAAATGGGACCACTGTCATTGAAGTCATTGGTAGATCACCTTTAGGAGTGGAGGTACTTTCAACAAATATCTAGCTGGTTCATTTTTAGTGACTGCACTCCTGCCTGTCCAAATCATTATGTTTTATCAAACTATCTATTTGTTCATTTAATTTTCTCCTCCCATGATTATTTCTCCCTCATGATTTTCTCTTTCCTGTTTTGTGTTTCCTTTCCTTGTGTTGGTTCTCGGTGTGTTTGTATACTGCTGTCTGCGCTGTGGTCTGCGTGGTGGGGGCTGTGAGCAGAAGCTCTGGTGGTGCAGAAGAGTGGCAGCAGCAGTGTGCTAGCAGAGGGGAAGCCTGAGTCCTGTGGTAAGATGCTCCTGCTGGGATGGCTGGTGTGACAGCTGCATCTATATATGCTTTGTTTAGACCATGGTGTGAAATTGCCACTAGATGTTTGTTTTAAATGGAGACGACAAACTCGTCTTATTTTATTTATTTAACGTATTTTTAAAAATAATTAGTACATTTTCGACTGGGTGGTCAAAGGTCTGAGTTGCATGTTGTGCTGATTCATCTGGTATACAGGTTTTAATTTCCCGTACAATATACATTTTTCAAATACTGGCAGACCAGAGGACAGCCATGAAGAGTGCTACTACCATCAGGGCAAGATTTGAGTGCATTAAGAGAGGACCCCTATTGACTGCATTACCCTTCTCAGTCATGGTTAAACTTTATAACGCAACAATTAATAACCCATAACTGACTCGTTTAACAGCGTAAAACACAGTGGAACAGCGTTTCTTGAATTTTGCCATTTCTAATGCGATATTTCACAATGTCCTTACAAATATATAAATGGACATGAGGCTTGTGGCCAAAGCCTCCAGTAAACACACATTGTCATTATTATGTGTAGATGGCCTTGGGTGCTTCCAATCACCACATTTTTGGTTCGTGTACTTGTTGACCAGAACACCTGGTACAGGTTGTAAGATATTTATGTAAGAAATATATATATAAAAGCATAGAAACCAATTTAAACCACTTCTTTTCGCTATCCATGTTTATGCTTAATACATTGAAGTTGTATATTTCTTCCCAAATGTATTATTTCATCTCAATCCAGGGATGTTTTATTACCATTTTTCCCCACAAAAAATTGTCACTATTAAAATCCATTGTTGGACTTCAAAGTTAGATTTTGAAATGTCAGGATTCAGTTGTATAGTTTACTTTAAACCGTAATCCTACAATTGAGTCGGGTCCTAATATTGATATATATTTTCAGCTAGATCATTGAAATGGGATTAGCAATTAACTCACACAGAAAATAATAAAACATAGATTCAAGGGACTTCCTTTCTCTTGGAGTAAAGTCAAGCACCCACTGAACAAAGTGACATGTTTTCAGAATCCTCATCGGCCCTGTGGTGCGAGAGTCCCGTCAAAACTCTGTTCTCTCTCTTACTTCTTTCAATGTCTGGGACACTTTTTCACAATGACTCTAATAATTCTCATTTGATTTAAGATTTTCCAACAAAATGACTTCTAGCACATGCAGTCAATTGAAAAAAACTAATTATTAAGGCAGCTGTCAGAAGTACCAGTTCCTGCTGATGTCTAGTCTCTGGTTTACTAGATTTGGTCAACACACGTCTCTCACTCGTTTCCTTTTTGTTCGTTGTCTGTATTCACTCTCGTAGCTCTGCTGGTGGCCGAAGTCCCTGTTGCACTGGAGAGTACTTATGCTTTTGTTTGTTTACAGTTTCTGTGTGGATTTCACAATAGTTGTGCAGAACAAAATAAGCTTTAATGAGAGAAGGAACGTCCTCCGTTTTGTGTCCGTCGCTCTCCTGAAAGCCACAAACCGTAACTTCAGACATCTGCTGATAACGCCGACCGCTAATCGCTCCGATAACAGCTTCTTTTTCCGCATGTCGGCAGTAGTAGAATTATAACGTGCAGAATGTAACTGCTCAACAGCTGCTAGCATAGACCAGGCCAGTAACGCTTGCAATCCATGTTGAAATGAATCACTGGTGGACCTGGCTGTTTGTTTTCTTTCGGAAAAGCCTTAAGTGATGGGGGTGTAACGAATCGGGAAAGGACACGTTGTGACTGCGAAGACCCAATCAAGTAGCGAACGTGGGTGTCGTCGTCATCGTTTTCAAACGTATGCGGTTCCACATGTCCACACAAGGAGGTAACCCCGGAGTTTTCAAACTTACGTGGCTTTAGCGTTTCTTACCCCTTAGTATTCGATGCTTTAAAACGCCGGAGTAGTGCGGACGCTCGGGATAAACGTAACAAAAGATATGCGTTTTTAAAATAGAAACGTAGTAGTGTGGATATAGCCTCTGTCTAGTGCAATTATCTACTATCATATTCAACAAAGCATAGGTGTGTTCTCTCTCTCTGTTTGAGTCAGTTATCGCCAATGCGTTCAGTCTTGCATCAATTTAGAATAGACTATATTCACAGATGAAAAGCCTTTATCTCAGAACAGCTCTGAATTTTTTTCACAGGCTTTTAGATTTAAGGAAAGTAGTCTGACCTTTGAATGCGGTATTGTAATGATTTATTGTAATGGTTCCTTCTTTTTGTGATTGTGGGGCTGAAGGTACTCTGTCAGTATTAAAGGTCAGTTTATTCTCTCGAGTACATTTCCTTGTGTTTCAGCAAAGGGTGCAGATTTCAGATCAATCAAACCTCTGAATAATACATTAGTTTGAGATGGATTAACCTGATCAGTGATCCCCTCGGTTTATAAATACCAACCAAAGATCTCTTAAAAACTGTTCGAACATGGGCAAAAGACCAACATCTAGAGGCATATTCACACCAGTTCTTTAACCCATATGGATTCACCTTTCTCCTTGACACCCCTGCCCTCTCCTCCTTTCCCTTCCCCCTGCTCCCGCACTCTGCCTAACCCTCTCACTATGCCCCCCACCCCCCTCCAAAGCCTGGGGCTTTTGCTTCCCCTAACCCCTCTCCGTGTATTAGCTCCTGTTCCTTCCACTCTCCCACCCAACCCCACAACTGCCCTCATCGATCGAATCAACTCTCTGGTTGATTCTGCACAAGGAAACAGCTCTATGGTCACCTCACTCGGCTTTGGTTTACTTATAAAGTCTTCTTTTTATAAAGGTGTTTTAAGAAAGCTTGCTTTGATTGAATAATCCACTCAATTCTTGTTCATGATAACATGAGACAATATTGTATGTTTTTGTTGCTTTTTGAGCATTTAGCATTCTTTGCATATTGTGTTGTTCTTTTGTCTGGACTGCCCTGTAAGTCTAGTCAGTGTCGGCCAGACATTAGATAAGCTCTAATCTCTTTTTGCTACGCTACACCTCATAAATAAACCTGAAAAGTAACGTTCCTCCTTCTGGCCTGTGAGACTGCAACAAAAAATGTCTGGAGTGCCTGTTTCAAACATCACCTCACACAGAAGGACCCTCATTATTAGTGTTAACGTAGTTAAGAGGTTGTTTTTTTAAAATCTTTTTGGTATCTTAACCTTAGAACAAGCTTTCTTAACTGTACATGCTCAGATTATGGCATGTTGTAATGTTGTTATCCTGAAAACAGAGTTATATAATACAGGACTACAGGTTATGTGCTGATATGTTAAAGACTATTTACACCTTTTTTAAGTAAAAACGATACTAACATACCCATATGCACTGTTCATTGAAAGCAGTGGTTTCTGTTATCATTCCTCATGTGCATACTGGCTGCAAATAGATCCCATCTTTCAGTGCAAGAGATGGGAGTCAAAATATCTTAATGATCAGTACAGACAGGAGGAACATAGGCTGAAATCAATGATAATTAAATGGTTCATATGGGCATGTGAGTATTATTTTCAGATATACTTCAGAGAATGTGAACCTATCCTTTAAATGGTGGCAGTCTATTCTCTTATCCATAAGTGAAAACCTTTTGCTCAGCATATTCCAGGACTCCAGTGTAAAAACTACTCCTTATAGCCTGCAAAGTGTGATTGTATCCATCCACAATAAATTCTTAAATTTATTTAAAATATCTGCTTAGGTTTTATTACACGGGTGAGGTAAGTACATTTTCTGTAATGACTTCCTGGTCCTTTTGAAGACACTGGTATGTATTTCTGTCTCACTTGCAGGTCTGGTTCAGCGATGTGTAATCATCCAGAAAGATGAAAATGGCTTTGGGCTCACTGTCAGTGGTGACAACCCAGTGTTTGTGCAACTTGTCAAAGAAGGTAAGGCGGAGTCTCAAACTTAAAAGAACGAAGAAAAAAAGATGTTGTTACATTACCTACTTCTGGTCTTGGCAATTGCAATATAGATATGGGCTCCTTTCTCATGCACTGACATCAAACTGTCATGGTAGTTTGCTGTGAACTCACAGATGTGAAGGGTAATTGGGACTCGACAAACCACCACCACTCTGGCACTTAGAGGGGTGAAGCCATTGACTGTATATTTCCTGCTCAGTAGCTGCAGCTTCTGCTTTATCTTTATCATGTTGTCTTTTAAAGAGGGGACTTTGACAGGACACTCATGTGGTCCCCAGCAGTCTTTCTCTGTCGGTAGAAAATGATGTGGGCTGTTATCGGGCTTTTCAGTCTGTAAAGTAGAGAGACAGAAAAGGAAGGAACTGATCGAGGACTTAAATTACACTGTCGTCAATGCATGGGAGTGTTCAACTATCTCTGTGTGGCTTCCCAATTGTCACTGACTCACCTCAAAGCAATATACTTAGAAGTTGTATGAAATATGCAGATGAAACTGTTTGTGTATCTGTAGTATCTTGCTTGTTCATCCTTCTACTTTCAGTCCAACTGATCAGACAGAATGATGTCCTTAGTTCAGTGACACCATTTAAATGTCCATACTAATACGAAATTGAAGACTCAAAATGCAAATCATAATAGTGTATCAGTAAAACTGTATTTGTTTTACAAACTGTATGCCGACTTTAGAGTCAGGTGTGGATCTCATAATAACCTGTCTCATGCCTAAATCCCTTTGTTTTGGGTGGAGCTGTGAAACAGGTCCTTCTTATAATATAACCACTGTTATGGTCTTTCAAAACGGCACTCAAATAGTCACTTTGCAACATCTGCTCTGTCAAGGCTATATTATCTATTCTTTGTGCAGGAATATCAACAATTACACCATGACGCTGTATGTCTTAGTGTCTCCTCCACCCTTTTCATTCTTACATTTGTTCTATAGCTTTCCTCGCCACTTCTGTTCCCTTTATCACTTATTTTCCTCTGTTGTGTTTGCCAGATGGGGCTGCCATGCGGGCAGGTGTTCAGACAGGAGATAGGATCATCAAGGTATTGTGTACATCTTTCTCCATGTCTTTAAACCGCTAATGTCACTGTTTTCTTGTGCAAGGCCAATAAAGAGGCTGAAGGCTGCCACCTTCTGGTCGGCTTGTGTGTCTACTGTCTTTATCTCTCTGCATCTGGAAATGGAGTGAGATGTCAAAACGTAGAATGGAAGTTTTTGGTCTCGGCATTTGTTTTTTTAAATATTTTAATGACGGTACCATTGCTGTCTTTCAGGTTAACGGGACCCTTGTTACACATTCGAATCACATTGAGGTGGTGAAACTTATCAAATGTAAGTCTTACTGTCGGTGTTCTCGCAAAAAAAGCCACATAAAAAAAAAAAAGTAAACTTTTAAGTAAAACTGACTCTTTGCTATGATGTTTCCTATCCAGCGGGCTCCTATGTGGCCCTCACAGTGTTGGGGCGTCCTCCAGGGCTCGCCCAGATCCCTTTGTCTGAAGCAGAGTCCGAAATGTTGGGGGTTAGCATTTCGTCTCCAAACTCCCCAGCAGCAGAACGGCCCTACAGTGCACTGGACCGCCTCTCCTTCACTCAACCACCATGGGTACTAAAGACAGTTACCTTCTGTTGTCCTCAGTTTCTTGCCTCCACAAACTTGCTTTTCTTCCCTATTCTCCCCGCTTGAGGCCTTTCATATGGGTTATCACTGCCCCTTTCGAAGTTGTGGTGTTGTGTTCAAAGTTGGAATGTTGTGCGGTGATTCCACCTTGCCATTCTGTATAAAAGGTATGAACACGGAATGGGGCACCAGAGTTATTGCAGTTAAGCAGTCAGCGGAGGTGTTCACACAACCAAATAGACATCTGTGTAAAGGGAACAGCCGGTATGGCGGAACACCAATTTTTTTTTTTGTGGCTTCTCTATATCATCTTTTCTCTCATATTTTCTGTACGCCTAAATGTTTGTTAAATGCATCATGATCATCATCTAATCTTTGCCTGAATGCCTCTCATCTGTTGTCTAATGCACAGTTCCTCCTGTCGTTTTTCCCAAAGGATGAGAATAACAGTGTCTGCAACCAGAGGGTCGACATGTTGCAAAAGATACTCTCAAAAGAGCAGCAGGAGCTACAGGTTAGCATAACAATCACTGCCACTTACTGTCTTCTTTCTATTGTAACACTTCTTTTGTTCGTCGGTGTTTGCAATATAATCTAAACCCTCATAAGTAATTGGGTTATTATCTGTGTAGAAAATGAAAGGGTCAGTTCTCCATCTTTATATAGAACGTTGCGTTGGGTAGGAGGCAGGTACTATGTGTACATTTCACACTTTTGCTTTTTATGCAGTAGATTTAGACTATTTTCCTCAACATCAGAACGGATTCAACACAGGACATAGGCTCAGACCTGCATTAGCATATGTCTTGGGTGATCCGATCATAAGTGTCAAGCTCTAAGTTTGCCAGTTCTAAGTACGTCAGTTCACGCCTGGCATTCACTCAGTGGTTTATGTGACATGTGAAATACTTTCAAAATACTAATGTTTAATACAACCCAAAATACACTGAGCTACCTGCAGGGCCGTTGCCCCACCTAGTGGAAAAGTCTCACCACACCACTGAAGAAATCAAAACAATACAGACTGGGTCTATTCCTTGGTGTGTTCCAGGCAAATTAAATCGTCCAAGATGTTTGACACATTCATTAAATATCTCTATTGGCTCTAGTGGCTTCCCTAAATTCATTGACAAAGCCAGCGAATTACTTTGTACTTGCACTCACGTAGAGGACATCTGTTGAGTAGGCAGTCCTTCAGTTACGCACAGGGCAAATTCACGTACACATCTCTAAAAGAATGTAGCCCAGACCACCTCTGAATGTGATCTGCGCGATCGGTTCTCAATAAGTCCTCGATGACTCTTCGGTGCATTGGTGAATCGAATCGCCCAGCACGCATGTCAAGGCCAGGTCTGAATTGAGCCATACCATACCAGTGGCTTACAACTGGTCCTGATTGCTTATTTTGATTTCACCTCTCTTGCTGTAAAGGCCATGAAGGAGGAGTACAGCAGGAACCCCTCCCCCAAACTACTGAAAGACATCCAGGAAGCTAAGAAACACATTCCTCAGCTACAGGGTCAGCTCTTCAAGGCCACTGGGGCGACACAGGTAAATCAAATAACCCCCCAATTGTCATGCACTTGCATACATAATAGGGTTTCCAGGGACACTGATCTATCCAAGCAGTATGAATTTGTGTAGTGCGTTTAGGGATCGCTCCAGACAAACCTAATCCTAATCTTATCAGAGGATTAGGCTTTCTCTGTGGGAAGCCTCTCTTTTGTGTCTGTGTGACAGCTTATTTTATTTACATCACTTACTAAACCTTGTGTTATGTATGTCAACATATTAATCTGCTCTCTCAAATCTGGTCCTATTTTAAGAGAATACGTTAAAATACTCCTAAATTTCTATTTTTATTAATCATAACCAATGTGGCCTGTTAGCTTTGTTTGTCCTAAACAAGTTTCATTCTGTACTTTGTCCCTGTTGTTGTTGTGTAACAAGGTTGTTCATAATTAATAATAAATCTTGTTTTGACATGAATCTGTAGGAGGCTGTTCCAGGTGGAGATGCAGATGATGGTAGCATGTTTGAGACGGAGCACTCTAAGGGAGACTGTAACAGTACAGACCTGTCCTGGAGTGGCACTCCTGTAAGTTGTCAGCTCTACTAACCGACGTAATTCTCTGAGCTTCATATTAATAAACCTTGATTCCAAGACTAGGCAAGCTTTAGGACAATAGATGCATGGCCACATGTTAAACTAAATTAGTTATATCAATCTTAATTAGCCCTGCTTAGCTTTGGCTGCGCTAAGTATATGTTGATTCTGCATTCAAATTGCGGGTGGTCATTATGAAAACTAATGGAATAAATTAATTGGCAACAGTTTTTTTTTTTTTGGAGATTTGTTTTGTTAAATTCAGATTAATTGAGAATTTGATGTGTGTGCCACCCAGGTAGCTCCCCGGTCTATTTTCAGCTGTACTAAACTAAAGGAAAAGGCTAAGAGAATGTAATGCTTTTTTCCACCCCACCTACAGATATCTCGCGGATTTGGGCCTGGATCCCCAGAGAGCCTTTACCCAAGAGAGTCATGCTACCCCAGCCCAAAGAGCACCCCCAGGAACAGCTTCAACTCCTGTCACTCTCCAGAGGCAGAGGACGCCACTGACCTGGTAACTGTGCTATTTGGCCTGGTGACAATAAATGTACTTATTCACCCCCTTTCCTGGTGTAAACTCGGCAAAGATCATTTTTGAAGTGTGCTTTATCGAAAAACATGACATGTCGGTGCAAGTAAACACAGATCAGATCAGTTGGGCTATAAATATCCAGTGGGAGAATTTCTAAATGTTAAACACTAATTCCACAATGTACAACTGTCTTTTCCCCAGGACTCTCTGTCCCCTACCACAGTCAGCAGTCCCGCTTCCTCCCGCCTCGTCTCTCAGATCATTGGAGCTGAGGATGACTATTTTGATTCAGACCAGGAGCAGGTATTTTTCCACAGTGCAGTATTACCATCAATGGCAGTTGCGAAAGGTAGTTGCAGCGGGCCCCAGTACACGCTATTATGACGGGCCCTTCTGCACGCTAGTTTCTAGTTAGGCTGCCGACTGTTGAAAGGCACGGCAGTCTACTCGGGTTGCAGATGTGCTCAGCTTATTTTGCGAGAGATTTTGCACCAAAACTAATGACGAGGTCTTTATTGTATCGTCTCGTTAAATAAGGACTTGACATTAGACAACATCGACATACATATTACAGCTATCATCATTGCATTATCTGTGTCTGGAAAAAAAATCTGAAATGATACATTTAATTTAAAGTTTTTATAGTTTATGTTGACTATTCATATCATTTGGGATATTTTGGAAAGATTTTTGTCTGCACTCCCTATGGACTCTATTGTTAAAACACTGCAGGCACTGTCTATATTTACACCTCTGACCGGTTCAGACCAGACAGTAACAAGCGTCTAGGGTGATCCGATCACAAGTGGACAGCTCCCAAATACAGGTGTGAATGCACATAAGACAAATGGAGGACACATTGAGATAAGATCGCTCACATTCGGAGGTGCTCTGTCCCACATTCCTCGCAGTGTGTACTGACGTGTGTGTGTGTGTGTTACTCGCCGAGAGGTGATCTACAACAGTTTATAAAATGATGGAATTACTTAACTTGCGATTGAGGTAATCCTTTGCATTTTGGAGGGGGTGGTAATGGGGATATGAGAGCCATCTATTGCTTCCCCCATCTCTTCTTAAAGCTATCCACCATCTCCCACAGTTTGTTCCCTTTAGGCAAACTAATAAATTGGCACTGAATATATCGCGACAAATCTCTCAAACGCATTCAGACACTGTTGATTGGTTTTGCTGACTCCCGCCGGTTTAAAAACAACAACACATTTTGTCTTTACGAATTGAAATGATGTACGTGTTCAATTGTATATAGATCAGGGAAGTGAGATTGGATCACAAGTGGTCACCCGAGACGCATGTGGAGTTGCATTTGAATGCTAGGTTTGAACTGAGCAGTGCTTGGAGCTGTCCACTTGGGATTGAATCACCTACGATCCATGTGAATGAGAACAGGGACAAGTCTTAATGAAACTTAACTGTCATATTCAAAACATTGGCTCGATGCTGTTACAATAAACTTTTCTTTGCAAGAAAGGTCTAAATAATACTATTCAAATTCACGTCACATGAGAAGTCAGCAAAAAAAACAAGAGTGCAAACTGTTGTACTGATTTCGTTCCAGACAAATGGCCAGTGTAACAGCTTTAATAACATTGAGCAGCTCAAGTCTCGTCCCGCACACCTTGCAGCTTTCCTTCACCACGTCATCTCTCAGTTCGACCCTGCTCCTGTGGTAAGACCCTCCTCCTTCACACCGCACTATAATCTTTGTTGTATTCATTTCCTGTTTTCATGCAACCTGGCAGACTCACTATTTGCTTTAATAAATCTTAATCTTATGTCCTCAGCTGTGCTACCTCCATGCTGACTTCTACAAGTTGACCAACTCCAAAGAGACCAGACGGGTGTTCATGGACCTCCACACCTTTTTCATTGACCGTGGAGCAGTAAGTACAGTTTTGTGAAATATGGGCAAGAATACACGTCAGACTCAAGGCAAGGCAAGGCAAGTTTATTTGTATAGCACATTTCAACAACAAGGCGATTCAAAGTGCTTCACATAAAACCATTAAGAGCATCAAAACATAATGCAGAGAAAACAAGATTTAAAACAGTTAAGAAAACATTAAAACAGTCAAAAAGCTAAATAAAAAATAAAAATTGACTAAAAGTTGCAGTGCAGTTTAAGAAATAAAATGCAGTAGTGAGATGCAGCAATTGAATCTGGATCAATTAAAGGCAACAGCAAACAGAAAAGTCTTCAATCTGGATTTAAAGGAGCTGAGGGTCTCAGCAGACCTGCAGCTTTCAGGGACCTTGTTCCAGATATGTGGAGTGCAAAGACCTCAGAACTGGTGTGATGTGATCCACTTTCCTGGTCTTAGTGAGGACTCGAGCTGCAGCGTTCTGATTGACTTTTTACAGAGGCCTGTCAACACACCGTTACAGTAGTCCAGTCTACTGAAGAGAAATGCATGGACAAGTTTCTCTAAATCCTGTTGAGACATAAGTCCTCTAACCCTTGATATATTCTTCAGGTGGTAGTAGGCTGATTTCGTAATTGTCTTGATATGGCTGTTCAGGTTGAGGTCTGAATCCATAACTACACCTAGATTTCTGGCTTGGTTTGAGGTTTTTAACGTCAGTGATTGAAGCTGAGCGCTGACTTTCAATCGTTCGTCCTTGGGACCAAAAACAATTACTTCTGTTTTATCTTTGTTTAATTGAAGAAAATTCTGGCACATCCAGTTATTGATTTCTTCAATGCATTTAGCCAGCCCTTGTATGGGACTATAGTCCCCTGGTGATATAGTTATGTAGATTTGTGTGTCATCTGCATAATTATGATAACACACTTTGTTGTTTTTCATAATCTGAGCCAGTGGAAGCATGTAGATGTTGAACAGAAGAGGCCCCAGTATTGAGCCTTGGGGAACACCACATGTCATCCTAGTCAGCTCTGATGTGTAATTAGCTACCGACACAAAGTATTGTCGGTCCTTCAAGTAGGATTCAAACCAGTTAAGTGCTGCGCCAGAGAGTCCTACCCAGACTTTCAGTCTGTCTAGTAGTATGTCATGATCGACCGTGTCGAATGCAGCACTGAGATCCAGTAATACTAAGACTGAAGTTCTGCCACTGTCTGTGTTTAAGTGGATGTCGTTGAAAACCTTAACAAGAGCAGTTTCAGTACTGTGGTGCTGACGAAAGCCGGACTGGAAGACATCGAAACAGTTATTTTCGGCCAAGAAGTTGTTCAGCTGTTGAAAAACCACTTTTTCCATTATTTTACTTAAGAATGGGAGGTTTGATATTGGCCTATAGTTTTTCAATATTTCGGGGTCTAAACTAGCCTTCTTTAGGAGTGGTTTAATCACTGCAGTTTTTAGGGCTTGTGGGAAGACACCTGAAAGAAGGGATGTGTTTACAATTTGTAAAAGATCAGCGGTCATGCAGTGTGAAAAGTGTGTTGGTAGAATATCCAAGCAGCAGGAGGATGTTTTCAGATGTTGTATAATGTCTTCTAGGCCTCTTTGGTTAATTGAGTGAAATTGTGTCATGATATTTGAATGGCTGTTAGATGGGGACAACACATATCCGGTGGTTGGTG
Source organism: Myoxocephalus aenaeus (assembly GCA_038501785.1). Lineage (NCBI taxonomy): Eukaryota > Metazoa > Chordata > Actinopteri > Perciformes > Cottidae > Myoxocephalus > Myoxocephalus aenaeus. The sequence goes on along the minus strand of JBAMJR010000124.1, from coordinate 2,598,911 downwards.
TGGAGCCACCGACTGCTTGTCTAATTTTCAAATTGATTGCATGCACAGGTGGATTGGAGCGTAGCACCGACACCGGAGGGTTTGTTAGCCTGTCGACGGTAGCAAATAAGGCGCGTGTATTGTTATTGTTTTTGGTTATGATGTCAGAGAAGAAGGACTGTCTTGCATTTCTAAGTTCCAAATTATAATTGCGAAGTCTCTCTTTATAGATACCACAGTGAACCTGGAGATTAGTTTTTCACCACCTGCGCTCTGCTTTCCGACACTCTCTTTTCTCTATTCTGACCAGTGTGGCATTTCTCCAAGGGGATCTTTTCTTACCCAAGACAACCTTCACCTTACTGGGTGCAATGGCATCAATAACATGTTTTACTTTAGAATTGAAGCCATCCACAAGCTCATTGACTGAGATGCAAGAGAGGGCTGGTGTGGAGGAGAACTTCTGAATAAATAGTTCACTGGTATTTTCAGTGATGTAACGCTTTGTCACAACCTTGGTTTGGACATTTGTGTGTAGGGAGATTGCACTCTCAAAGAAAACACAGAAATTATCAGAGAGTGCAACATCAGTCACAGCAACCTTGGAAATGTCCAGACCTTTGGTGATGATTAGGTCTAGAGTGTGCCCCTTGTTGTGGGTGGGACCTGTTACATGCTGAGTCAGATCATAGTTATCAAGGACACCACATAGGTCTATAGACCCTCTGTCCTGGGCATTATCAACATGGATATTAAAATCACCAACAATGACAACACAATCAAAATCAATACAGATTATAGACAGCAGTTCAGTAAAGTCATCAAAGAAGGTTGCACAGTATTTCGGTGGTCTGTAAATGTTGAGGAATAAAAATTGAGTGGAATTGAGAGCCACATATTCAAAGGAAGTAAAATGACCAAAAGACATCTGCTTGCATTGAAGAGACTCATTATATAAAATAGCAACTCCACCTCCTTTCTTATGCACTCTTGTTTCACTCATGAAACTGAAGTTGGGAGGTGTTGATTCAATAAGAACAGCTGCACTGTTATCTTGGTCTAACCAAGTTTCGGTTAAAAACAAAAAATCAAGTTTGTGCCTAATAATGAAATCATTGATTAAAAATGTTTTTCCTGACAGAGACCTGACATTTAATAAAGCTAAGTTTAATGTGTTTAAAACTCTATTTGCCCTATTTATTTGGATAGGCTGACGAGGAATGAATGTTAAATTGGATAAATTTGCAGATTTACTAATGTTTCTTCGCAGCCTCACCTTTCCTTTTCGATAAGTCAGGACAGGAATTAAGAAGGCTAACTTCATACAGGGCCCAGACTGTTCCTGGAGATAATCAGTGGTGTCATTAGCCTTGTAGTCCGGACCCAAAAGATATCAATTTGTGTCTTTATCAGGTAGAGGAGATAGAGGATGGTTGTGGAGCCGTTGTGGAGGCGGGAGAGGGGCACGGTGCTTTAACTCAAACAAATGTCCATCCGTCTGTCTGTCACACAAGATGCACACAGTACATCACTGATGAGATTTTGACTCAAACAGATGAAATGTTGCATGTCACCACATTGACAAAATTATTCTAATTCCATCAAGGAACTTCTGTGGGTTGTTGTCTTTAAGTCCAAAGCTCAAACTGGAAAATAGAATGATCCACATGTTCAAGAAAACTCAGTTAACACCAAATTGCCCATTTACAGTTTAGAATAAAGTGATACATCTGTCACTAATTGACTATGTCATTATTCATAGGTCGTAATGTGATTATGAGTGCCTTGAGTTATGATCTGTACTCACATTGACATTTAATGTTATTTGAAAGGGTTTTTCTGGACTTCAGCATATTTAATTATTTATTTTTATTGTTTGCTTTTTCCAGAATTTGAAAGTTGCTGTCCCTGAATCCATCTCTACTGATCTCGGTAAGTGTTTTATGCTGCTTTTGCGTCATTTAGTTATCTGCCTGGTGCCATTTTTTGTTGGCAATTTCTTTTGTTACGGCCAGCTTTTGTACTTCTGTTGGCTCACTTCATTCATTTGGCCATCCTCATTATACAGTCCCTGTAAGCCATGCACACCCAGTGGTGTTAAAAAATGAAATGCTCTGATGGGTTGGAAAGTATTGCTTAACCTTAATAGGGAATATTTATTGTGCACTTGACTTAATCCTGTTAGAGACTTGGCGTACTGTATATGTGAGTGTGTGTGTGTGTGTGTGTGTGTGTGTGTGTGTGTGTGTGTGTGTGTGTGTGTGTGTGTGTGTGTGTGTGTGTGTGTGTGTGTGTGTGTGTGTGTGTGTGTGTGTGTGTGTGTGCGCGCATGTGTCTGCAGACCGCCGGCGGACAGAACTGATCCCTGAGGAAATAAACAGACAACATGTTCAAACACTGCAGGACTCTCTGCTCCCTGACATACAGAAGAACCTTGAGGATTTCAGGTAAACTTGTCAACTCAGAATTTTTACTTTCCATGGTTTAGTAAGTTCTGATGAATTGTAGAACTTGAGGATTTGGTTGCCACATCAAGGAAAATGAAAAAAGGCATGATCAACCTAACAACATAATATGACTTGATATGTTGGCACATGTAGGCAGAAGCGCAGTATGGGCCTAACAGTGGCTGAAGTAGAGCTGGCCAGGCTGGACCAAGAGAGAGTCAGAGACCGTGTCGCTCTGGAGAGAGAGCGCTCATATGCTGAAAACATCATCACCAAGATAGAGGACATCTTGTAAGTAGCACGTGCAGACAGTTACCTGACACACATGCCACGCAGACGGAGATATGCTGCTGGGATGCACAAATACTTAAACAAATGCTTATGTTTCTAACCAGTATCAGCTACTCAGGCAGTTTGTTTTCTTTGTGATGTTTATAGGTTAACTACTCAGACCACAGAGGAAGAGAAATGGTAAGCAAACTTGTATTGTGGAGCATTTGATTGATTGATATGAAGAGTATTTCTCAAAGCATATGATGGGGATCATTTAGGACTTCAGGGACTCTCATGGCCCCTCAAACCAGCTGTGGGTTCATTGCTTTTTCAATCTGGAATGTGTCCCTCAATAATCTTAATATCTCTCAATATTTATTACTTTATTAGAGTGCTTGTCTCCTTTTAAATTAATTATAATAATACAAAATATTGTAGTAAATGAATAATATTTGTCATTTTTTCAACCTTTTTAAAGTATAGTTTTAGATTTTTCGGCCAAGAACACGTAACATATTGGTGCCATCCAAGCGCTATTCTACACCCCCCACAGTTTACAAATTAAACACGCGGGCAGTCCCTTAAAGAGAACATGTAATTTATGCAGTGTGTTTATATTAAATAATTCAAATGTGTGACTTGTTTGAAATGCCATATGTTCGCAGCATACCACAGATGGTTTGTGTAGAAACTGTAGAGAAGGACTGGTATGACATATGGTGCTAGTCACAATATGGACACTTCAAGCCTTAGCATCCTGTGATTTTGTCAGTTATGATTTAAAATGGAGCAACTAAACTAAAGCGTTGTCCCTTTTGTTTTAACTTAGCACTACAATGCAGTATGTCATCTATACATACATGAAGCACCTTGGGGTGAGGGTCAAGGAACCTCGAAGTCTGGAGTCCAAACGTGTCAGGATCAACTTCCTTCCCAAAATCAAGGTATTTAACATTGCCCTTTGCCCTTCTCTCGCTCCCTTTATCATTTACCTGACACTTCCCTTGTTGTTAATAAATTACAGAAAAGCATCAAGACAGAAAAGGAAGGAGAAGAGGTGAAGGTGAAGAAACCCAGATTTCCCAGTATCCTTGGACCTCAGCGTCGACCCAGCCGCATTGAAGCAGCATCTGGTGAGTTAGTACTTATGATTAAGCCAAAATTATGACACTGCTTTTAATGCTTTTTCTAATTTTGAAACCATTTTTCTCCATATTCAGTAGGTAAAGCCTTGGATGGTCGCCCTCGGCCGCAGAAACAGTTGTCTCAGCCGACACTAGGGGCAAGTGATCACATAGAAGCTGGTCGTCTCAGAGGCAGCCAATCGAGCGAGGGCTCGGAACTCATGCACTCCATGTCGGTCAACGCCTCAATTCCAAACAGCGCCACCTATAGCTCAGACACTAGCCGAGACACTGATATGGGTGAGCGACTGAACTAAACGTATAAGTAGAAGACAAACACAGAGAAGGAAATGTTTTTTAACTTGTTACTTGTCTCTCAGGTGGGACTCCGACCTCAGGCCCGTCCAGGCTGAGTGACGGCCTTCAGGCCGACCCCCTTGATGGGTTGCCGTACCCTGCTTCGCACTTTGACCTTTACAGCCTGGACCAACTGCAAGAGGATGACAGAGAAAGCGACAGGTGCGTTTCCTGTCACATTTTCACTTGAATTTGCATTAACAGTTTTGCTCCCTTTTTAAAAAGAGAATATTTATTTTTAACATTGATTTATACTGTTAATATTTTTGCAGAGCCCACGAGGGAACACCAAAGGTCTTAAGAAGGTGAGCATACCTGATCATTTTCACACCGCTTACGTCCAAGTTGTTAGTTAGTTGCCAGATGAAGAGCTCACATTCTGTCTTGCCTTGTAGGTTTGAGGGCCTGGGTGCAGCCGACGTCCAGAGTGAGGACGACCAGGGAACCGACTCTGAGCATGACCCTCCAAACTGGCAGCAGCTGGTGGGGCGAGAGATCCTAGCGGGCCTCAGGCCTCAGGAAATCAAGAGACAGGAAGTCATCAATGGTGAGGACACGGCTTACCACTTCACATTATATTGCAATTCCTTTTAACCGGATCTATTTTTAAAGAATATAAGAGGTTCCTCTTCAATGTACTTCAAATACTGTTTTATAGAATATAAGTAGAAGGGAGAAGAGAGATATGGAGCAGCAGAGCATCTGCCAGGGTCCAACCCAAGTTGCTGTCTAATGTACATCATGTTGAGCTGTGCAAATGATCTGCCATCTTCAATTAACATCTTGCATTGTGTCTGCAGAGCTGTTTTATACCGAGCGTGCACATGTAAGGATGCTGAGAGTTTTGGACTACGTTTTCTACCAGAAGCTCTCCAAAGAGACCATCCTGCCTCCTGCTGATATCAAGAACATCTTCACCAACCTGGACGAGATTCTACAGCTACATGGTACACATCCTCCAATCTTATATAGGCATGGCTGCTCTTGAACCATTAAGATTCAGTAAAAGAAAACACACAAAAAAACTAAAAAGTAAGGCAGTCAGAATCAAAATAACGTTTAAAAGTAAAACTAACTACAACAGCAGCACACACAGCCCCCTCACATTTCGTGTTGTATCCTTCATCTTTTTCATTGTATGTACACGAACGCACACTGACTTGTCCGTTGGTGCCTCTCTTTTGACTTTCAGTTTCAATACTGGAGCAAATGGCTGCTGTTCGGAAGAGAAATGAGTCTTCAGTAATTGATCAGATAGGAGACGACTTGCTCTCCTGGGTAAGTCCAATTCTCAGGCTGAAATTGTATTTCCCCTTTCAAACATTTTCTGATATTGAATAAATTTTCAAGATGAATGATGTGGTAGAAGAAAAACGTATTGTTCACAAAGATATTGAACTGTTGCCCGAAATTGCTTTATAGCGAGAGAGAAAATATGTTGACGTTGGCATGAGATTGCTTTCTTCAGCCTCAATTCTTATAATTTTCAAATGTCATGTGTACAGGAAAATGGTTATATACAGTTCAAATAGGATAGAGAAGGGGTTAACACTACATCCTTGAATCCTACACCCAAATCCTGAAAGTCAAAACCTGAGACGAGACACAAAAGAATAACTCAGCCAAGAAATGTAATCACAGTGGAAGCAAGCGAGTGAAGTGGAAGCCTGTTTCTCAGTAAATGGTTGTCAGTCAGTGCCCTAGATTTGGCTGACATCTCGATATCATGTGTCATACACTTGATGTGCGGTAGCTGCATTGCAGCTGGCAGCCTTGTCTAAAATGTCTCTGTGGGGTATAAGTAGGGTAAATGGTCCCCTGAGGGTCCGAGCATTGATCTCGTCTGCATTTAAACTTGTCTCTGCTATGAGGTCTTAAGCCTGGCCCCCTTCTGGGAGTTGCTGCTCATTGTAGTGGTTAAATACTAGACATTTCCATAGCAACTACCACTGACCCAGATCGACCGAGTGACTGATCCCCGTCTCTGTCCTGTCCTGTCTTGGGTTTGGTGGTTACAGTTCATCGATGGAGAGGAGGAGAAGATCAAGAAGGCAGTGGGAACGTTCTGCAGCAATCAGCCATTTGCTCTTGAGATCATCAAGACCAAGCAGAAGAAAGACTCGCGGTTTACTTCGTTCGTCCAGGTACTAACATTATGCTTTCCAAATTGGTTTAATCTTTGAAATGTGTAGTTGGCTACTGTTCTGAATGAATGCTCAGAATGTGTCATGAATGAGAAATGCAGCTGAAATGTCAATTCTCTGAGCAAACATCTAAGCTATATATAGTATTGCTCAGTCACGATTTCTACTTGTTTAAAGATGTATTTGGGCTTTTTGGCGACAGCTTAAGTTCACCCATGCTCACTGTTTTTTTTTATTGCTTTGCAGGAGGCAGAAAGTAACAGACAGTGTCGCCGACTGCAGCTTAAGGACATCATTCCTGTCGAGATGCAGAGGCTCACCAAATACCCTCTGCTACTCGACAACATCGCCAAGTACACAGGTGCTGTAGGGTTTTCTTATCAAGCAGTTACTCTCACAACGGTTTGCAGGGATTTGTGCACATGGATATTTTACTGCACAAATTACTCAACATACTAACTGTGTACATGGTCTTGGATGAAAGATTTTGATTATTGATTAGTTCACAGATTATTTTCTTGATTTAATTGTTCGTTTCATAAAATGTTACATTTGAGAAGTTGAAACTAGTAAAAAAAATGTGGGTGCAAGTCAAAATAATTAAATTAACTTTCTGGGACTGAGCTTATTGCTGCAGCTTAATAAAACAGTGTAGGTAGTAAAGACAGTGGATATTTGGACATGCAGGAAGCCATAAGGAAGTCAACATGCCTGAAGGACCACTTACAGTTCAGACAAAAAACAAAAAAAACTGATCCCTCTCCTCCAGTCTTATTCACACACGTCAAAGTTAGTTTCACTCAGTCACAAATAGTCAATCACTGATTCTGTCATAGGGAGAGAAATTGTGATTTATTTTGGAAAATGCCAGTTTCAAACCACTATTATACTTAATCTCTCCACTATTTCATACAATTATAACTTATTATTTTTAATTATTCTGATATATATATATATATGTATGTAAGTGTGTGTGTGTGTGTGTGTGTGTGTGTGTGTATGTAATTAACTATGTTAGTCATAGTTATTTATAACTTAACTAGAAATCATTTCGTGCTCCAAGTTTTTCTGTACCGCTACAACACCCCTGCATGAACTCCATGAGAAGAGTTCAATTATTTATACCTCTCTTTAAACCTAAAATCAATTAAATTCTACGAGGCAATGAATTCAATATGAAAACTAACTTATGTTGTATTTAACCAATACAGGACTAATACATATAGTTAGCATTTTATATTCTGGATGTAATAGAAAACAGTAGATAAAGATGTAACTCTATAGATAGAACCTTTATTTCATAGTTTATTTGTATCCACTTTATTCTGTGTGGCAGCATGTTACCAACAAGTGAATTACAGAGACAAATGGAGAAATTAGCATTTTAATGGATACGGAGCGACTGTGCACATTTTGGGAATTGTCTCACCCATTATTTGGTCCATCATTTTAGTCTTGGCGGGGTTTGGGTATGACACAGAGAGAATGCACTAACAATAAAGTATAACCAGCTATTACAGGATCATAATGCCCCCCTGCTTTATCTTAATCCTTGAGAACGAAGGTGTGCTAATGGACAGAGGAAATATCAATTTCCTGGACAGAACTGTGGAGGCCTTATTTTTAATTTGATGTCATTATGTCTTTCAGACAACACCGTGGAGAAGGACAAAGTGAAGCAGGCAGCAGACGGCTGTCGAAAGATTCTCAATCACGTCAACCAGGCTGTGAAGGAATCTGAGGACAAGCAGGTAGGATGTTTTTTAAAGTCTTGCATTCTATTTTATGCCATCCCTTTGACTGTTCTCTTCTTCCCCTTCAGTCTCATCCTAAATCCTTTTTTTCTTCTTTTTTCATCTCTACCACAATTTTTTTTCACTACCTTCTTTGCTCCCCAGGCAGTGGCTTCCTTTTTAAAGAGCGCTCACTTATCCTGTTTCCTCTGCCTCCATTTCTTTTCGTCCTTTCTCTAGAGGTTGGAGGACTATCAGAGAAGATTGGACCTCTCTTCTCTAAAGCAGACTGACAACCCCATGATCCTGGAGCTGAAAGTGAGTTATCTACATGACCCTTTTAGCTTAATTTAAAGCACACTCACCTGTTGCACAGTATCTGAACGAACTGCTCGGTAGAAAGGTAGTGCTGGTGGAGAAGGCTCCATGGACCACGAGCAAGTATTTATAAGCTTTAAATTTATTTTCCCATTCTACCTCCTTCAGAATTTGGATTTAACCAAGAGAACGATGGTGCACGAGGGACCTCTGTCATGGAAAGTGAACAAGGACAAGACTATTGGTTTGTAATCAGCACATTATATGAGTTTGATTGTTATTAAACTCTTCTATTGCTGCCAAAAACTGGAAATAAGTAATCTCTCTGTCTCCTTTCAGAGTTGTACACCCTCCTGCTGCAGGACATCTTGGTTCTGCTCCAGAAACAAGATGAACGTCTGATCCTGAAGTGTCACAGTAAAAACCTGGCAGGCACCGCAGATACCAAACATATCTTCAGCCCCATCATCAAACTCAACACTGTGCTGGTGCGCTCTGTGGCCACAGGTCAGTTAACACCAAATCTCTCTCTGTTTTGCTTTTTTTTTAACACGCAGTACAGTAACTTATTATTCCCTAAATACGGTATCCAGAAGTCTATGGCTTCAAGCATGTTGTGATGAATCTCACCCTGAACCTACTGCCCACACTCTCTCCTGCCAGACAACAAGTCCTTCTTCGTCCTGTCTATGTCGGAAAACGGAGCCCAGATCTATGAGCTGATGGCGCCCACAGTCTCAGATCAGAGAACGTTAGTACACATTTTGATTGATTTTATTTAATTGGTAGTGCTCCAGTTGTTAAATAGGCTAATGACTGTTTTTTTTCTTCTTCTTGCACAAGGTGGCAGCGTCTAATCACCCAGAGAGCTGATGCCATGAAAGTCAAACCTCACAGCGTCATACCATTACCTCAGACTGAGTATGTTGTTTTATCATCTTTCTAATATGATCCAATCAGATTGTTCTCAGCCTTTGAGCTAGCTATTTACATAAGATGTTGCTTGTGTGCCAGTGGGGAGAGAGACGGTGTGGAGATCATTACAGCAGGTGTTTCTAGGCTGAGTCGAGACCCAGACCGCACATCCACCGGCAGCACCCAGTCCACAGGTAGCTGGAGAAACATGTTTTCATTTGTACTGCCTTAAATATTCTATCCTAGTCGACTGTGCAGATAATCCTTATCTAATTGCAATCCCCTCAGATAAAGAGAGCAGTCCAGCCCCTAGAAGTGTGATGCAGAGTTCTCTACCAAGTAATAATCCATTTGAGGGAATAAAGGCAGAGGAGGAGGAGGAAGGTTTTGTGGACCCAGAGCTTCCTTCTCAAGCAGCTGAAGATGGCAAAGAAGGAGACTCGTTTAACATGTTTCCCTCCAAAGCAGACGAAGCACTGAAAACATGTAAGCACACAGAGCAGATGACTCAAAATGAAATCGGCTCAATCAGTCGGCTGCACAAAGATTATTGTATGTAGATTTCATAACCCCGTTTTCCTCATCGTTCCCGCAGTGGCAGCATTGAAGCAGGTGTTGGTGACCCAGCTGATGTCCCAGGAGGCTTTGGAGCAAACCAAACGCTCCACCGGGGTACGTCTTCTCAGGACCACCTCTCTGCGGACACCCGTAGACAGCCGCGCTCGGGGGATGGTCCACAATGGCTCAGAGAAGAACAGCTCCCAGACAGAGGACCCGACTCAGGACCTGGGCTCTGGGGACACGGGCTTCTTTGATTCTCCTGAAGATTATGGTGAGCCTGGATAGTTTGAACAATTTAGCTGTTTAAAGCTTTAAATAGATTGTACTCGGAGATAAATGTTTCTTACAGTTGTCATTGTACGATGCAGCATTCTCCGGGTTCTTTGTCTCTCCTTGATCCTGCAGTAGTCGTACTAAATCGCATCATTTGATTCTATCAGCAGGGTATTTAGTTCTGGAGGGTTATGGTGGCCCAGGGGAGAGCAGCACAGATGATGACATCTTGGCATCGACTACAGGAAAGCAGCTGAGATCCTCACAGGGCTGCGCCGCTGACTCTGGAATCAACCTGCGTTTTTCTTCAACGTCACAGGCCGGCAGCCTCTCCTCTTTTAGCAGACAGGTCTTGTCTCACCTTAGAAACCTTCAGGCCAACCTCAACTATCTGAAGGTATCAAACAGTCATCCAGCTCAACAACACAAATTCTTATAATCATTGTGGTCATTCGTATTGCCTGATCTGATCTGACCGTGGACTCTTTGTTTCTCTCAGGAGGTTGAGGCCAAGTACAATAATCTAATACGCCAAAGGCCAGAGAGGTCAGCAGCAGACACGGATGGAAACAAAGGTATCTCAATTCATGCTCAGTGTCAACATGTGAATTACTAGATTTTAATATTTGAATCACAACCTTTCTCTGTCCTTTTTCTGATCCTGCACCTCCATTTTTTTTTTTCCAGATAAGAGATAGTGGGAAAACAGTACCGCAGCTTTTAGCTCTGGTCCCAAAGAGGAAGTACCGACTTGTGGTCTGTTCCTACTTCTTGTGTCCTGGACATTCTGGACATCCTATAAGCTTGTCCTCTCACTGCTGAGCCCCTTGTTTTTTTTATCACCCTCGCCCGTGGTTGCCACAGAGAATGAGAGACTGAGTGTGAGCAGAAACGTTTGACGGGTGGAGTCGTCTTTGTGATGCTGCGTCCCCCTATATCAGCACAAGGCAATCAGGGAAGTGGGATTGCTCCAACAACCTCACCCCTCTACCATATAACACCCATTTCCCCCGGATCTCCCTGCAAGAAAGAGAACTTATACCAAAATGTACAAAGATGTGTGTTTAGAATATGCATATATAGATATATCTATATCTATATATCCATATATATATATCAATATGAAACACAAAACAAGAAAAGGAAAATTTTAAGATAATGTATTAAGATTTTTTTTATCCCAAGATGTATTTATTTTCTTTCTTTTCATTTAAAAAAAAGTGTTTCCAACATTGCTTGCATGCTTTTGGCCATGGTGTTAACGTTTTGGATGCTTTTCCTGTTTCAGTCCATCAGGGTTAGTGTGAGTGTTGGGTGTTGGGTGCACGCTAGCATACAAGCACGCTAGTCTAGCGTACCCTGATGACATGGCAGGATATATTCAGACTGATAGAGGCCAGACTTACACTGGTGATGGCTAGATCCCATTGTGTTACAAACTCTTGAAATGTGTTTAAGTCTAGAATTTCAGATAAATTCTAGTGTGGTGTTCACTAGAATGAAGAGTCTGAAGGCTCTGATCTGGTCCTGTTACATTTTCGTGCTGCCTATTTCTTCCTCCTCCTCCTCCTCACTACTGTGAGGGGTGTTTTGCCTCTCGGCTGCTCCTCTTCTCCTATGCGTGTGACCCCCCTCCCCTTCTTTTTCCTGTGAACACTTACGGGTGTCAGCCTTCTCCTTTTCCTCACAGCCCAGTGTCTTTCATGCTTATTTATCTTATCCCCTCCCACACTCTATATGTCATGCTTTTTCATTTGCATTTGGGTATCTTGCCCCGTTCCCCCTCTACAAGGAGCGCTCATGCTCTTTCTGTATCAGCTCCTGACAGAAATGCTGCTTCTTTCTGCTTTCACTGCGATGCTGATCTGACTGCCTGATATTCTAATAATGTCATGAAGTTCAACATATGTACAATGATCAAGTTGGAAGGTTATGCATAACTTTAATAAATAAATGGTGCCATGACACATTCAAAAAGGAAAACCTTGCTTTATTTTCCCATTTATGCTTTTATGTGCACCTGATCTTTTATGAATTTCATATAAAGGTAGTCAGTATCACATTTTACTTGTACAGCACTTATTGAATGACAGTTTAAGAATTGGAGAATTGATTAAATGCTATTTTATCACTTTAAACATGAGAAAGATCAAGGACACCTTAGCATTAGTCATGATGGATCAGCAAGTTTCAAACAAAAGCCTATCCTTGAATTTGGCAGTGAAATGTGTCATTATATTTAAATCCAACTATGTCTGCGGCGCTGGTCATAATATATCTGTCCTGCATGTACTGACCTCGTGTCCTTACCTGTATCAGATGGTATAAATTTCTCAGATGTCAGTATCATCATATGCTCGTTATATTCCCCGCTGATAAGATGTCACCTCCATACATCCTCATGTAAGATTTATTGTTAACAATCTCTCCTGATAAAATCCCATTTTAAAGGGTGTCATAGGTCCCAATTCATTACTTTTGCTAAATATAACTACACAATAACTTAACGTGAGGTACAGTCAGGTCCATAAATATTTGGACATTGACACATTTTTCATTATTTTGGCTCTGTACACCACAACAATGGAGTTGAAATGAAAAAAACAAGATGTGCTTTAAGTGCAGACTTTCAGCTTTAATTTGAGGGTATTTACATCCAAATCAGGTGAACGGTGTAGGAACTACAACAAATGTATAAGTAGCCACCCCGTTTTTAAGGGACCAAAAGTAATTGGACAAATTAATATAATCATAAATCTAATTGTCACTTTTAATACTTTGTTGAAATTCCTTTGCAGTCAATGACAGCCTGAAGTCTGGATTCCATAGACATCACCAGACGCTGGGTTTCGTCCCTGGTGATGCTCTGCCAGGCCTCTACTGCAACCGTCTTCGGTTCCTTCTGGTTCTTGGGGCATTTTCCCTTCAGTTTTGTCTTCAGCAAGTGAAATGCATCTGGGCGGTTATCATGCCTTTTTCAATGAAAACAGCTGCCTACTGTGGATGAAAACAATGCTTTGGTTAAGGCTGTTCATCAGAATCTTGTGTCTTTTAATGTGGTTTTAGAACTTCCCCTCTTCTGGTGTGTACAATGCTACAGATAAGGTGTCCTTAGTCCTTTTTTTGTTGCTTGTTCTACAAAGATAATTTGACTTAACTAAAAAATAAAAAAATAAATAGAATTGGCTGGAATTCCAATTTGAGCAGACAGCGGAGGTGTGCTATACAGTACTTTGCAAGTGAATACTAGGTATAATGTGCCGGTGAATTTAGACAGACCATAATGTGTTACTGCGTGTTGCATTGCAGCTGGCTGAGATTCAGTGTATTGTTAATGGATACAGGGCTCTGAAAGATGATGTTGTGTTGTTAGTAACCAAAACTGAATGATGGCTAAGGCAATTTCAGAATTGAAAACGGGTCGTAAATTGGACATTTTGGAGCATTTTAATTTGATCCTCTTGGTCGGATGTCTAGAATTTCCTTTTGACCTTAACAGAATGAAATGCTTTTTGTGGACTTTTGGCAGGCCTAAATGTCAGGAGGGTGAGTATTTTTAAAGGAATCATAAAAGAGGTTTGATCAAGGACACCGGAAAATGATCATAACCAGCAGGTGGCAAACTTCCACCATTAAACATCTAGTCAAGAAGACCCACCCTGAAACCTGCAGTGACATCAGTGTTTTAAATAACCCAGAGTACCTATTGAGCTTCCAGATACATTTGACTAGTGTCTGATAAATAAATGGAGGAACGTATCCAGTTTGCCACCGTAATGCGACAAAGCTGTGGTCAAGAGGATACCACAGAGGACCGTGCAGCATTGTGACTTTGTCAGGACCTTCTGCCACCTGCGTTAGTGGAGTCACATCAGTGTTACACCTGGCAGTGATTCTGCTTGTTGTGTCTGAGTGGAAAGCAGGAGGACGCCTCACAGTCTGCGTGACATGCTCCCCGACTGTATGCATGCTGCAGTGAAACAGGGAGAGGAGAGAGAGAGGGAGAGAGAGAATATGTGAGCAGACAATGAGAAGCCAGACATGGCATGAATGGGAAACGTCGGGGGGTAGGGATGAAAAACTAAGAGTAATATAAAGGAAGAGAAGAAGGACAGGGTGGGATGAAGTCAAAAGGAAGATGGACAGAGGACAGAGGGAGAAGAGATGGTAATTAAGTGTCTCATTTCTCCACATGCACCTGTCACGAGCTAATTGGAGTGGCAAAGAGGAGAGAGGTGTCAGTCACATCGGAGCCTTTCAGGAGGACAGTTTGTGAGACGAGCTTTCCTCCTCTTCCTCCCTCCGTGCTATGCAACAGTGCTACAGTATGAGTCAGGCAGGGAAATGAAGCCTGATCCTTCAACAAAAAGCAAAGATTTGCATTGTTGATTTCTTACTTTCCCCCAAAAGGTTGTTTCATTTAAATATAGTATGAAAACATGTACTCACATACTAATTTGCATACATTTTGGATAGGGCTGAAAATCAAGTTGAGGATTTGATGTGTTTACCTGATGCCGTGTAGCACATAGAACTGTTGCGGGTGATTATGGTGGAGCGCATCATTATGGTTGTTGCCATGGGGCTTAATTCCAAGATAAGGATGCTTGACTAAATAACTCACCTGTGACAGGAAACAAACAAGAATTTTCTGGAGAATGTGGGCTTTTTCATCTACATCTCCCAAAATGGCTTCGCAATCATAGAATTCTGAACAACATTCACATGTGTGCATGTAACTGTCCCAAAAGAGTTTCTCATCAATATGATGCATTTACAAGTGCATCTATTACCATTCTGATGTTTCAGGTCTTATATATTTACACAGTAGTCTGCAGCCGCATAGCATTTAAACAAACTATGTTGCTGCATGACTGCTTGCTCCTGCATGGTGTTGTCCACATAGAGGTACTCGGTATCACTACCCATGTTAAAACCTCATGTTGTCACTCATGACCAGGATGGACCTCATTCTCTATTCTGCACGCCTCATTTTACGGGTTTGGTGGAGTGTGCTGTTCATCAATATTCATCAGTGTGTGCAGCCGCCTGCACACGCGCAGCATCCTGAGCTGCTGCTCTTACCAACACGCGGTCAATCACCAGTGGGATAGGCCAGATTGTGTGAGGTCAATCTTAAGATCAGTCAACAAAATAATTAGTTATATCTTCCATTACTTCTGCATAGCTTTTCTAGCAAGAGGCCCAGTAGGGTTGTTTTACGGTGCAATAAATCACCTAGTTCAGCTCGTCAAACTGTGGAGGAAATCAACAAAGAAGAAAATAAAAGTTAAAGATGGATTCAAATAAATAAACTATTCAGATGATGATTTATGGCTGTGGCTGTAATCTTTTTTGGGGAGAGCAGGAAAAGGCTTTGTAACTACATGCCAACTCGAAAAAAAATTGTTTGTTTTTCTCTCCTCACACACACACACACACACACACACACACACACACACACACACACACACACAATAAATGGTATTAAACACGTCAGGTAGTTACAACTTTTTTTCTCTCCAAAATCTCTTTTTTAAAAGCCTGTTTATAATCAGGTTGAACCGTCAAATCCATGTCATACTAAATCGAGGACATTTGATGATCATATGTAACACAGTCACCTCAATTATAACCCGTTTTCCAAAGTGGAACCCATGACCTTATGGGATTGATTTTCATGCTGCACTTCTCCCCCTCCATCGAGCAGCAGCCAATATCTGATGGATTGGACTGAAGATCAATGCGCTCTCCACAGTCTGATTAATCCACGGCCTCTCTGGAGTAATCACTGTCCCAAGCACAACAATGAGATGTGGAGAGGATGTGTTAGCCGGAGCTGAGAGATGAATGAATTGACTCCTTCGAATGGGAGGAATATGCTAACATATGGGCTGCTGAAAGGGCTCAGAGTCATTATGCCGCACAACAAGGAAGGATGCCTGAGCCTACTCTGTGGCTGTGGGACCCTTGATAATCAACCTAATAGGCACCTGTGCCGTGGCTTGGTGTTAACCCTGTCTAATTAGCACATCGCACTTTGATGGAGTATCTGGGTGAAAAGCTCCAGGCCGGCCAGCTGGCATTGGGCTGCTGTGAAAGAGAAACCAAAGAGAGGCGTTGAGCTGTGACCTGGGACCGAGCTTAACGTCGCTCAGAGCCGCAGCACAAATTGATGCCACTTTTTGGCACGCGAGCGTTTTGCTGATTTTGGTGACCAGCGGTGGCAAGGTATACACAGCTGGTGCTTCTGTCTTGCCAGGTTACCAACAAAATCAGGAATAAAAACAAAGCGAAATATTTAAAGTGAGGGTTGATAGACACATGGCTGGAGTCAGCTGCTCTGTGTTGTCCTCTGGGCACGTGATGGGTCTTCATTTATACGTGACAGCGATGAATGGAGACGGCCTCGCTCCTCCAGATGCTGGATTTGGTCGAGAGGAGAAATTGATTAGTTATTGATCCTCCTTAATATGTGACGGCCACAATCTACACACACAATACGAGTTCATCAAAAAAGAACACAACACAGTAGAATGCATCTGTCTTTTAACCATCAGAGGAATAGTTCAACATGTATTTGCTTTCCTTGAATTGAATTGAATTTATTTTGTATAGCCCAAAATCACAAATGGGTGGCTTTACAATAGGAAAAAGTGTCAAACTATTCTTTTAAAATGCAAAATTGATCCTATTTACGTGAATGGATCCATTTTAGCTTCTGGGGAGATAAATATAGAGCAACATATATCGCTAAGAGCTACATTTTGTTAGCCAATGGCACCTTGTACAACCACCAAGAATGGAGGACTATGTAGCAGATTTGCACTGTGTTTGAAATTGCATACTTTTTTCATTATTTTAGTACATACTGCAGATACACTTACAAAGCACATACTGCTGCATGCAGTGTGCATCCAATTGGATACTACTTCGTCTTCACATTGCACCTCTTGCTCACATATCTGCAGTGCAGAGGATTGTGGGTCAAAATAGCCAGAAAAGCATGCTGGTGCGACAAGGAGAGATAAATGAGGAGATGGCAGGAGTCACATCACTGGGCCTAGCCTACATGCAGTAAAATGTGGTCTGCACTTGCCGAAAGGCGCTAGCTGGCACACGATCATAGAGCATGAGGGTGATGGATTTGTTTCACCGAGGTGTCCACAGGGAGGGTGTCATGAAAACATACTACATGGAAGAGACCTGCAATTCTGCAATTATTGAAAAGATCCTTGATAAAATAACTATGCTTTCTATTTGAAAACGTTCTACTGTATATTGGCCGCCATCCTTTCGATCTTACCCAAAAACGTTTGTCCCCCGTAGCTCAGGAACGTGTCCCAGGCTGTATCCTTGAAATACATTTGACATAGCAATGGGGCACAGTAACTACGTTTCTGGCATCCTAAGTCGTAGTATGGATATTGGAATGCACCGTATTCTCCACCTAGGTTAATTGGTTTGCAGGCATTTGGTATGTCAGGCTGTGCACCAAGGGGGCGGCTTATTCCAAATCATCAATTGCTGTCTTGTCTCTTTCATGGTTTCTGTCCCTACGTCTCCACTGTGTGTTTTTTGTCACTATTCTTTTGGTCGCTACTCTAAAAGTAATTGTGCGGCATTGCCCGCGTACGCTATCAAGCTAACTAAGCCATGGCCATGCCAGTGTGCCACACATCCAACCACTCCAATACAGTTTCAAGCAGCTGCTGGTGTATAAGGGCTCACACTGGATTTAACACATACCTGACGAGGACTCATGGCTGAAAAATTACATAATTGTTGAAAACCTCCCCCCCATTCCTCCTTGTACAACCATATTCCTGGATTGTCTAGGAATCTCAAGTCTTCCTTTCTTACATGAAGCATACAGAGTTTCCTTAATTGTGTCATCATTCTTGGGGAGCATGTGCAGTATAAATCGGCTTTTTGCAGTATTCTTTGAAGCCCAGGTCCATCATTATAACATGCTGTCCTCTTATGAGTCAGACTAATGCCCCACCGCTGGCACGGTTTATGTTTTAAGCATGAGCATGAATTTTTCATGAGCTTTGAAGCTGAAAAGGTTTGTTTTACATCGACAGTATTTGTAAACAGTGAATTTAAAAGAAGGGGGAAAAGCGTAAATCTGGAGATGCAATGGAGCAAAATGTACTCTTCACCCCCCCCCCCCAAGTACCAGCATCTTATTTCTGAGAGCCCACAGAGAATTAGAGCTCTTGCTCTGATTTGATTTGAGCTTTCAAAATGAATAAAAATAGAACATTGTTCACCGGTTTTCAAAATAAAACCTGTTATAAAAATGGGCAAAATCTTTAAAGTTAAAAAAGAGTGGATTTGAGCGGTTGCAGCCGTGTGTCTGGTGTCCATTGAGGTGTTGGGAGGGAGAGCTAGCGTCGCCTCTCTCAGCTTTCATAGCGCCACCTGCATCACAATATTAGATAAGGATCAGTAACGCACGCCTGTCGGGAAAGTCCTGAATAGATGCTGAGAGACCAAGCTGGGGTCAGGTGATTTTTAATCTACCTGACTTGCTCCTGCAGAGTGCTGATCAATAATGCTCCAATGCTAATGTCAACATCAGGAAGGAATGAATCCACTTGAAAAAGAAAGAAGCCGAGAGTGAGCAAAGAAAGAGAATAACAAACAAACCTGACTGGAATTGGAGATGACCCATCCTTTTGGTTGTCTGTTGCTATTCTCTCCACAAGCCGGAGGCCTTGAGTATCTCCTGCCGTCCACTTTAACTCATCTGATGGCATCCTACTGGCTTTTGAAAAGGGCACAAATTCAGTGGACACTATTAATCCCTGGTAAGGCCTGAAGGTCAGCTGTCTCTCAAGACCTACTAGAGCAGAAGTTCACCCAAGGGTTCTTTGGAGAATGACTCCAGTCAAGGGCCCTGCTAATCTTGCTAAACTGGTTCAGAAGGCCACTATTTGGCAGAGGGAGGACATCAGGGAAGGACACCTATTAAGGGGTGGCCCAGAGAGAGGCCTTTACAATCCTGCATTAATATCTTCATCTTGAAAACTTTATAAAAGAGGCTCATGCCTCTCAAAACTGCTTTTACAGCATATGGGCTTTTGGGCTTTTATTTTGACCTATCAAAATAATACCAGCACTTGTTCTTGAGACAACTTATTTAGGTAAAAGCTGATCTGGAATGGTCTTTCACTTCTGTTTGTAGAGGTCAGTCACTGACAGCCCCAGTGTGCCAGTGGCTATGATGTAGTTGCCTGATTACAAAGATGTACCCTGCCAATGTGTAGTCAATTCTAGAGGGAGGGCAAATTGTGATCTGAGCTATTTAACCCCTAATAAAGTCAGGGCTGGTGATTGACACCTGGAACAGATTGCGCCTGAACGGTGGGGAAATGAAGATAAGAGAATATGTTGTGTGTGTGTGTGTGTGTGTGTGTGTTAGCCTGCAGGTAAATTTAACCAAATTCAAACTGACTGTCTTAATTATGGGTCAAAGATTCACCTTGGTGAGTCATCACCTGACAGATGATGTATTCCCGAAAGGGCGGCTAAGGCGATGTGTGCTACGTCTCAGTGATTGGAAAATAGTGCAGCTATGGAAGCTTGCCTATTCATGAGATCAGTATTTGATTGTGATCATTCACAAGAACAGTTCTGAGAGTTTTTATGTTTATGTACCAATTCAAGTATAGCCTCCTACTTGCCAGCCAGATGTCTCGCAAGCAGTGATTTGAGTCCTTCCTCAAACTATTACTGTCACTTAAACGCTCCCACCTGTCCCCATTGCTCATTTCTTCTGCCTCGGAATGGGTAAGGAAGACGCTTAACTGTCCATTCTCCTTGGCTGAGTGTAATATTGCTCTTCCGTTGCCTGTGTAATGGTTTGCACGTTACCCCGGGTTTCCCCATCAGGCACTCATCATGCTCAACAGCAGCTTTTCTACAAAGAGACATATCCACTGTCTCGCATCCAATTCATAACCAGGCGGCACCTAATTGTATGATTGCTTTCAAAACGGTTGCATACAATTATTGTCTTAGCTGTGACACAAACATGGAAAACGAGTACTCACTTCTCCAGATTCATGTCAATCTACTCTTCACTGCTTTATTCCTTCTTCCCCACTCTTTTTCTCTCATCCATCATGTTATGTCTTCCCATCTCTCTCTACACTGGAAGATAGCCAGAGCCATTAGCTTGCTGTCGGTGTGAGGGAGGATGGGGATCTGTCCCGTTAGCTGATGCAAAATAAACAGCGCCGGTTGGTCACAATGCACAATACTGGGGGACCTTTGGGGGTTTAAGGTGATGTGGTAGAAGTGTGTTTTTTGTGCGTGCACAGACACAGTGCCACAACACCTGACACATCGACATAGCAGTGCTGCAGCAGTGGTCTGATTCATAGCTAATGAATATTTACCAGCCGGACTTGCAGTGTCTGAAACTGCAGCAGCTCACAGGGGAAACGGAGGTGTTGAACCACTCGTGGCGGAAAGTTGTACATCAATCCCGAATACAAGCTGCTGTCAAGGTGAAGAGGTTTACTCTCCATGCATGTGTGGACATGCACCAGTGCATATTGAGGGCTTTACATATATGTACATATCATTGTTTCCATGCCATTGGATACATGCTCTGTCTGTTATCCCCCCTGACAAGGTGCATTGTCATTGAAAGCTGTCCTGCCATCTGTGCTGCATACTGTTGCTTGGCTTCATTGTACATTATCGTCTCATGTACACGTAGAGTAATAGATACATAACAATCCCTTAGAAGTTGATGCTTGATGTATGAACGTAATTTACACCAAAAAGGGCAACGGTATAGCAGCTGAAGACTTTCACAGCCTCTGAAAACATAGTTTCAAATCTGAAGTATTTCTCTCTTGATAATTAAATATTTATTACGAAATGTATAATTGTTAAATTTTGGGGAAAAAAAAACTAAAAACTTTGTTTGCTATTAAGGAGGATAATGCAATCAGTATGTGAGTGAGTATGCAATCTCTCTGTCTGTCCACGGCTAATCTTGCGTTACACTGAACACTATTTTGGATCGTCAGCCGCTACTCTCTGCCCAAAGTGTTTTGGACGGTGTGTTTGGTGATCAGCAAACAGAACTACTTCTGCCGCTGCTATCCGAGCACACCGCTTGATGAGTTTAATTTTGTTTTTGGCAAGACTATATGAAATATGTCTTTCGACAAATTCGAGCAGAATGCCTGCATACATCGGCGCTTGTTTTTGAGCAGTGGTCGTTGCAGGCACACCTGACAGAGTTCACCTTTTCTAGTTTATTTTTAGTTTGGGAGTCAAAAACTCAGCTCATCTGCTTCATCAGGACTGTGTCGGTGTGGTTCGATCACATTTGACTGATAATGGCCTGGCACCATGAACATGATCACATTTTTATTCAAATATTTCTAAATCCTGATTGGTGCATTTAATTGTTTGTCACTGTTTTCCACACCCACTTCGGGAGTGAGAGGAGCGTAGATGAAATCCAGAACATCTTTTATGTGACATATTTGAAACCGTTATGCGTTAATGTTTGACACTGATAGTTAAAGAAAATTGAAGAAAAAGTATTCAGGGCCTTAAACTCTCACCGTCAGACTGAATTATTGGAGATCAGATTTACTCACAATGATGAGTGATTTAATTCTGGTTTGCAAAGTTCACACCAGTCCACTCATAGAAAAAGAACCTCAGGTTGACAAGTGAATAAGGGAATCAATGCCAAAACAGCTGTCAATAGAATAATACGTTGAATGCTGATGAGGGAAATTGCTGACTATCCCTGTACTGATTTGTCAGTGTATTTTATTCCCTGTTACTGCACCCTGCCAGCTTGCTTCAATCAATACGCTAGTAGGGAGGCACCCACTCTCTGACTCGAGGATAAATGTGTCATCCATTGTAAGTTGCACCACGCACCCTTGTTCGCATCATAGTGAGGTGACTGTACCGTTGTCCTGCCATTACAGCATCAGCAACCTTATTCCCATCCATCTCACCCACACATTGCTGCAGGGGATTTAAGGCTTTGTCAATAACGCCTATTGCAGTGTCAGTGTGCTGCCTAATTATGAAATTATGAAATTACTAAATGACTCGCTCAAATATGGTTTGTTTAAAGTATGTATGCCTTGGTTTGTTTGCATGGCCACTTCTGAGTTCCCCCCACCATTGATGGACGGCTGAGAGACAGTGGCAGACTCTTGGATGACATGGCTTGAAAGCAGCATATTTATGAACATGTCTATTTTTATATGGCTACTTTTCCATCTTTCTTCAGTGACTTGTTCCACAGTTCAACTACAACCCAATACTGGATGGCACTCAGTAAAGCATATACTTGTCTGTACTCTCGGCAAATGCTATGCAGCTGTCAATGGCCCAGTTCCACTAGTCAGATTTTCAGCCACAGTTAAGAGCTTTTTCCATGGATCATTAACAACCTATTTCACATCAGGAGATGCACACATCTGTGACTGGGCCTGAAATGGAACATCACCAGATATGCACATTCATATCCTAGGAACTCTTAAGCCGCAACACTGTTCAGCAAATCAGTCCTGTTCGGTGGCTATTTGGATCGCAATGCATTGGCCTTTCTACCACTGCAGTGCACTGAGCTTTGGAAAATTGTAAAGTGCATTTAATGACTTCACTGTTTTTAAGTTTTTCAATAATGTAGGAATTGTTTCTTTTTATATCTGCTCATGGGGAAAGTGCGATGGTGTATAGATTATATTGTGAAACCAGACCCGCTACCACGCACAAAATAAGGTAGCTATGTTCCAGTATCTAAACATTTGTTTTGGTATATTTATACTTTTGAATCGACTGAATCCACAATTAGACTCTTATGTTCTGTTCTTAATTCAAAGTTGTACTTTGTTACAATTTCATCAGCACTGAATTTGAAACCATACAACTGCAGTAATGTAACACTAATAAATTCGATTTACAAAGCTTTTTTTAAAACATGTTTTTTGTAATTAAAAGAGATGTAGCAAGAGATGAGATGTAATACAAAAACGATGCACAAGTAAATGGCAATCCTCAGTGTTACCTGAGGAAATTCATCCCAAAGCTGACAGGCTGCCTCAAATAAGATTCAAACGTATCATGACCAGCCCAAGACATAAATTATAAATATTCAATAAACTAATATAATCAGCTCGGAAAGCATCTGAGTGGGGTTTTCTCAGGTGGTAAACTGTGTAAAAAAAAAAAAACAGTCACTGGTCATTAATGTATTACAGTAATGAAAGACAGACCGAAAACCAAATCTAACAATGTAAGTAAAATAGTTATTTGATTATTTTAGATATAACGTTCTTCTCAAGAACACATGAAACCACTGTATTAAAGGGCCAGTAGGATCAGGTTGCATGCAGTGGTGTAGTTGCAGAGTGCAACTAACTGCAAACCACTCCGCTCACTCCTCCCTTTCCAAGACCGCGGTGACGTGAGCTGCCGAGTGCAAAACTGTGGTAACCCCTGTTCACCTCGCTATGAAGCCATCCTTCCCATAATAACTCTACTATGGAAGAAACAAGAGTCACTTTCACAAGCATGTCAGAGGATTTCTGGAAACGTCAACGCTGGAGATGTCCCCTCTAGAGCCAGTGTTTGGTTAGTCCGTTCTGGGTTACTGTAGAAACTGAGGTCCATCAGGACCAAGACCTCACGCCACACAAACAGTTTCTTCCCGTCGGCAGTCGGGCTCATCAACAGGGACCGGGTCCCCCACTGACTGACTCTGTCACCCCCAGCTATTTTTATTTTATTTTTAATTTTTCTCTTTATTCTTTTCATTTTTTTTTCTCTTCTTTCTTTCTCTTTACCGTTCACTCCTCTGCACACCTCATATTTAAACACTCGTCACTTTAACATACACTTTAACTTAAACACACATGTCACTTTAACGTACACTCACATTAACGTATCTGTTGTCTGAGCACTTCTTATCTTACACTTATTTTAATACCAATTGCACTGTTGTTATCGTTGATTGTTGATTGTTGTTTGTCTCGTCTAACGTCCCATGTCCATGTCCAATGTATGCACCTTCCGCCTCAAAAAATTCCTCGTTTGTGTGAAAATATTCCTGGCTAATAAACAGTTTCTGATTCTGATTCTGAAACATGGTGGTGCAACATGGTGGACTCTGTGAAGATATAAGGGGCTCTTTCTAAACTAATGAAAACATGATTCTTAGTTTCAGGTGATTATCCACTAGCGAAAACGGTTATGAATAATATATTGCATTTATGCAATTAGATCCCCTGAAATTCTCCACACTGGCCCTTTAATTCATTCTTTGTTTTCATGCGCATATTTTATCATTGGATTCTCTCTGTCTCTAGCGTCTGATTATTTTTGTCGTTGCATGGGAAAGATGATGTAATCATTTGTTCTGTAAAACACACTTTAACTTAGTACTAAACAATTGGTTTTCAGCTTTTGTTGTTACATTTACTTCTACTTAGGGACTGCATGCAAATGATCACGGGGTGGGAATGAGAAAAGGAGTTGACCATAAACAGAGAGCTGGTGGTTATTTTGTAATGCTGGGGAAGGCTGCTTTTAGTGAAACATAGGGTGTAGTTGTTAGAAACTTCAAGGCAAAATCCACTTATTTACCTCAGTCATTTAGCCAATACGTTTGGAGAATAGCAAAGAGCCAAATACATATTCAACATAGCCTTATGTTTGTCCTAGAGGGCTTGTGACAATTAATATCACTCTCGCCCTGCATTACCAAACACAAATATCCCAATATGTTTCCGTTCTGACCACAATGGAATGTTGATTATGATTATACACTTTATTGAGTCTCACTTGAAGCATGCTGATTTCATATTTTATCAATAATTGGTCATACATTACTCAACACATAGCTGTTGTATGCAAATTGCATCAGTGATATCACTACGGGATATGGAAAATTGAATCTGTGTTTGTGCATACAACAGTGAAATTAATCAATTCACTATCATTCCTGAGGGCGCATCTAAACATTCCTGTGAATAACTTGCTGCTGCAGGTGATTTCTAAAGAATAAAGCCCTCGTGTAGTTATGATCCAAGAGCAATGCAACATACAACAACAAAAAACACCTAGTTTTCCATCATGGGAAAATAATCCCTCAATTTATTTTCCTCCCATCCTGCATGTACGTGACGCAACGCTTCAATTTTCAGAGGAATTCTCTTTTGAGCAATATGGCTGCATGTGGATGGGCTGCTCTTCAGTATCTCTGAGCCTCTCCCCTGAAAAGACACACATGAGACTGGAGTGGTGGGGAAAATATTATTCATAAATGTCCAGTTACATCAGCCTTCCCCTTTTACTCCAGATTCATCCGCTTGTTACAAAGTGGACATCCCTCTCTATTGTTGCATCTCACCTTCCCACTGCTCAATGAACTGGTGGTCGCGCTGGAGTCCTTATTAAGAGTGCAGGAAATACTTAACCAACAACCAGTCAAAGGGCGAGACTGAGCAGCTGTGTGACCTTACAGCTGACCCATTCGCTCCCCACTGGTGTTGACAGATGTAGAAGTGCAAGCAGAGGCTGTAGGCTGTTTGTTGACTGGTGATAAGGTCAGTAGGAACTGTTGTGTAGGGTTGTGTTGTACTTTACACCTGTTCAGAAGGGAGAACACCTTGCTGCTGCCCTGTCCGGGCCTGCTGCATTCCCAGTGGACTGAGTTGGACAAGATTTACAACATTTTTTTAATATTTTGTTTTACATTTTCACCTTTGGTGCAGTACACGGGTAGGATGCGCTATGTGCTGTGCAATTACACTTATTTGAGTAATTGTGTTGCATCATAATAATAAAAAAGTCTTGATCTCACTGCTGAACCCTCTAGTATGCAGCCATTATCGTGAAGATTTCCGTTTTCTTTTTTAGATCCGATTCGCTGTTCCGATGCTGGCTGCTTTCACGTGTTGAGGGAACGCAGCTCTGACAAGCTCCGGAGTGTTTGACGCTCCTATAAATGCACCAAGAGTCCGGAGCGTCTCCCTTTTCACGTCTAGTCAGCCGCGTTGTGAGCAAGGCCACCCCCCCCCCCCCAAAAAAAAAGAAATCCCTCCCGACTGTGTGAGTGCGCGCAAGAAAAAGGGGACGAGACTTCGCCTGCACCTCACTCACTGTGCTCTGCATCTCTCCACCAGGACCGCAGTGGATACAGCCGCTTGTACAGGACTACACCTCCAACACAACGATGTAAAAGCTTTTTCTTCTTCTTCTTCTTTTTTGTACAGAGCGTGTTTCACACGTCGGGTTGTTTCGTAGGAGCACGCACAGCATTACGCGAAATCACTGCCTGGCTTTTTCTTTGCGCTCTTCTCTTTTTCTGGTTAGTGGGATGCAGGATACGCAGCATCACCGGCACCCTTAAAATAAGCCGAACACTATATATATAGACCTCCCAGTTTAGCGGGCCTGTCAGATTTTTAGGCAAGACTAAGAAGGAAACAATAAAACTCTTCGCCTGTGTGACAAGGGCTGCTTTTCTTCGTGGGGGTAAAGTGTCCATTTTCCAAATGTTTGGGATGTGGGTGCTTCTTTTATTCACCGGGCGCTCCATCGCCCCATAAAACAGGAAATGATTTGGTCATCTAAAGATCAAATTGAAGTGGACTGCTGCTGATGTTATCGGTAACGCGCTTTTTCTGCCCAATGAGTGTGTGGAGAAAGGCGCGGAGCAACATCCAGATAACTATACGGGGGGGGGCTTTGAGTTACGTTGCAATAACGCGTTTCTGGCAAAGCGACGTGTTTCTGCGGACACCCGCAACAAAACCGAGCCGAACGGAGCATTTTTATTCCAGAACTGGACACGATTAGCTGACCAGGTAAGACAAGTTTTTTAAGTAAAACTACGCAATACATTGAAGAGCCTATTGGATGCTTTATGGATTTAATATGTTGGTAAAGAGAGGCTGCGCTGCTTCAATGACTGCCTACACCTCCGCTGTGTTTGGCCAATGCTTCACTGTGTAGCAGAAGTTGAGACCCTGATGATGTGCTCGCTAATGAAAGAGCTTTACTGTCCGACTCGGACTGCAAACACGCGCTCACACGGACGCACCGGCGTGGCTGTGTTCGCCAGTTGCGTTGGCAAACTCCGTCTGCAGCCTAATTGTTGCATGTTGGGCTGAACGGAGGAGACTGGAAACCAGTGGGCTCGGATAGCAGCTCCCAGTGAGGACTCTCACATTGTTAATTGGTAGGAGGCAGAGGCCGAGGACGTTTCAGTCATGACGGATGATGGGACTACTTAAAGGGTTCAATTTAAGTGAGTGATACAGATAAAGTGTAAATTCATTAAGGGAATTATCGATTGCCATTGTGGCTAAGTGTTGATTTAACACCGTACAGACGTTTAGTTTGGACTTTTAGTAATTGTTTTTTATTTATTTATTAGGCCATCATTAAAAGGAAACAAGGACGGTATAACTGAACGTGCGGTTTTGTAAGGATGGTTTGGGGAACATATGAGCACATTTTTCGCACCACCTTGTGGTTCAGTTTAGTGTCTGTTTTTGGCTCCACTAGGAGCATCCACAGGTTTTTTGCTGTGGATGCCAAACCAAACCTCTTTTTAATAATCGTGTCAATGAATTAATGTTATTTGAGGTGTAGTGGTAAATCAGCTTTTGACCTCCAGGCAGTAAATGGTCATAGCCACAAAAAACGGCAGATGTGGACTATTTTCAGCAGATGCTTATGTCTATTAAAGACTGCAGCTGCAAATAATCCTTGTAAACATTGCATACACAAACACCAAATAAGACGTTTTTAATTTACACATATAAATGTGATATTATGTGGGTTTGGCTTCCTCTACATGCCTGGACTAGTTAAAGATTGTTTCTTGTGAAAAGAATGTGAATTGTACTTTCCTTATTCTCTATTTTTCAGCAAAATAATTGCAGTGAACTTTATTGGCAACTGCATAGTAACCACCTGTTAGTGCGACATTGGTGCCAGCTGAAGCATTTCTGCAAGCTCAAGTACTTTGTGTTGGTCCCAAAATGAATAAATGCTGAATCCATAAACACAAACTGCTTTGCTGGCTGTCTTGTTATAAGTCTGATATCTGTTCTACAGAATCCATTTCATGTTCATTAGTTTATCTGCAGCGTGGCAGTTCAGAAATGCTACATCTGATGCCCCAAAGGAACACTTATAATCTTATATTGGCTATATGCAATTATCGATTGGGTACATATCAAAAATGTATTGTCCTGCAAATGTTCTGAAGTTTTTGTTCCAAAACCGAGTCGTGAAAGCCAGCATGTGGGGAATAGTCATTAGAATGTCTAAATTAAGAATCATTTGGGTGTTACTAATCAATCATTTACACAAATTACAGAAGCGGCCAGATGGTTCAATTTAAAAAAGAAAAAAAGCTATAAAACTACTTTTGTGAAATGACAACTGAAAGTGCAACCTTATGACAAACGACCAAACTTATTCCACAGAAGGTAAAAAACAAAGTGAATACATTAACCTTCAGTTAAGATCATTGTATCAAGCTGCTGTTTCCTATATGAACTTTTGCACTCTACGTGTGGAAATCAATTTGATCTATTCATGTTAGGTACGGCTATTAGCTAATATGGAGCACATTAAATCTTTAACCATTCTGAAATTAACCAAGATCACTTCAGTCATCCTATTATTGAATTGCTCAGGCTGATAATTAAGATAATACGAACTATCGCTGAGGCTTGTGATATAGGTTGATAAGATGCACATCAGGTTCATACTTAGGACATGATTAGGATTAAGATCCAGACTGGAAGGATAGTGTTTTGTCCAGTTTTATTCAAGGTTGTCTGAACTCACCATGTGGTGTGTCTTCACTGATACAAGTTAAAAAAAAAGAAGAAAAGACCGACAGGTGGTCAATGCATTATTAAGGCATGTGAGCTTTAATTTAGTTTCCTGCTGGTTGAAGAATAATCTATTGCATACCTACTTTCCTCTTAATTTTAGGGCATTTATACATTCATGTACAAGTTATATGTAGCATAGGCCTACTGCCCGTGTTACGTCCAAGCCTGTTCCGCCTGTAGTGCTGTTTATTTCACTTCGCAGGCTAAAGTTCCTCAGTCACATATTGTAACTTCAGAGTCCATACGTATAAGCTTAGCCAAGAGCTGTTGCTTTTGGGTTCATCCCTGCGCGCATGTGCAGACGTAAAGACTTATTTTGCGCCCTTGGCGGGCCTATCTTACGTTCACACTTGAGACATATAAAAGCTGTGGCAACCACACTTCTCCTTTTTGGGTTGGGCTGAATTTAAACATTTAAAAAAGTTAAAGCTAGCAAGATGTATTATTTATCAGCATTCATTGTGAAATATAAATGTGTTGACGTGTCATAAGCCACTAACTACATCAACTTTGTTCAATATATTGAAATAAACAAACTTCCTTGTAATGACTATGTATTATTATTATTATTATTATTATTATTATTATTATTATTATTATTATTATTATTATTATTATTATTATTATCATTCGGAGTATCACTGTATTATTATTCAGCATAAGTCACCTGGCTGCCTTTTCTGAAGTAGGAGAGAGACCAACTTTTCTGAAGTATATTAATTGTATTCATGATTAAACTGATTTGAATGCAATGTTGTGCATTACTTCAATAGCATATTTTCAACTACAAATACTTATAATCATTCATTTGAACAACACATGTATAAGATGGTTACATTATTCAATTGTACTATTATGATACAATTCAAGCAAAAAGGAAATGCACATATTGAGTTATGGCCCAGCCTTATTTAGACCAAACAGCTTTTTGAGGTGAGTTGAATACATCAATTTGACTTGCGCAGACATACTGTACAGTGCCTTCAATTATCTTGAAATGCATTCTTTTAACACATCATCCATTCACAAAATATTTTAGAAAATGTTTAATTTGCTTTTAATAGAGTACAGAGTGGGTGGAGCAGCAACAACTGCAGGGCACAGCACAGACGGAGCGAGTCCAAGTCCCAGGCCAGACCTGTTCTAAAGCAAGGAAGGGGCTCGGTTAAAGTCTCTGTCACAGATGTTCAGGCTTCCCTTCTTCTGGATTTTCACGTAATATGCCAGATTTCAATTTTTAGTGGCACAAGCTTTATTGCTCAGTTTTTGCACTGTAGTTGAAAATCTTGGGAGATTATAACCAATGGCATTTGGTGCAAATTCAATTTTTGTGTTCTCCTGTTTCATTGCTCGATTTCTGAGGTGGGTGGAGCGGTGCTGCTCACTTTACTCACTGGCTGCTGTTTATTTGCCTGTGCGCTCCAGAGTTCACTTGTTTTGCAATGAAAACGTTTCAGTTATGAAATGGTTAATAAAGCACAATGGGGCATTGTTGACAGTTGGCGTACCTGAGCAGTAGTTGGCAGAAAAGGTTCAACCAAGGGCCAGTGTTCCAGCACATTTGGGGCCAATGCTGGTTTATTGTTGCAGCAGAGACACAGCTCTTTATGATTTTCATTCTTTTGTTTAATGGATATTGGTCATTTTATTTCACTTGTAAATAGCCCGTACATTATCCTGCCTGGATGTATAGATCCTGTTGTATGCATAGATTTACAGCTTGGTCTGTAGCCAGAATTGGCACACAGGCGGCTTTTTGCTGACATCTGGACTACAATAAATAAACGACTGGACGTGGATTATGCTTTATATTGTGTATACTGCACTTTATTTTAAATCATACTAAATATATACGGTATATATACCAATCATTAAAAATATTCCTTGATTACCCCCATTTCTGATGTTGCAGGTTGGCTCGTATAGATAGGAAAAGATAAGTACACAGATTTTTATGATGAATATTTATGATTATGGACATTCCGTTGCTTTCTACTGATACTGTTTGTTATTTAACATGATTGCTAGCAAGTGACACTTAGAAAGTAAGTGAACACCTCATTTTCTGAAAATGAGGTGTTCACTTGCTATTATTCATCCAAATTTCTGAACCACAGTTCTGTGAGAAACTGCTGTGATTGGATGGATGAAAGTCCAGACAGATGAGGCAATTAGGACATCTGATAGGATATTTGTAATTCTCATAAATATTTAATTTGCAGCATATGTTGTCTCGTGGTATCTTCCGGTATCACACTCTGGTCTGGAAGTCAATGTTAACGGTGTTTAAATCCAGTAGATTGCTGTCTTTAGTATTGCAATACTAGCTGTTTAAAATGTTCCAATAGCGCATTTTCTTAGTACTGTGTGTGTGTGTGTGTGTGTGTGTGTGTGTGTGTGTGTGTGTGTGTGTGTGTGTGTGTGTGTGTGTGTGCAGCAGGAGCAGCAGCAGCAGCGCTCTGCTTCCACTCTCTGCAAGCATAGTGGGAATGTTTTTCTCTCATATGCACACTGCAAGTGCTCTTGCCGACCGTCCACGGCTCGTCGACAAAGCAGACTCACGGAGCGAAGTATGGCACTCAAGTACTGTAGTCAAGGGTTATGAGTTGCGCCTATACTTATGGCCAAGGGTAAAATGACAATAGCACAGAAGCTTCTCCATCTGAACCAAGATGGGAAACTCTTTTATTACTCCAACCTTGTCAACGGCAGTGATGGCGCATTACAGCTTCTCTATCTGTCCTTACCGTTTGATAAGGGACGTTTCATGTCACCATGAGAACAAAGCTGTCTCCAGCTGGGCTGGATGCACTACTGTCTATGATGCTCCCTTGGGGACTTCACGTGAGAGAAATCCACAGGTGGTTTGTCGGCCTCTGCCTCGATCCTGTTCAACACAAAAGACGAATGCTGAGCACCTGCAGTCGAACTCGGCATTCTGGTAAAAACCTGTGTTCTGTCATGGGGGTTCCCCTCGGAAGAGTTACGTCACACATATAGGTGTAACCAGACATGTCCCCCTCTGAAGAGCGTGGAAAGTGCCGGTCAAAAGTGGTAGGTGGGAAATGGAATAATCCCCTATTCCTCCACATATATTGTCTGGAGCTGTCTCCTGAAAGTGCTGAAACACTTTGCTTAAAAAACAGACATGTCATGGTGACAACAGACAACATGACGCCGTCACCCTCGGCTCCTAGAAATAGCCAGGAGCCTTCTGCTGTGTTTTCAGAGGCACCTTTTACACATGTTCCTCCTTTCCTCTGATTCCTTACCCTGTGGCGAACACTCAGGAAGAGAAACTAATGATAATTCTGGAGTCACAAGAACAAGTGCGTCATGATTCCCGACCTTGGTGTGGCTTTGAAACTGTGGCAGCTCCCATGACGTAGAGATGCACTGTCGCAGCCGGACGGTGCGATCCGCAACCCAGCGGCTGTGGGCCGGCTGCTGAACGGAAAGGTTAGGGCTGCCCCCTGCGGTGGTGTGAACAATCTTATTATCACAAATTAGTGGGCTGCATTGTTTTAAACGGGGCTCAGTCAGATCCTCTCTCGGTGTGTATACATGTTGTCTGCTTGTGGACCTTGGTGTCACAGCGGGGTATTGACTACATCAGCCTCGCCCTTAAGAGTTTAAATACTTTGCCTTTACCACAACGACATTGGTTTCATTTGAGCGTTGTGCTTTTTGATTGGCATGAGTACCAGAGAAATGTGGGTGTTATATTTACATTTTACAGGTGTGTTACATGAGTGAATATGCTGCCAGACTCTTGTTTGACATTTCCGTCTGAGATCATGGCTGATTGTGTAGAAGGTTAATTATCATGAGATGCTCTATTCCTCACAGGGAGGGACAGTGACAATCACTAGTCCTTTACAAAGTCTCTTCTCAGTCTCCTGTGAATGGGAAGACATGCTGTCAAGCTCTGCATCACTCCATTGTCATGTAGCCAGCTGCCAATGCACCATGCTGCACATTGTGTACATTAAATATGGCATAAACATAAATAAATTGAACCCAGTATGCTCAGGAGGCTTCCTGTTTTCTTCCATGCCTCCATAGGTCATGTTTAACATATTCATTGTGCTAATATACCTGGTGGAGTTGTTTGCTCAAGGTTACACTAAACATGTCCTTCACATGATGAACAGCATGCTAATGTCATTCAGGTATACATGGCCACCTTCGTATGTCCACTCACACTATACAGTACATATTGCTGGACAGAAGGGCTGGATATCAATACCTTTATGCTACTGGCCGAAATAACCCATTACCCATTGAAACTTCCCCAGTCAAACAATACCTTCAATTAATTCTTTTGGTGCCCAGATGTGAAACAAATACAATTTCTATGGTTTTGCTTGCAGTCAATCATCACAGGCGCTTTTGGATTTAATGCAACGTGTGATGTAAGTGTTCATTTAAAGTAAATTTAGTGTGTGTGCGCGGATGCTTGTGTGTGTGTGCCCTTCAGCCTTGTTACTAAGTTTATGTACAGGAAGATTATTGAGGAAGATCTTAAGTATCATGCCCCACCTTTTATCATTAAAGAGTGATATAATACTAGATCGTTTTATAAGCCCGGTTTTAAACGTATAAGTGTGGATGTAGTGCTGTGCAGAGAAGTGGCTTGTAGTTAGCTAGTGGGCACACACCGCATCCTTTCACGTGATGGGTATCGAATGAACTGCTCTATTGTTATCGATTTCCCTTTAAGGGTTTTGGTAAGATTATTGGATTTTCTTTTAATAATAATATCATTGCCACAAGCAGCGACATTGACATTGTTTCTGCACAACAAGCTTTAAAAATATTATTTTAAAACTAAGCTCCAGACCTTCAAATTCACTCTTCGTTATAAAACATATTGTTATCTTCGCCAGGTGTAAATCTTGGGAGAGATTGTGTGTGTGTGTGTGTGTGTGTGTGTGTGTGTGTGTGTGTGTCTGTGTGTGTGTGTGTGTCTGTGTCTGTGTGTGCGCATTGAGTGGGAACCTCGGTATTTGTCCACCGCTAATCTTGCATGAGCTCTGCCCCTCACGTTTATCCAATTTTTTTTGGGGACTAATGGAACCGCATACACTGCTCTACCTCATCGCCTATCAGCTGCTGCTAAGTGGGCGGGCAGCTTGGTGAATATACCTTTTGAGTTTTGGCACAATGGTATGACGTGTGTTGCTTGTATAATGGTACATCGACACTTGTTTTTGAGTTTGAATGAAATGTGACGACGCTTCACAGAACTGGTTGTATTCATTCACTACAGCAGTGGTCGCTCCAGACACACCTGGCAAAGATCCGCTCTCTACTGACTGCACCTTTCTATTAGATGTTATTTCTCACTACCTCTGGCATTTTGTGTGGACAACAATTTGACTGCAATTAATGAGGAGAAATTACTTTGGCATGTGTCAGCGTTGATTTAGTTACAGTAACACACATTGGAGAAAGTCAAAATGTATTCACATTTAGTCAGAATTATGTTTTTATTCACATTTAGTCAGATAAATTGCAATAACAATGCTAAATGTGAATGGCAAAAATAAAAATATTGCTGCCAAGACACTGCAGGAAAGCCCAGTTTGTCTGTACCTTTTTAAGGTTGAAGTCAGTTCACACTCTACATTCTGCAAGCACATACAGTCTGCCTCTGTATTCTATGGACTTTCAAACTGAAGAATTAATTATGTCTCAAAACATCCGGTGAACAGTGAAGAAAAAGATTTCTTGCAAAAAAGTAATTTAAATAGATGATGGAAAATAAAGAGGAAACAGTTTGAGCAGTGGCGGGCCTTGGATTTTGTACCTACGCTTAGCTCCTGTTATATCCCATAATTTGAGATCTTATTATTACATATTATTCCTCATTGTTACTCAAAAGTAATCAGACAGACAAGAATGTTCAATATAAACTCAGTGACCACTTTATTAGGTACACCTGCAAAATGTCATGCAATCCAATACAACAGCTCAGCCATACATTCTACCTTTTAAAGAAGATTAATACTATTACGTTTTGATTGATAGTGTCAGAGAAGTAATACATTAACTGTATGTTTATTATTTCGGCTGTAGTTTGCGTTTTTGAACCGGACTGCACTTTGAGAAATGTTTCTAAAGTTTTGCCTCCCCAGTTTACAAACATGGCGGGTAAGAATATTAGAAACTCAATGTAGCTCATAGAAGTGTCCTGTTTTAAGTAAAAAAAAGACCACTACATTGTAAAGTTGGAGTATGTGGCAGAGCTTTTGTATTGAAATTGCATTACATGGGGCGACTGTGGCTCAGTGTGAGAGCAGGATCGTCAATCAAAGGGTCGGTGGTTCAATCCCTGGCCACTAGTCCATGTTGATCTGTCCTTGGGCACTTAACCCCAAATTGCTCCCATAGCTGTGCCTACGGTGTATGAATGTTATTTAGTCCTGATGGTGTGATGGAAAAATTATCTCTTGGTCACTGGGGCAGAGGCAGAAGAGTTGAGAATTGTAATTTGAGCTTTAATGAACAGACAAAAAAGTCTTCTGGAACACAAGTTGTAAAGAGTGATTCTTTATTGCTTGCAAGCGGGGAGCAGTTTACACAGGCACGTATCACAGTGACAGTGGAAAGGACTCACACGGACTTCTGTCCGTTCCTTGATATTTAAAGGTTCCTTCCCTGTCCGTCAGATGAAGTTAAGACAACCAATGAAAATGAGCAGCACACTTAAAAGAAAACCATAATATGAGTCACACAACCAAGTCGTATGTTCTTGTTCCAACTATTAATTAAATTTATCAGCAGGTGCAAACTTATCTATTCACCCTCGTTCTGTATTCGGCCTTGAGGAGAAAGCAGCAATATTTCAAAATAATTGACTGGGAACCTATTTTGTGCTTTCACTGGGAGTATTTGGGCCTTACAGTCTTAAACTATGGCAATATATATTTTACCATTACATTGGGCAGGTGGCACCTTGCATGGTCGGAAGACTAGAAAAGCGCTGTAAAGTATAGTCCATTTACAAATAGATTGGACGTACATCTTAAGCACACATTTATGTAAACGTTTCTAGTAAATGTCATTGTTCATCCAACAGATTTGTTTCTAATAGGAGCGACAACATCTGGGTTTGACAAACAGAGGTTAATAAAGCAGCAGACAAGGCTGGGTTATAGTCGTTAATAGTGGGATGCCACACATTGGTCTGTTTCTCTGCATCCATTCAAATGAAAACATTTACAACATCAGACCTAAAGAGTAAACAAAACTGTTAAAGTCCACTCAAAAGAGAATACAAGTTATAGAAAGCCATGTACAGTTATCTGCCTCTATTTTGAATAAGTGCCCAGTCTGAGCAAACATGATATTACATCTGCAAGGGCCATTTGCAATGTGCTGACAAGAAAAGTGAAGTAAGATTCATGGTCTCATTGTGTTCTTAATCAATTGATGGATAGGACATA
The DNA here is from genome assembly GCA_038501785.1 of Myoxocephalus aenaeus. NCBI lineage: Eukaryota > Metazoa > Chordata > Actinopteri > Perciformes > Cottidae > Myoxocephalus > Myoxocephalus aenaeus. The sequence goes on along the minus strand of JBAMJR010000124.1, from coordinate 2,562,419 downwards.
GGAGCCCAACTCCCCAAAGTTTTGAAGGTTAACCAGCTACCGCACACCCATCCTTTAGCCTTTGAAGCATGCAAACAGTGACTAGTGAAAATGCCAGGTAATGACGTGTCATTTACCTGCCAAAAGACATTTGGCAACAGGACACACAAGAAAAAAACATCTTTCAATCGTAGTTTTAATAATATAAGAAAAATAAACATACTTTCTAGAGAGACTCACTAAAAACTAAAATCATAGATCACTGAGAGCATAGGAGCCTGCACAGAAATGTTGCTTTTGCAGACGTTGTCAGAAGTTGCACATCACAGTCCAGTACCAGGTCATGGCCTGGAACTGGAGAATCACTGACCTACATTACTTATGCAATTCCTGATACGCATGCAATTAATATGCCTGTGTATCCCAGAGTGCTTTTGGGAGTGGTTCATCTGACTGTCCGAGATGATCCATGTCCACTGCACTCCTTGTCAACTGTTTAGACAGTGATGAACGAGAGGTAGAATACGTGTACGGCAGGCTGTTGTAGATAAAGCACATGCGGGCATTCTGGCCTACATGCGGTCAAGAGAAAAGAGAGAACTCAGACGGACACACCATAGCTATATGTGTTTCTTCCATACACGCCCAGCAAAGTAGTGTCACAGAGTCTTGGTCTCTGATGGTATAAAGATATAGTTATATAGATATAGTTATAGGCACACAGCAAGCTAACGCAAGGCTAGCAATTACATTTGTTCTTTTAATCAAAATGTAGATGTAAAAAATGCAATTTTCAAAGCGCAAGAGCCAAGATTTAAGTTTAAAAATCGCAATGTCTTAACAAGTTAGCTAAAAGCTACAATGAGCTAAAAGAATAATTTGGCAACCAATGATTTCATGAGCTATGTAAATATCAAACAATGACAAACACATGTTTATGTTTTAAAAGGAAAGTATCTTCCTATCTAGTTGATTGCATCATATTATTTCCAGACAGTTAGCTTACTGAACTGCAATACTTTTATTGCATCACCAGAATTTACTTCAATACTATCGAGTATAGAACATGCCGCATCATATCTAAGGAGTAAATCTCATTCGCGTCCGTGAGTCTTTAAGCGTGCAGCATGCCTGTACCTATTTGTCATAATGCTGCCTAATGTTACACGTCATTGAGGCATGCAGGAAAAACACTTTGTTGCGTCCAGATATGTTTATGGTTGTGTGTGTGTGTGTGTGTGTGTGTGTGTGTGTGTGTGTGTGTGTTCAATTTAGAGGCTTGACTACAGTGTGTGTTGCATAGGTGATCGTGTAAGGAGCACATATTAATATAAACTCACTACCGGATTTCCCCTCATTTGAGATTACTGAGGACGGCGCTATGAAAACTGCTGAGTGAAGCATCTGTAAGATGTAGAGATGAGTGAGTACATCATTATCTGTGTCTGTTCAACCAGCTCAATTAACTGTATCTGTTTCCGATCTCGGGAGTGAGTGAGACTTAAACCAGAAGCTACGGGACAGACTCAGAATTGAACTTCAGATCTATGTTTTTGATCACAAGATTAGGATAACTATTTTAAAACAAGAGGCATAGTGTGTGAGTTAAACACGTAGGTGGTGTAACAGTTTAATATATATATTATTATCCAAAGCCTATAAACAAAGGCTGTGTTTAAAGCCTTAATTATCATATTATTATTTCATGAGCTGAGAGAAACGAGTGTCAGCCCAGTCTAATAAAAATATACGAGCGAGCCAAATCTGATGGAAGAAAAGCGAACATGTGTAGACGCAGTGAGAGTTACAAGCAGTTAATCCCTGTGGACGGAGAGGCAGCTTGTGACAACCGTCCTGGGCGTAGCAGAGCTGCAGTGAACTCTGTGCAGCGGAGGAGAGAGTAGAGATATTGACACATTTTAATTGTATGATAGTCATGCGAATACAAAGTATATATAAAAGTACCAGAGTATTCGGCTTAACCCTATTAAGATGTACAGTAAATGTTAAGTATGCGGCAGTGAGTCTCAGACACTGACTTGCAACTGTCAGTTTTGCACTGAAAACTATTTGCAATGATTAATTGTATCTTTTACATTTAGTTATTTGTGTTGGAGCAACAGTGGTTCAGTGGGTAGAGCAGTTGTCTGGTATCTGGAGGTTTCCAGTTCAATGCAGTCTTTTACAAATTTTAATGTATTGATATTATTACTTCAAGTTTTGGTATATAGGTTAATGTTATAAAACAGCTTTGTCTGAAGAAATGCAAGGTGCTGAAACATAAAACGGAAGAATTGAAACAGAACCGCAAGGAAGACTGATATCATAGTCAAAGTACAGGTATTCTTAGACTCTTAGCCTACAGTAAATCTTTATATTTTCAAAGAAGGTCATGAAATTTAGGTGAAAGGAAAAGTTTGCTTTTCTGCACCCTTAGTCTCCTCCTCATGTACCACGTAATGGCATGCAATGTACAAATTACAGGGCTTATTGATTGTTTTCTTTGAAGGCACACTAAAGCTGGGGCCTTGAGTCGGGCAGTTGGCAGCCCTTCATTCATGCAGTCTCTCACAGCCCTTTAGGTCATTATACATCAGGGTAGATTTCAAAGTCGACTTGTGTAATGAACTCTGAAATGACCCGTGTCTCAGGCTCAAACTGAGTGAAGGGAGAGATGTGTAATTTTTCTATGCACTATGTTGACACAGATAAATGGTCTCCTTGTTGGAGCCTAGACCTCATTATTATGCTACGAGGGAGGTTATATTTTCTCCACTGCTAATCAATAGCACATTCAAGTTGTAAGCTAATAAAAGACTGCAAGTGAACTGGATAAATGTTGATCACTTTTTTACCACACTTTATGTCCAAAGGAAATGCAATTTAGCTGCACAATACGTGTTGCCATAGCAGCCAGCCCGGCCACTTTGTGTCATTCTGGTTATGAGACATACAATGTTAATGTACCAGTCCATCAATACAAGAAAATGGTCCAATTATGCCTTGTCATGTTGTCAGACTGTGGCTATTGTTTAGTTAGATAGAAGGAAGGGCAAAGGGGTAGAAATATACTGGCATGATTTGTAGAAGACAAATGTGAACCTCTACTACGCAATTCCTTTTTCGCCACTGGAAACAAAGTTAGTTATTTAAATAAGAGGTCAGTCATTTGTAAAACATTGTCCTCCTTCCAGAAACATTATGCCAGGGCAGGATTGTCTGTAACATGTAGAGTCATGAATTTATTCTGTTGGAGATAGACAGCAGAGCCCCATTTCTCGTACGTGGTTCAACAAAGTCGATCAAATGTCCTTTTATCCAGCTTTAATTACCGCGATGATTGACATCAGGCTAACTCGGTTTCTCCACGGCTGATCCGTGCTCAAACGGTCTCGTTAATTCAGTCATCTGGATAATTGCGTGTGCCCGTCTGCTTCAAAAGAAGGGGAAATAAAATCGAACACAGATTCCATGATCTTCTAACAGTACAATGGCAAATAAACTCAAAGGACAAGCCACTTTTTTCTCCACTGACAAGCAGGAGATGATCATGAACGCATATGAGGAAGTCAAGACCTTAATCATGGCAAAATCTAATGCTGCATTCACACTAAAAACGTTGCGAATATTCGCAACGTTTTTGCAACGCTTTTGGTGTGAACGCAGCTTAACACCGTCACCGCTAGACATAAGCATCGCAAAATATAGTGTTGGGAAAATGTATCGGCTAATTTTAAGTGCCTCATCACCCAAATCAATCAGATTATATTTATTTAAATGTGCCTGCTGGCAGTAGTATACAAATTAATATATACTTATGAGGATATATATACTGTATGTGCGTATGTATTGTGTACTATATACGTATGTGTATATACATGTATGTGTAGATTACCATATAACTAGGAGTTTGAGTATGTGTATGGGCGGATCAGTATGTATGTATTATTCATAATCAGAAATTCAATCGATTGAAGCAGTGAAAATAAACATAATCATCACATAATGATATGTATGGTGTACTAATAACACTGTCATATAATTATGAGTGCTTTCAACACATCCATAAGTTTCTTAAGTGCTAAATAAACGTTACGAACAGCACGTCATGCATCGGGTGATAGTCTATGCATACAGTCTACATACAGTATGTGAGACGGTCAATCGGCTGCGCCTGTGGTGATCAATGTCCGCGGCTCAAGAAGGTCCCGTAAATAAATGATTCCTTGACGGCAGAATCTATTGCGCCGCGTACAGGAAGTCATCCTGATGTGAGAACGGATCTTGGCGATCTTGAAGAACTCTCCCTATAAAACTAATATAACTAATATCGCTTCATCAATGAGGAAGGGAGCTGGCTTTTTTGTCCAGTGGGAGTGGCCAGCTTATCCAGTGAATTTAAGTAAACCTGCCCTGGAGCAGGTTAAGGGATTTCGATGTGTTGCTATGGTGATTTATCCAAACTTGCTTTGTGGAACCGAGAAGCCTGACATGCGTCATCTTATCCTGAAAATTATCCGGCTAACTCAGTAAACCAGGTACGAGGAATAGGGCCCAGAACTTTTTTTATTATGAGACTCCAATGGCTTCAAGATAAGAAAAATGAGCCAACTCAGGCTGTGTATGGTCAAACACTGTGAAATCAGACATCTTTTTAAGAACCTGCAGCAAGTTCAGCATTCAGATATTTCCATTCCTGATTTAACCACCACAAAGGACAAGTAGTGCAAAAGCCATGAATAAACAGGTTCAAAACAGCACGGAAAGGTTTTGGAACATGTTTGGAACTGGACTGGATTATTGTGCACAAATTCATGATATATATTAATGGAAACGCAGTGAAGAAAGTGATTCAGGGAATGAGGGCGTAATGAGGAGAACAAGTACCCTTTCATATAGGGCTTGAGGGGTCACTGAGTAGTTTGACGCTGACAATGACGCATGATGTGACCCGCACAGTCACCAAATCTCAAGATTTCGGACCAGTTGTCTGCAAGACAGTTGTCTGCTACCATCATTAAAACATAGAATTACGGAATATCTTTTTGAAAGATGATGTACACCCCTTCAGTCCCATCATCTATGTCAAGGTGCATTGACTCTATTCTAGGACAGTTCATGTTTTTTCCTTTAATTTGTAACAAGTGTCAGTGTATATGCGGATGCAGCCACATGTGCAGTCGCATCATTGAGACAGGAGAAGTATAGGACCATAACAATATATAGACTGATATAAAATAAAAATAAAAATAATCCCTTTTTATCATCACTTCTGAACCTCTGGAAGTGCATGGCGGTGTCTTTATCTACAGACTCTGCCCTCTGCCTGTAAGTTTCCCTTCTTTTTATTTTCTGTGCGGGATGTTTCTGGGCATCGGTAAAGAGCCTTTGGACCTCATGTGGGGGTGTAACCCTCAGCCAATAAGAAGGGTGTGCTGCCCGTTGACCTGGGAATGATAACAGGCTATGTGGCAAGGTTTCTGGCAGGCTTTAGTGTCTGATACAAAGCAGTAGACAACAAGTTGTCACATCTCTTTGTGTTTTGATATGCTTCTCTATGTACTTGTTTCCCCTATCTGTCTCTATGCTGTGTGGTGCTATATCAGACAATGTGATTACATATTATGCCTTTAAGTCAATTCCATGGGCTGATGACAAAAGCATTAGAGATATGTTATGACATCATATAGCCAGCACATCTTTAAATTCTGTATTACATGAATATTTATTCAGCTGAAATTCCGGGTCTCAGCCCTGACGACTATCATATTGATCTATCACTTATTGGCTACTTTTTCCATTGGTGTGTGCAGGAAACATTGTTAGATTTAAGCCTGAAACATCACTCCTAAAGCTCCCCGTCTTGTGAATTCAGCGCTCCGTACCCTCCTGAGTCCCCCTCGCTGGCCTGTGTGCCAGCCTTGCACGTCGCCTTGATTGTGAATGTAAATTACATCAAACATCAATATTATCTTTTGAATCCCATCCAAATGGGGATTTTATAGTGCTGCAGAGAAGACACAAGCTTTCTGCCCAATATTGTGCCAGAACACTTCTTATTCTTTCTCCAGCTCTTAAAGATGGAAATTAGAACTCTCCTCGCCTACACTTGGCCACAACGAGACAATTTGAGTCGTAGAGTTTCTTTTCTATTGATTGTTGTTCTTAAGTGCAACCTTGATACACAAGAACCGTCTGTCTTTCTTGGAAGCAGTTCACAATAGAGTATGATGCTTCTTGCTGACTGAGGGAGACTTGTGTTGCACATCTATTCTTCAGCCCCCAGAGTGTGATCCACAGAAGAAAAATTGTACTCATCCCTCGTTTAGGTTTTAACAACTGCTGTGATTAGTGCCGGTGCTAAACATGCTGTTCTTAATTGCCTCCTCTTCCTTTACTTCCTATATTTTTTTGAAATACCTTTTGCTTGTTCCGGTTTACTCATTTTATTAAAGCGCACATTTCCTTTTTTCCTTTTCCTCTGGATGCTCATTCCATGCCATGCTCCCTTCTTGTGTATGTTTGCTTCTTCCTTATGATTAGCCATCCATGGGAACGAACCAGTAACCATGCACTTTTACTCTGGGACCATTTCAGTGCCAGTAGTCCCACTTGTCTTTCAGAAGAAACACTCACTGACTTCACTTTCCAGTTCCCAAGCCCTCAGTTTATCAGCTGAGTCCACTGCATGTAGCTGCCATCTGCTCCGCTTACTGTGTGTGTTCTACTTGATTTGTTCTCTATTCTCTGCCTAATCTGTGTTTCTTCATGGGAGATTTGAGTTTCAGTGGTTTGCTGGAGATCAGTTGCCACTAACTCTCCCTTTCTCCCCGTCATTACTCGGTCTTGTAGAGCTGAAGAGCTGTCTCCCACCCTATGGGGTCTAATACATATACTTGTAGCTCTTTGAGCCCCCGCTATTTCTGCTGAGACCCCTTAAAGTACGGCATATGCCATGTGGCTTTCCAGTCATTCTAATTGGCGAGTGGTGGTTGCACTTCGGCACCTCTTAGTTTGATTGACATGCGGCAGCAGGGACTAGTCATATCCCAGGTGCAGAGGCAGTAGGTCCTGGCCACTTTTTAATCATGTTCTCCAGGCTGGGGCTGATAAGAGATGTAAGGGTGATTATGGTTGAAGGAGGATGTCCTTGCGCAGGGGCTTTGGGATTATGGCTCTTCAGTGGGTTCTGACTGGGAGAATGACTAGATCAGTATTCAGATGGTAGCCCCCTAAGGGGTGAGAGAGTTACTGGAAAAGATCTGGAACATAAAAGAGAGGATCCCTCTGTCAGGGAACTCAAATCGAATGCCCTAGGATTGTGTGTAATCGGTCATTCTATTCTGTATGTGTGTTAATAGCATTTTAGATATTATGAGCTCGGTTTACCTCAAAACAGACATGAACCGGGGGAAATGCTCCTGTGCAAAAGGTGTAGAGAAGTCACTGGATGCTTCTCTCTGATAGTTTCCAGGTCTCTGATTTCCAGAAATAAAGTATTAAATGGGGGGAAATCAAAAAGGCCACAAAATAGTACAGCCATTTTAGCACACAAAGCGATTCACTGGCTGGACAGGGAGAAGCAGGGGAGAAGCATATTTGAAAACACACATTTATCTCTGGTTTATCCACAGTTTGAAGACGGGTATTGGTCAAATGTTGAACACATGTTAATGTTGCAGTTAAACTGTATGTTTTTTATAGCTGGAGTTATGCATCAGCTCATGTCACCTCATGCATCTGTCAGTGTTGCATTAGAACACACTGAGAATAGACTTGCACAAATATTCTGTGTTGTTTGGAACAGCAAATACATAGATAGACTGTATTTGTACTAAACCTGAAGAGACAAACAAAACTAGCCAACCATTGTCATACAACTATGAATCTGATTAAACTGTCCAGTCATATGTCTGAGAAACAAATGGCTTTGGTAGTGTAAAGTGTTGCTTCGCTGTGCTCTGAAATGGCGTTGTCAGCCTGTGTGTGTTTTGCTTGTGGAAGAAGAACAGAAGAGGCAGCAGGGGGGAATTAAGGCGAAAGAGCACTAAATGGTGGAAGTTACTGATCCACGAGGCTGATGAGCCAGTAAATCAAGCAATGGTCAGCCACACTCGGCTAAATGGTGCCCAATGGCTGACTGATCCAATAGATAATTTATGAATGTCAGCTTCTTTGCATCTATTTCTCCATAAATATGCTACAAGGGAGGTTGTATTGCTGCTGTAGATTGCATTAGATTTGATTAGTTTGCATACACTACAGGGGCTAGTTGGTGTACACTGTATATAGTGCGATACATAAAACTATGCATTAAGCGTAAATGTTTTTGTGTTTTATGTTGTTGCATCTAGGGTTGTCATTGTATATCTTACTGATGCATGCACTCCAGAATTGGACGTTGCATACTCCTGAAATGGCTTGTGTTTTATAAGCTCAATGACAGAGAGAGGCTGTTTCTCCAGCTGCTGCGTTTGTCATCTGTGCTCTGGGCTCTGTTGGTTCATTACAAGAGAAAACAACGACATTTGATGCGGGTAAGGGGTACACATGATTATCTCCACAGACCCCTCAGATTTCTGCTCGACATTTGACACTTTTATTTTTACTGCTCAAGGAAAATGGGGATGTGCTTTTATTAAGATCTGTAAAACATACAAAGCTGTGTCTTAATGTATCAACACTTTCAGAGAGACACTTGCAAATCAAGCATAGCCATACAACTGAAAGAACTCGCACCCAAGTACATCTATGAATGTACATTTAATGTAGTCCATTCCATTCACTTTTTTTTAAATGTCTATTTTTGTCCTACCTGTCTAAATTGGTACAGCTCTATGTTTCATGCTTGTCCCTCATAAGCAGAGATGCATGGATAGATGAAAAGGTGCAGAACTGATTGCTTATAATTAACTGTATGCTCAAGCTGATCACAGTATGTGACCTGCACAGTGGAGGAGACTGTAAAATTAGAGTCTTGCTGCCTGAAGCTTCTCATTTAGCCCACAGTGCGTGCCCAATCCACACCTTTACATGCGCACACAAATGTGCACACATACACACACACACACACACACACACACACACACACACACACACACACACACACACACACACACACACACACACACACACACACACACACACACACACACTTTCCTCTGATGCACAAGATCTTTCATCATTACAGAACAATCTTTGCTGGCCTTTTTATGAGTGATATTCATGAATCGTTTTCCTCTATAGCTTACATTAATTCCTTAATGTTGCATTAAGAATAGTGTAGTGTTGCAAAAGGGGATTCTGCACACTTCTGTCTACTTTCAGCTCAATAGCTAATTTGGCTCGAAATCATCTCAAAATTACACAAAGACAACAGTGTTGTGTAAAATATGGATAACATGGTGCATACATATTATTTATTGACTTAATTATGTAAAGGTTTCTGCCAGAAAATGTGTACACCCCGGCGACCAATTTTCTATCATGATATTGGTATACAGTATATCACAATACAGTAATTTTTGTAAATTCTATTAAGAAATAGTTTTAAAATAACCATACCATTATTTGTTTTCATTTATTTGGAACAACACAAACAAACACAACTGCCTCACTTGTCACACTTTGCAGGATTTGCTCATTTTTCATTTCAAGCTGACAAAACACTTTACCAAAAATGTGCACCCTGTAGTTTATTTTGAATCATGTTGCCAGAGTTATTCATCATCTTGGGTTGATAAGCAGTTTCCACTGTAGTGGCACAATTGTCAGGAGGACTGAGGATTGAGACGAGGACAGCTATGCCACTGTGCGTGTGTGTGTGTGTGTGTGTGTGTGTGTGTGTGTGTGTGTGTGTGTGTGTGTGTGTGCGCTATTGAACGCAACGTTTCTGTAAGTTATTATTGACTGCCTGCCCAAACCTGATATTTTCCTGAACATCAGGCAGCGGCCTGAACGTGTGTGCCGTCTCAGTGTGCACTCCGAAAGCTCAGCCCTCACTCAGGCAATGTGGCAAGAAGAGAAGGAACAGATGGGGCGAAATATACGCGAACCGAGAAGATCCAGATGCCTGAATATTTATCAATTTTGAATTTCAATCACAGTTAAAACCATCAATCAAAGAAATTCTTAGTTGACTAACACGGATACCATTTTGTTGACTAATCAATTCGTTGATTTTATTGACAAATCTGTGAAACTGAGTTTCTACACAAATAATCACAAAAAGCACCACTTCAAATCATGCTTTTACCAGAGACTTCTTCATAAATCCCTGTGAAAGTTTTTTTTTTGTAATTTGTGATTTTGGGCTATAAAAAAATAAACTGAATTTAATGAATAAATGTCTTGGAAATAAGTCATTTCATGAATGAATGAATATGTCAATAAATCATGAATGAATCGACTACATAAATTGTAGTGGACTAAGACCAAAACGACTGATCTAACGGACAAAAAATAGGAGTAGCCTATTAGACTGCCTCCCTCACCACTAACATCGATAGGATCATTCAGTTTCACTGTTGACACTACACCGCGTTCCACATTATTATGCAAATTACACTTTGCTCAGATTTTCCTAAATAGTAATGCACAGTCAGTCAGTATCATTTTCAAGTCATCAACTGTTAGAGTATAAGTCAAATTCTATTGAACAAACCTCCTAATGATAACAGTATTTTTTTCAAAAATAAAAAACTCAAAATGCAGTGTTCCAAATTATTATGCAGAATTTCAGAATTTCAGAGTTTCAAGATATTTTATAGGTTGTAAAGAACAAAAAATTGTCATTTGTTGAATTTGCAGCATTAGGAGGTCATATTTACTGAAATCAAGAAAAGTTTGAATCAAAAACATCTTAACAGGTCAAGTTACATGTTAACATAGGACCCCTTCTTTGATATCAACTTCACAATTCTTGCATCCATTGAACTTGTAAGTGCTTTGATAGTTTCTGCTTTAATGTCTTTGCAGGATGCCATAATAGCCTCCCAGAGCACCTGCTTGGATGTGAACTGCCTTCCACCCACATAGATATTTTGCTTGATGATGCTCCAAAGGTTCTCAATAGGGTTAAGGTCAGGGGAAGATGGGGGCCACACCATGAGTTTCTCTCCTTTTACACCCATAGCAGCCAATGCCCCAGAGGTATTCTTTGCAGCATGACATGGTGCATTGTCATGCATGAATATGATTTTGCTACGGAAGGCACGGTTCTTCTTTTTGTACCACAGAAGAAAGTGGTCAGTCAGAAACTCTACATACTTTGCCGAGGTCATTTTCACACTGTCAGGGACCCTGAAGGGCTCTCTCCCCATGATTCCGGCCCAAAACATGACTCCGCCACCTCCTTGTTGACGTCTCAGCCTTGTTGGGACATGGTGGCCATTCACCAACCATCCACTACTCCATCCATCAGGACCATCAAGGGTTGCACGGCACTCATCCATAATCAAAACAGTTTGAAAGTTAGTCTTCATGTAGTCCTGAGCCCACTGCAACCTTTTTTGCTTATGAGCTTGGTTTAGGGGTGGCCGAATAACAGGTTTAAGGACAGTTGCAAACCTCTTGAGCATCCTACATCTTGAAGTTCGCGAGACTCCAGAGGCACCAGCGGCTTCAAACACCTGTTTGCTGCTATTCAATGGCATTTTAGTGGCTGCTCTCTTAACCCTACGCATTTGTTTGGCAGAAATCTTCCTTATTTTGCCTTTGTCTGAACGAACCCGCTTGTGCTGTGAATCGGTGACAAATTTCTTCACCGTCCGATGATCACGCGCAATTCTTTTGGAAATATCCAATGTTGTGATACCTTGACCAAGGTATTGCACTATTTGCCGCTTTTCAGCAGCAGAGAGATCCTTTTTCTTCCCCATTTTGCCTGAAACATGTAGCTTGCTTAATAATGTGGAACATCCTTCTTAAGTAGTTTTCCTTTGATTGGGCTCACCTGGCAAACTAATTATTATTATTACTATTTGGATGATTTCAATCATCCAAATAGCCCTGAGACACAATACCATCCATGAGTTTCATTGAAAAACCAAAAAAATGAATGTTTATGACCCTTAAATACAATTTGCCTAATAATGTGGAACGCGGTGTATATGCCGATTCGGTAGTCAATGCCCAATCATAAAGTCGCATTGTTTTGGCAGTTTAAACCAAATCCAACAGCAGATACAATCTGCCAACTTAAGCTCATGTACTTTATCTCTAGTGATATTAACTCAGTGCCTCAAAGTCAAAGGTATAATCGTCTTCGCTGGCAGATTTTTACTTTAAAGAAAGTCTGACATTATGAGGTGATTCATCCCGACTCCTATCCACTCCTTTTGTTTTGGTTCTCTTGTACAAATCCTGATGAAACAATATTGCGGACCCATCCCTCTTTAGGTTGACATCACTTAAATGGGCAGTGTCTATTGATAGTAGGCTTTCACTTGAGGACAGAAGGCCATTGTGATTTAGCACAAATACTATTCTGTCATTGTGATGTCCTCTCCATCAATGATGTCTGGCACACAATGTTGAGTGATGTTTTTAATGAAAACATCACAACACTAACTTGTGAGACACATTTTGGTTGCGGGTGTAACATTTTAAAGCAATTTCATCTTATATTGAGGGCCATTGGGACTGCTAGGTATCAGCTCCCAAAGACAGGATTTAAACTAATCTTATTAATATTATTATTAATATTAAGGCTTCAATTCGTAATCCTAAAGTTACAAATAACTTGCTTAATTATTATTCCATCATCATGTTTTTCTGTTTGGACTTGGATTGTGATAAATGAGGGAAAAAAACAGTTTATCAAAGCGTCACATATTTTGCCTATTTCAAAACGACTGACTGATGACTGATGTTTTAGGGTAAGTCTAAAAGCCATGTGCTGGATTTGAAAGGAAGTGTAGAGGACAGGAAGAAACATTATACAAAATAAATTGAGGCAAATTATCATACCAAGACACATCTTTTTCTGAGTACACAGTTGTCAGGAGTTGGAGGGGCAGTGACTGAGCAAAGTTTTTTTTTTTATTCCTAAATTGGTCAAAATGGAAGACGGGTGGATGAAGAGTTGACAGGTACAATACTAGGCCTCCGCCCAAAGCACTAATTACACCGCAGAAGTTTTACTACTCTACTCACTGCTCACTGGGCGTTACACCTGGTTGACCTCCTTGTACCCCACTTCCATTGTAAGTCACATAATTATCCCAGTGAGGGGACTTCCAGTCTTGTTCATATGTAGTCTGCTTTAAGTGCTGGGTAATTTACTGTGTGAGACCAGATGACTGAAAAAGTAAACTGTTCACAAACTATCCTTCATTTGAAGTTGTAAGGGTGAAGTAGTGTAGAATGAGCATTACAGCCACACATAGATACATATTTTTATCCCACATTTTTACACCATGTTCATTTGTTTGTCTCTGATCTGCTTTGTGATATGTATGCATAATGCTTTCTTCATCAAAGGTCTTTATCAGCAGGAAACACTATTGGTGAACATTTTGATAGATGCTGGTCAAATAGAAAGTAATATACAGCTTTGCAGAGCCAAATGAGAATGACTCTACTCACAAAGATCAACTAGTTCACTTATGCTTTGCTTGTTGAGCACTTTTCTCTTCAGTTTCTCTTACTGACAATGCAAAAATGCCAGTTATTATTTTATCACTCCAAGAACCCAATTGAAAATTGCGTTGACCAGAGTTCTTTATTTGCTGATACTGATACTTTGATTTTGTTTATAACAAGGGATTTACCTAAAAGTACTGTGCAATGGCACCAAATGGCAGCTTTATTCTTGGCTGGTCTAGAAATAAGATTTAATCTAAAATGTGATTGACCACTTCATTATCCCCCACTACCTTCCACTTCTTGAGTGAGTCGTTTAGTAAAAGTGGGCAGATCAGACACAGGGTAGTAAAAGCAGAATTACACCTTTTAGCTTGATTATATGAGTGAGAGAGAGAGTTGTACTAGTCCCTCCTATCACTGCCTGCTTAGGTCTGCTCCATTCACATTTGCCATACTCAGGTTTTACACTTGTCTTGTATACAAATTACAATTCACCCCCAGAAAACACCTGCTCCTTCTCCTCCAGAAATGTGAGTTGCTGCTACATTTTCTAATTGCATCCTTTCGTGAGAGAAAGCCTCACTCCTTCACTAAGCTCCAGCATTAGTGCCATCTGAAACACCTGTGTTAATGAAGTATGGCCTGGAGGAGGCCTGAGTAGCAGACAAGACACCTTGGTAGCTTAGAAGGAAAAACACATGTAGGAGAGAGTGGCAGATTGCAGGCTGACAGAGATACTCGAAAAACAAATGGTGTCCAGTGGAATTTTATCTGGTCTTTGTGGGCTCATCTAGTTTCACGAGACTTAACGGGCTTCCTCAGATCTTCTCTTCTCCCAATTACCATCTTAATTAACCTAATGAGTTGAGCTGGGAGAAAAAAGGGCCGAAACCTGACGAGTTTGTTGAAGCCAATTATTGTACTGTCCTTCCTGTATTGGCCTTATCTGCTGAAGGGTAGAGATTGGGATCAGTGGACTAGCAGCCTCTTAGAACCTGGTGTGTGCTGTGGAGACTGGTATTGATTAGAGGAGCAGAGGAAGAGGAGGAGGAAGAGGAGGCTGCAGACAGAGATTAGTGAAGCCTGATGTTCTTTGCTTGTGGGGATGCTCGCAACCACTGCTATTTTGGTTGCTATGTCAGGTGATTGCTTCTATACAGGCAGTGGACTCAATATATGAATGGCCAAGTCACTGTTAGCCTGTCGGAGAATGTAACAACCCATTCATTCTCTGCTTTCTTTTCTTTGTAAATGCTTTATGAAGCCTCAGTGTGGTAGTAGTCATGCTGTTGTATTGTTGCAAATGCCATGGTTACATCAAAGAAAATGCTGTACACCTTTAATGTCAAAGCATATGAATCACCAAAGCTTCAGCTTGTTGTTCTGGTACTTTGGTATCTTAATTTATGTGTGTCAGTTGATTTAATGCCAGTCCTTGGCACATTCACTGCGCTTACATTTACTCTGTTTCTTTCTCGCACCCACTGCCTACCCACAGACTCCAACCCCACAATTCTTCTAATATAAATATTATTTACAGTTTGACAAGCCAATTTACTGCAACCGCTCTGCTTTAATGTCAGAGATAAACAATTAAATAAACAAACAATAAAGGCCCTTCATAATATGTTTGTTTGATGCACATTAGTCAAGAGGGTTTCTGTAGCTCATGTCCACCGCTGAACACACACAGATGAGTACTGTAGATAGCAGATACTGTAATCTTAAATTACCTATATATAATTCCACTGCAGATGACATACTTTTGTCATTTAGTTAGTCACTGTACATACTTCTATTTCACTGTATATACTTTATATATACTTCATATACACTTCATATATTCTTTGCATTTTTGCACTTATTATTTAATTGTCTTAAATTTAATATGCTCTGCTATTTTATTGTATTGTATATATTGAGTATTTTCATACCTAACATTTGTATGTCTTCTATGTAACTTTGTATGTCTTTGTATGTGCAAACACTTTCATGCGCACCAGTGACAAGTGAATCTTGTGGTTGAAATATTTTTACTTTGTAACTCACTTGCCTGATATTGGAAGATAACATTTAACTTGACTTTTGACAACTGTGATTTGACTTTTCATAGCAGGAGAAGCACAAGTAAAACACATTGAGTTGATCCCAGTTCTATCAAGTGTCCCTGTAAGCCGAGCCAGTGAGCAAGTATGGGCCCCTACTTAATGCCCCTGGTCCGATTTGGCGATGTGGCTGGTGTGATCCCTTTGCAAGATGGTCTCTGTTTTTAATGTTATCAGGTCCACCTTTGCCTTTCCTGTGATGACAAGTCAAAATGTCTGTCTGTGAAAAAGGCCTGTTCATGTGCATGCTGTGCATGAAGCAATCCTACTTTGACAAATGTAGTATTCAGTCAATGCAGACAGCACTACTAATATTGAACTTATAACTATTGACCTTTGTGTTTCTCAAACATTGGTGAATGTGCTTTATTAAACAATACTTTTCTAATTATTGAAAAGTCAATAAACGTATCCACAGACGGCCAGGAGGGGAAGGAAGAAGACTGTGAAGCAGTTGGCCATAGACAGTAATGTTTTGTGAGACTAAAGCAAATATCCAACAGCATGGTGACACATCTACATTGATTGTCTTGTTTAATAAATACAAAGGAAAACACAATCAAGACAGCCTTAGAATAAACACTGCTCACAATGTTCAACCTCAGCACTCCAGCATTCGTGTGTTGCTCTTGACATGAAACATAATAGAAACATTGGTTGTACCTTATTTTAACTTACCTAAAGAATGTCAGTCATAATTTGTTTTTCAGTGCACTTTGTGCATACGTGTTGTTGCTACTTTTATAGACAGACAACCGAATATATCAACAAGTGTCATTGGGTAATATGTCATGTTTTACACCTAGTACAGGTGTCTCTGAATAGGTGATCCAATGAAATTAGCATTTAAATATAATCTATCAAATGTCATTGTATCAATACCTCAGGGGGATGAGTGGTCGTCCCGCAACCACAAGGTAGCCGGTTCGATCCCCAGTCAGGGACACTTCGACATGTGAGCTATGGGGGATAGCTCACATGTCGAAGTGTCCCTGAGCAAGACACCTAACCCTCAACTGCTCCCCGGGCGCCTCACAGGGCTGCCCACTGCTCCCTATCCAGGGATGGGTCAAATGCAGAGAAGAATTTCCCCAAGGGGATTAATAAAAGTGCATGTTTCTGTTTCTGTATTGTCATCTATTGACTGAAGAACCTGTTGCTGCTAATGCCTCTGAAGGGTTAAGGCCTCTATTTTTCGTCCCTGGCTTTCCATCAAAGTACAGAGCTTTATTAGTGATGCCATAATGAATCATTTTTGAGTGTGATTGCCCGTGGGCCTTCTGGGAAAGGTAGTGTGTTGTTAAGGGGCAGTCTGGCCAAGTTGTGCTAAAATAAAAAGAACACTTAATGAAGTCAGAGTGTATTATGGGTCAGGTGGTTTGGAAAATTGCCCCCCAGAGACACAGAGCCCTCATCCATAGACATTTATGATTGCCCATTGCTTGAATTTGTGTGTTTATGCGTGCACATGTGAGACTCAAACGTGCACAACTCTCTGTTATACATTTTTCTGCCAACGTTTATAGCATAAATGTTTCAGTACATATATAAATACGTTGAACATCTTGACAAATAATTAAAGGGATAATGACGATTAGGATGATGATTGGATTATTTTAAGTATGGCCTTTTATCCGGGTAGCACTTGTGCTTGGCAGTATCTTTCTCTGCCTTTTGTTGACATCTCATTAGAGGCGTGTCAAGTCCCTCCGCACAATGTTGCGGTGATTATACTGCAGTGATTGTATGGTTTACTTTGAGTGAAGGAAAAGGGAGAGATGCTCCTGCCTGCCTTCGGCTCTCATAAAGAGCACTGATATGACCATGAGGTTAATTATGGTGCCAGTGCAGGAAGGATCAAATGCTTTATGAAGCTTGAAAAATAGCAGTTATCAAATGTAGTTCTCTATCAGTAAAACCTTTTCAGCTCTTACAAAGGCCCCCATTTTGGTTCAATGATTGATGAATACCTGTGCAAGTAGAGGGCACATTGAATCACTGTTCAGAATAAAGTTCTACTGCATGATTAAAATATGTGCTTTGTTTTTACAATCGAGTGCTTCCTCAAATGCCAGGAAGTCATTATTTTTATAAAGGAGTCGTCCTCATGTTTTTTGACACACCTTCACGGGATCAGTGCTACTTTCGAGGACTCCCAGTGGTTCCAGCCCATAATATATTGGTTAAAACAACACCCCTCTGTCACAGCCAGACCACTATTCCAGATATCCTTACATCCTTGCATCTTCTGGCCAGTGGGCCACACTGACCAGTGGAGATCCAGCTGTAATCTACCAACCCCTGCAGTGAACTGCTTACACCTAAAATAATTAATATCATCCTTTTGCATTGTGCCAGCCATTACCTGATAAGCATCTGTTTACCATTTGGTGGCACACACCATCTAATGACAAGTCGAGTGCCTTTGTGAGCTGGTACCAGCACTGCAGGATGTTATCCCTCAACAGCCTCCCACACAAGGACATGACCAGATTTCACGAGCAAGGTTGTGTCACCTCACACGTTGTCAATTTACAGGCTGTCAAAGTGCTTATAAGACTTACGTTCTAAAAAGGGTTGATTTGTTTTCTTTGTGAGCTGAATGGTTGTACACATACAAACAACCCGTCGCTCATAAATTATAATCATGATTCAAGCCTAATCCTTCAGATATCTTTAATGACGTCTGTGTGAAATAATATATCCTAACCAAGCATAACATTATCTGTATGGAATTTCTAACCTCTTTCTCTCTTCATAATTTAAAGTGATTTTAACTGAGTGTTGAGTTTATAGATGTTTTTTAGTTCATGACAAGCTTTAAGTCACTTTATAGCCAGTATGGTGTTCACTAATTAAATGTTTTAAAAACAGTGTCAGCATGCTCTCTAAATCTACCTTCTTATTAAAGTAGCTTATACATTTATATATATATCTGCTGGTTTCAATGTTGGATGGAAGGACACACTATGTATACATATGGGAATGCAGTACATCTGCAATAAGTTCATATTGTTCATATACACGCTCCAGTCTGTACACTGTATGTGTTTATGTTTGGACAAGGGTATTATGATACTACTCTTTTGTGCTGCTGTATAATACCCCAGACAGCAATTCAGATGGAGCTGGCTTAGCTACATTTATCTGCTGATGAATGTGCTGGTTCTAAAAGCTCAGGCTTTAAGTCTTAGTGTTTATGTTTCATAGCTTTCTTCCCAGTGGTGTTTCTTAAAGTTGCTCTTTACTCTTTTACACTTATTGAGGCTCCCAGCCGTTTGGAACAGAATGCATTAATTAACTAGAGTCTCTGTGTGCAAAGATAATTGTGAATAATGCACTTCCAGTACCCATGGGTGAATGAACACAGCATTTGACTCTTGCCTTCCATAGGGCATTTCAGACCATTGTTTTCTGAATTGAAGGTTAAGTTTGATAAGGACACTACACAGAGGTGAGAGAAGGCCGCCTGATCATATTGACCCAATGGTTAATCTTCCCTTCCCCTGATGCTTGTGAATTGGGTTTGGGTGTGCTGCAGCTTTGTTGTAAGTGGGTGGACAAGGTGACCCGTGCTGTAGATCAAACTGCTGAACAACTGCTTGGGGACAGGGTACTGCCCGCCTGACTGGACATCATTTTTCTCCATTTAGCCCCATCTCACACCTGTTATAGGGTGGTCGTCCACATGAATGCTCACGGCTCTGCTGGGATAGAGCCATGTTTTCGCTCGCACTGCTCTGTCATTAACAACAGGAGTCCACAGATGCATACCGCTTCTCTGCTGGCTTGAAAAGACATTAAAGGCGCCATACATGGCAATCAGAGTCATCAATAGAGCAGCAAACAACCATTTGCTCTAGTATAGTCATTTCCACCTGAACAGAGAATGACATCTCTCTCCCGCTGTGTGTGTTGTTATTCAAGCATCTCCTTGCATCCTTTACATATCTGTGCCGTCCATATGTGCTGTTAATGCATATTTGTGAACGTATCCCATTGATTATTTTGGGTTATTTCTCCCCGCTAGGGATGGATAACAGAATCCGGTTTTAAACAACCTCCGGTGCTAAATCAATAAAGCACCGGAAGCATGACAAAAATTAATAAGCTCGGACATTATAGGTTCTTTTATTGGTGCTTTTCAAAGTTTGGGTGTAATTTATTTTCACGCTGCAGCGCGATTCCTCTGTTCTGTGTCAGGGCTGAGCTTCCCCGACTACACACACTCAGGGAGCAAAGTCAGCGAACAGCAGAGCAGCGAAGCCGTGGGGAGGGGTGTCATTTAGTGACATTTGGTTGTATTTTAAATATGAATAACCCTGTTCTGAATTCATTCTTTTTTTAAGATTATACTTTTCAACAATTATTTAGTAATGAAAAAGAACCGATACAAGTTTCTTAAAGGAACCAAGCAGGAAAATAAATAATTCAACTGTTAAAGTACATTAAAGTACTTTCCAATTTAGTATTCTTTCTTCCAAATTCTCAAGCCATGTAACAGTTGAATTGAAATTGCACACGTTAATATCCTACTCAAGCCGGGAATATGCACAGACCTTAATTGTTTGTCAGAGTGGCATTTAAGAACGTAATGGCCCCATTGTGAATCAATAGAACATATTCATATGATGTAATCCACCAAATCACACATTAGGATGTTCTCTTACCAATGATTACATTTGGAGTGGCAAAAGACTAAATAATAAAAAAAGCAGTATGCAAAAGTAGGTGACGGGGCTGCCGCCGAAGCAAAGAAGATATCAGCCGAATTAATCAGCATTTCCCTGCTCCAAACTATTGTTATATCGGCTTTAAAAGTCCATTGGTTGACCATAGAACTATGGTTCCTCTGTGTGTCCTTTGCTGTAGCGATGCCTGACACACGTCCTGTGAGGACCAGTACCTCAGCAACACTGACAAGATAATGGACGCACATGGTTGCTGCAGGAAAGGTTCTAATTGGTTGGTGAGGTGTGTTTGTTGAGCTATTTTCACAGTTACTTCAGCCATTCATGAGTCTATCATCTTTTTTACACTGTACAACAAATGGCACAAAAAGAATGGGTAGAAAAACTAACAAAGCAAAGTGTTGCACAATGAATATAAATGTGACAATTGGGTGCTCTGGTGGTCTTTTTTAAGGCTTCCTTCTACTTTTGACTTGGAGGAGTTGCTACTGATTCCTGTGATCAAATTTGAAACTTTAGCTAAATATTTATTGGTTATTTTAACACTGTCGGTTATAGTCTGCCTGTCTTGGCTATCGAGCACTTCAGGAACTGCAGCGTGGTTCAAAGGTCAATTTATATATATTTTTTTCTCCCAAAAAGTATTAATGGATTTGATATTTTACTAGTATTGGGCTTACACTATAAATATATCCAGTTCCCACACAATGCATGCAGCATCACTTCTGTGTTACAGTATGATTGGCACCGACTGGTTTTAGTTTTGGTGAATTAGCTGAGCCGAGCGGGATGTCTTTTGGAGGAGCTCACAATAATGTGTCCAGCCAGCCAGAACTACACACACACACACACACACACACACACACACACACACACACACACACACACACACACACACACACACACACACACACACAATGACTACTATGAGGGGTGAATCATACCATTGTGTGGGTGAGCAACGTTAGGTTGTCCAAGTTCAAGAGCTACAGGGATGAAATGCCAGTGAAGAGCATTTTTATAAAGGTTAAAGTGAGGTCCTGACCAATGGTCACCATAATGACATGTCTTTATGTACACTGTGACCTGTTGACTGGCTTGTATTGTATATGTTGTATTGTTGTACATACATTGAGTCATACAATCCTGTTACTGTTTTCAATAAATATTTGCAAACGTCAAACCAACGATAGAACAGAATGCGGCAACAGCGCCACTATGCTCTGAAACCCATTATTTCCAATGGCCTGCGTGCTGTCACGGCGGCTTTTCGCTGCGCAGAGCCAAGCGTGGGGTGTGTGTGTGAAATGGGCCTTTCTGATCAACACTATAACACACTTACACAGTATAGCGGGTCGTCCTTTCACCACAAGGTTGGTGGTAAGATCCCTGGCTTCTACTGCCCGTGTGTCGAAGTGACACTGAATCTTAAGTTAAACCAATATTTTTCCTCACAATAATACAAACAAAAATGTGTGTATCAGACAAACAGAGCCCTCTTGTTAGCTCGGGAGTCCAGTGCGTGTACCTGACCATGTGGGAGCGTTGATGGAATTGACAAAAGCTTGAGTTCCACTGACAACACATAGAGGAATGGCTTTCGCCTGCAGTGTCTGTGTGTAGATGGGTGGAGGTGAAGTGGGGCGCTCACATGTGTGCAGACTGATTTATTCATTGTCTGCGACTTAAAAAGACATAGATGACAATGGAGACAGCATTAATGCGGTGAAAAAAAACCCACAGTGCCACTGTCAAGTCAAACGGAGTGACTTTGCTAACACATCCCACCAAGTGTGCTCCAGACGATAATTGAAATTGCTCCTCTCTTTACGCCAAGCTGGTGCCGTTTTTTCCCCCTCCGTCTCTTACCCCTTCTGAGCTCCCTGCTGATAGTCCCCTCCCTCCATCACTCCTTCCACCCCAACGTCATCCCTCTCCTTGCCCTCCTTCTGGCCCTCCCTTCCCTTTCTCCCTGAGTTGCTCTTCATTTACCACTTCCTTTCTTTTCACCTGTCTCAACCCCCCCCCCCACCGTTTTTTGGCTTATGTCTGGAAGCAGAATGACAATGGTGCTTGAAAACTGTGTTTAGGATTCACACAGCGTGCCTGGCGTAAGCTCATAAGAGTAATTAGATGTTCCCTCACTGTTGTTCTTCCTTGAAATGGAGGCTATCGTTTTTGTCTCTTCTCCTCCCCTATAATTTGACATTCTGACGTCTGCATGGGCACAAAGAGAAACAAAATAAGAGTGAGGCAGAGAGAGGGAGAGGATTACAGATAATGAGAGAAACGGAGAGAGAGAGGGCAATAGCGGGAGAGAAGAACTCTGAGGGCAGCAGAACACTGAAATTGGCAAGAGGAAAAGAAAATGGAAGCCTGATAGTGACTGATACACGTATTGTAATTATTTATTTAAGAACTAAGACAATTAACAATCCCACTGGTAAATACAAGGATCATAGATGGAATAGATAGGAGCAGAGCGGTTCAGTGTTTGTTTGTATGCTCTAATTTCTTCCTCGTTTCTCTTCCTCTCTTGGTGTGAGAAAATCTCAGATATTGGTGGAAAAAACTAACGCATACAGATTAGATACATATGCATACATAGGTACATACATACAAAAATAGCAAATTCTTTACTCAATCATCAAATGTAGTCTGTGTGTGTCATGTCCTTGTCAGTGTCTTCTCTCGTCAACAAGACTTTACGCCGACTTCAAGCTTTTCTACACCAGAAGAATTCTAATCCTTAAGTGTTGCTGGATCACATTTGGTAAACAGACAACCAAAGCACTGTTTATGGCTCAAGGGGCTCAGAGCAAATTTGCAATCTGTCTGCCTTTTTCCGGCTTTGATAATACAAGCTTTGATAGAACAACTACAGTTATTTAGGAAAATATACTTGATCAAAATAGCATATTTTCACTGCACCAAGAAGGTTCAATTAGCAGTCAATACATAATATTTAAAGGCTAGACCAGGGGTGTCAAACTCATTTTCACCCCGGGCCACATCAGCATCATGGTCACCCTCAAAGGGCCGGTTGTAACTGTAATACTGTATAAACTCCAGAACATATTGTTAAATAACTGTATTTGTATTTGATTATTGTTTATTCAAGTGTACAAATATTGTACATGCATTTGTATAAATGTTAAAATATATGTAAGCAAATTTCTCTGTAATTATGACATAAATGCATTTAATTTAGGGTTAAGAAACCCTTTACTCTATCAAAGGTCAAACGCACGTTATTACATTAACTTTGTTCAAAACTTTTTTGAGAATGACATAACTCTGGTCCAACAAATAATTGTGAGCAAATAAGAACATGCATGTGGTCTAGGGCAGTGGTTCTCAACTTGTCTGGCTGCTGACCCACCATCACCCCTGAATGACCCGCCGAAACCCAAATCTAGGAACATTTTCAACTTCTTAAATTGATTTAATGAAACGATGGTGCAGTTTGAACCTGAGATAGTACAGAATATCACAGTATGCCAACACAAAAAAAAGCTAGTTAGAAATATTCCCTTTTACACTCAATTAAAAACCCCAAAGTGCATCTTAAGGACACGAGGTAATACAACACACATAATAATTTTATAACTTCAGCCTTTTTTAACAGACTCAGTGGAAAACGGGTCCGCGACCGACTGAAAACAGGTCTGCGACCCACTAAAAACGGGTCTGCGATGGTGATCATGCCTTTCATGCCTTTCAAGCCGTCGCGGGACACATAAAATGACATGGCGTTTGACACCAGTGGGCTAGACGTTATGCTTTTATCATATATTTAGCACCAGAGCTCCTATTTTTTTAATTAATCTCATACATTTCAGTGTACAATTTCTAAATGTAGGGACACTCTAACCTTAACCTCTATCACTAGATCACTATCACTGAGCACTTTTGGTGGGAAAATGCCATTAACTGCCTTAATTAATTGTCTTTCCTGCAAGTTTACATCAATAACATATAACATTGAAAACTTTTCAAGTGGAACTCTTCAAGAGCACTTGTAATGTGTCAGAATTTTGAATAAACACTGGCAATAGAACAGAATAAAAGGTACTCTTTGGCATTACTTATCATGAAATATCAGTGTTTACTCTTTGACTTATAAGATGACAGATGTCTAGAGTATAAGTAATAGCACATAATAGGGGTTCTGCAGAGTTTCCCCTTCAGAGTTTCTCCTTCTCCAGTGTAAAAGCTGCAGATGCATTTATGAATGTGGTGTGTTGTTGACCATGTGGCCTCTGAAAGGATTCACCTGCACACTTGTCAGTCTTTTATTCCTGCTTAGAGGTGAGCCGGCTTGGACCTGTCCAATATTTGTGTTGTGTGTCTGTCTATCTCTGTCGACACATTTGTTAAATTAATATTGGTTTATCCTTCAATTGTTTGGAATGACTCTCAATTATATCTAGAATCTATATTTTGTAGAGATTGCAAATGGAATGAGATGGCAGGTGGGATTAAAGTAAAGGTCTTATTTTAAGGTATTTTACAGCCTGGGACTCTGACAGTTGTAGTTGGATTATACAGTATATTTAATCTATATATTAGCATAACCTTGCAGTCACAACCAGCAATGTAGAAACTGCGAACAGAACGCTCACTATGTTATCCAAACATAGGCTCAAACTAGAGCTCTTTCTCCAAAAAAAAATGTTTTACTTAGATCGACTGTTTGAATTATCGTGCCGAACCGTCACAAAATGATGTCTTCAGTACAAAGCTCACAACCACCAGAGCACAGCTTGCATCATTTGACATGCCTAGTACACATTGCAGCAGGGCTTCACAGCATAAAGCAAAAATATTAGGCATATCAAGTACAATTGGTGTGCTGCCCTGGATTCAGGAGTTGCTTGTCTCTTCTGGTAAGATATCACATGAAATAACCCACAATCTATCTAGCTACTGTTCACCAGGAAATGTCTTTTTTAATATAAAAATACGAGGAGTGTAGGTCATAGAGGCCTGTATATTTTTACACCTAAAAAATAAGTTGTTTTCTTTTTCTACAAGACCACAGACGAGGACTGGCTATCTCTTGACAATTGAAGAAATAAAAGTACACGTGTTAGATATGCCAAGTGAGGGAGAGAGTATGAAAACAGCCCTGCTTTACTGGTTACTCGGGTTGGGAACTCTTCACATTTGAACCGGTACCTTGAATTTGGTAAGGGAACTAGTTGGTAAGTTGTTTACCGTCCTTTCTCTGTTCTCAACAATGCTTGTGTTTTTACATTAAAACAAAACAAGCAGTTGGCATGACATGAATTACAAAGGCTTGTATTCTATTATCTCTTTGTTTCTAATTCTACCATTAGAAACGCACAAATTACAAAAAGCCTGGGTATACCTCCTGTTTACATAAAGTAGACACTTTAAATTCACCCAAATGGTCTTTCAGCAGAGCAAGCTGTCGTGTGTGTCCCAGAGGAAGCATATGTGAGACAACAAATATATATATCCCCTCCCCCTCACACTTTAAAGATGTTTATTTCTGCTGTACAGTTGGACATTTTAACATTGGGTCAAAGGGGATTGATTCAGTTTTTAAGCAATTTGAGGAACTGCAGTTTTTGTCACTTCCCCATTGGCTTCAATTCTCAGCAGCGGAGGTTGCCGCTTTATTGCAGTGAAGTTTTCCATGAAATGTTTTGTATAATGGCGTTTGTGCTGACTCATTGCAAATGCTTTTTATGATGACATCTTGATGAGTCCACCACAAAAAAACATTATGCATTATGGAGTATTTTCTGGAAATGGCAATTTTTAATGCATGTTTGTCAAGTTGGTACTACTTACCAAGAATTACTCATATGTGACGGGATATTAATGGTGAGGTTGACATAATAATTTCTTCGTGGGATGCTGTGTTCTTGAGATTGAAAAATCATGAAAGAGGAAATTATTGGCTGATTAGATACTGCAGTCCTGTACCTCTGGATGAACACCTGCTGGATCATGTAATGTTGGCTTCACTCCTCTTTGTCTCTCGATCTGTGATAGTAATGGGTGACATGTAGCATCACTCCATGCATGGACACAATGCAACAGATTATCTCAATATGAATTAGTTTTCAATGGTGTGTTGGTAATTGCATGCTCTTAAATTATTGAATGTGTTTTTAAACACATAATCTTTGTTATACTAAACCCTGCATACTTTGTGTCTTGATGCTGTTTTGATTGTATGTGTAATATATAAATAAGAAAAGCTAACATTTGTGATGCAAACAATCCATTAGCTGTTTCAGTGGCCCGAGTGCTCTGTGAGAGATTAGTTGCGCATGTTTCTCTCCACTTGGATCAGGCAGAGCACTTATTCTTTCCCAGCCTCTTCTAACCCCTCTTTCCTCTTTCCTCCTTCTATCTCTTGTCTTTGTGTCACTGTATCAATCCCTCTTTAACCAACCCCCTCTACTCACTTACTCAATTATAGAGCTCTCAAACACATCTATCAACATGTTTCCCTCAAAGTTAGATTGCCCATATATCCCAGATTTTATTATCGATAAACCACACACACACACACACACACACACACACACACACACACACACACACACACACACACAAATATATATATAGTAAATATACTGCTACTCCCTTATTAATAAAGCCGAAATCAATCGGAAAAAGTAAATGAGCGATAGAGAAAAAAGAGAGCTGAAATTAGTATTATGCTGCCACTTCTAATACCCCGCAGTCAGCGTTGCCAGTCCGCGTAGCCCAGCTCATGGCTGCTGATGGGGCTTGACGTGAATGTGGTGGGAGTGACGGTACACTCCCACGGAGAAGCAGAAGCAGCCGCAGTAGCCACTGATTAATCCTCACGCTGAAGCCACTAATGATTTATTTATTAGGAAATTACAGAGCCCTGGGAGAGCTGTGCACGGTTGATAAAGAAACTCAAGAGCGAGGGGGGGCCTTGGAAATGTAACACTTCCTCCCACCTCAATGCTTGTCTATGCAGGCTAATTTTCATATTGACAGTGAAAATATTTCAGAATTTACTAATGCGAAATGTTGTATGGGTCTGATCCGCCGTAGGCGGGAGTTTAGCGGCAGCACAAGACTCCTGCTGTGAAGATATTGATGTTTGATCATAGGGTGTCTTGCTCTAAACATGGGGATAGATTTAGCAAGAAAGGCAATTAGCTCATTTAGTTTGTTCATGTTTGGCACATACACAGACATGTGAATCTTAATGCTGAAGTTGGGCAACAGTGTATTTAAACATCTGCCAGCAGTCTTTGTCTGAAAATGACTGTTGCTTTGGAGCCTGGGGGTGGGAGATTCTGTTGAGACACTCTTTACATCCATGAAAGCACAGACAAAACATACAGCTCAAATTCACACCAATTGAAATTAGTTATGATCAGCATACCATGAAATTATGCTCTCTGAGGTGATGCTTTGTTCTATGTGAAGCTAGTATAGAGCACTATGTGTCAACATGAACAGCATGATGAGCTTCCTCGATCAGTCTTTGTTAATGGTTCCAGTCAGTGAATCGCCACCAGTGAGCCCTGCTAACTTGATTCATTTTTGCTCATTTCCGTTAATTGAAGCTCTATTTTTCTTATTACTGAACCTTACGTAACCACTGTCTAAATCATGGGGGCTGTGGGGTATAAAGACCTCACTATTCTCTAGAGACGATGGTGGGCTTTTTTAACTGGAAGTTATAAAGCTATTTCTTGCTAGGCAGTCTGGCAGGAGACATATAATATACAAATAATATAGGGATTCATCTTGTCATTACTGGCTGGGCTTATATTTTTGTATTTTCTTTGTTCATGGCCTGTCTGCAAAAAGTACATCCTGCAGGTATAACTATGATCTTTGATTTCACTATGCACTGATTGCAATTTAATAGCTGATTCTAGCCTTCCTTTGTGTACTTGCATGTTGTGTACATGTGAGCCTGTGTGTATGTGACCCTGCCTCTGTTGTTGTGTGTGCGATGTAAAACAATCGTGTGGCACGTGTGTAAATTTGACAGGCAAAAAAAAATCACATGATCTGCTACTGGTGTTTCAATTGGTGGCCGATCAATAATTGTATCTTATTTCACTGACATTTCACTTCCAACGGTAATTCAGCTTCTCATCTACCTCGTTGTCTCTAGGTAGCAGCTCCTCTTTTGTGGTTTAAGTTTGTTGTTTTTTCCAATGTTGCTATACTTTGCTGAAGAGCTTTAATTGAGGATTAACAGACCAGGGAACATTTTCTCCAGATATAGATTAGTCTAAGTGGATCTTCAAAGACCAGTCAAGCTTTCTTGTGTTTATCTTTCTGCAGTGATGTTTTCTTTTTCCAAACCCTTCTTATTTCAATGTCCGTTGTATAGGTAGGCTGGAACATGTCTCATTTTTCAAAACCTCACAGCAATTGTCTTTACTTCTCTATTCATAGATTATTTGTAGAAATAAAGTTAAAGTTGCTGTTTTCCTTATAGGCTTGTGAAAGTTTATTCTGTTTTAATCTGTTTGCTGTTGTCTGAAGACGGAACCGATAGATGGAGCGGATAACAGAATAATAATCTTTCTCTCTTCTGTGTTATATGTTTAATTGAGAACATGTATTAACATCAATATATACAACGGTTTTGTATAATATTTTATGAAAAAGCATATTGTAGTTTTTTTAGCGTTTCTGCTACACCACAAAACCAAACAAATTCACAGTAAACGTATTACCTAAGAATAATTAAGAAATGGTAATATAGTTTTAAGTAAGTTACATATTCAGTTAATTTATGTTTGTATTGAAATTGTTTTAAGTTCTCTGAACTTTAATAAAATATGTATTTATTTTTCTATTATTTTTAATTGCTGCATACCCAGTTAAATAAAATCAATGATATTGATTAATATTACCTTCCACTGGGTAATCCTTAACTTAATAAATATTTATAGCCTCGGGAAGTCTTCTTAAAAGATACATTTTTGCAAAGATCAAACACTAATGCAAACCAACTGAACAGAATAACAACTAATCATTATTAAACATCAGTGGGACTGCACCAGCGTGAAAAGTGAAACGCACGTAGAGATGGTGATGATGCTCCTCCGTGGACGTTCCATTATTTTACGCACGTGGAATGAACAAGCATTCATGAAATGTTTCCTTTTTTTTTTTTATCCTCAGTAGTTATTTAAATAATTTTAACAAAAAACATTTTCCTTCATTCTTTCGCATTAAAACAGTCATCTATGCAACATTTCTTGACACTAAAGCTGAATTAAACAGTTGTTTACACGTTTTTCTATATTACACTTCCAAGTCACTGTTAATATAAACCTTTAGAAAATAAAGGAACATAAAGGACAATTTAGAGAAGGTGGAAAGTCACTTTATGTAAATAAAATAATTGTTCATATAGTTTAATGTTTTGAGTCAACGTATATTGTTATATCCCCAGTGAAATACGTTCCATGTACTGTTGTTATTGACTGTCACAACAGGCCCAACTTTGCAACATGTGAACGGCCTCTAAGGGAACCTGGTCGACACAAATCAATGGATCATGTTGTTTTTCTAGGCTAACTCAGTTCAGAATAAAACAGCACACCCTTTTAAAAGTCCTAATCCGAGAAATACAAAATCAACAATGTTTATTTGTTAGAGAAACAACATAGTATGTCACAATAATGCCAAACATTCTCTAGCTCAGGTTTATTAATGAGAGTTCTTTGTCTTAAAAGGCATAGTTATGATGGTTAGAAGTGTGGTTATATGAGATACTTCCCCATAGTCAGTGTATTGCCTACAGAAGTTGGAGTTTGGAGCAAGAGAAAAGAGTACCAGCAAGGGAGCAAAGCCATGTAATGCTGTAGATGGAGGCAGCAGCAAATGTATTATTATTTTATCTTTTTCGGAATGAGCCTTTCTTTAAGGTGCATAAATATGTTTTGCTGCTTCTCCCGTGGCGTCCACAGCAGTATATCTCTGTAACCTTGAAGGAAAAAGTTCTGAGGGGCCTTTAGGGGATGTATGGACATTGGGTAACCACTTGCAGTCATTGTAACACATTCCTTCAAACTATTACAGTGCAAAAAGCACGTTTAAATGTGCAGTACCTTTTTAAACTTAAAAATCATGAAGGCAATGTTCATCTGTGTTTGATGCATATAACAAACCCATGGAAAGTCTCCCTTATGGTCACACACTGGTGGATCCTTTATCCTGCTATCAAGTGTAACACTCTGAATAGGGCTAAACGGAGCAGATGCCCCTTGTGGCACCATGCCTGATTAATCCCGGGGCTTTGCTCATATTCAAAAACACAGAGAGCAGAATATCTCTCTTGTCTTCCTCTGCCATCTTTCTTCAGCTTTGCACCTCAAATGTTCCTCTATTTTCGTGCCCTTGCTCTATCTCCTCTTTTTAGCTCTTAGAATATGCATTCTTTCTCTGCCTCACTTTATCACATTGTCTTCCCACTCGTATAGCTCTCGATTTCTCTGTCTTCCCCTAACTCTTTCTCCCAACCTCGCTCCTACTCTCCTTTGCTTTCCCAGCAGAGATAATTGTGCAAAATGGTATGCCGAGGCTATGTGTTGCAGGATAAAAGTAAATCTTCTCATATGAACTGTTTCTTTGTCCTTGGTAGGCTGACTGGAGGGTAGAAATCTGCTTAATGTAACATGACAGTTCCTTTAATTAGAAGCAGCTGTAGGAGAACACATGTGTTTTGTTAGGGCTCTCAGTCTCGGCCCAGTCAGTGTCATGGTTCTCACCTGCTGATTTGACTCTGTGCCTCACTCGTCTCTTGAATTTGCGAGTTTCCATGGCAAACGGCAAATCCAAAAGCAACTTCAACTGAGCCAGCTGAACTTGTTGCATTGCATTGTTGGCCTTTGATCAGCCCTGTATCTTGGATTCTTTTCTACACGGGTGTTACTATTACATGTAAATGGATCTCTAGCCGTCAACAGAGCAATAATTTGTCATGCCTACCCCTAGTTGCTTTAAATCCCACACAGGAAATCAACCTGATTGTCCTTGGCTTGTTCAGCAATTGTATTTAATGTGATTTTAATTGAATCGTTTTCATTGCTTGCCCAGTAATCATGAATAGTTAGCAAGAAACAGGCAGAGCCCATTACCACTGAAGGCTTAAACTAAACCTGAAAGTTATACATATGTAGAGATTATGTATCACACTGTATTGCTGAGAAGGAGTTTAATTGTTGTATATGTTTAAATGGTATATAATCAGAGTAAGGGGAAGTGATATAAATAAAGCAAGATCATTAGTCACAACTATTTTTATTATCTTCTTCTCTCAGATTGGCCTTGGCCACGGTACTAACTGTTGGATTCATTATGTGAGTGTGTTGGCCTTTCGACACACTTATCTAAAAGAACACGGAGGACGTTGATTGAGTTCAAGTCTCTGTCCGTGTCACATTTATTAAATGCTGCAGGGAGTGAATAACTGACAAAATAAACTCTTGTCATTAACGGACACACACACACACACACACACACACACACACACACACACACACACACACGCACGCACGCACGCACACACACACACACACACACACACACACACACACACACACACACACACACTTGGTCAACTTGGCCAAAATTGGATCTCAACATACAATGAGTACCTGTAAGAACACCTTGAAAAACCACAAATATGTGGGATACATTTGTAATGCTCCACTATAATTGTTTTCAGTAATATACATGTAATCGGAGTGGGACAAGTTTAAAACCTGTATTGTGGAAGCGGCTGCAACCTAAGAACCCGCTGGTGGACACCAGTGGTGAAGAAGATTGTCCACCTAAAGAAGGAGACCTTTGACTACTTTGGCTCAGGTGTCTCCGCAAATAGCAGACAGGTACTGGTTGGCCAGAAGGGATGCAACTGCATTGGTTATCAAAGCAATAACCAGGATGTAGGAGAGGTAAGGGAGGACTAGGGAGAAGGACTTTTGGTTTGCCATTAGGAAGTTCTGGTAAACAGTTTAGATGATTCAGAAAGGGAAAGCAGAGCTTGGCTGAAGCTGTGTTCAGAAGTGGAGGAGATCTGCAAACCTGGACTGGGAATATTGGCAAGAGGTAGAAAACGCACGTTGAGGAACTCCTGAACCCAACCAACACATCCTTTTTGGCGGAGGCAGAGTTTTAGTACTTAGAGAAAGGCGTATCCATACCCCTGGCATAAATTGCTGAGATAGTTAAAAGCCCCACGGTGGTTAAGTGCCAGGGGTGGACGAGATTTCCCATGGGATGCTTAAGGCTTTGGACATTGCTGGGCTGCCTTGGCTGACACGCCTATTCCGTGTTGCATGGAGGCCAGGGACAGTGCTTGTGGCATTTTTTTAAAGGGTTTGATAATTTGCAGGGTTTCATAATTTGCCTTCTCGTGAAAGTTTAGTCGATTGTCGAACCTCAGATCCAAGAGGAGCAATGCAGATTTGGTACTCACCTTCGAGCAGTGGACTAGCTCTTTACCATTGCAGGTGTTATCAGAGTTTTCCCATCCAGGCTACATGTGCTTTGTGACCTATGAGAAGGCTTATGGCTGTGTCCCCCGAGGGATTCGAGGAATATGGGGTAACGTATATCCGGTCCTTGTAAACTAAAGTGAGAGCTGTGACCGTATACTCAACACAAAGTCAAACACATTTCCAGTGGGTATTGGCCTCCGTCAAGGTTGTCCCTCAATGAAAATCACAAACAGAATTGGAAACAAGGTGAAGCCGGAGTGTGGAGTGTGTTGGGTTTGGGGACCCCATAATTGTGTATCTGCTCTTTGCAGATGATGTGGTTCTGTGTGATCCATCATACTGTAACCTTCAGCCTGTACTGGGCCGGTCTGCAGCCAAGTGTGCCGAATGAGATTCAGTACCTCCAAGTCTGAAGCAAAGGTTCTCTGCCTGGAAACGATGGATTGCGCCCTCCGGGTTGGGAGTGAGTTACTGCCACGAGCGAGGGAGTTCAAGTATCTCAGAGTCTTGTTCACGAGTGAGGGTGAAATGGAGCGAGAGATGAACAGATGGTTGCGGGCAGTGTACCAGACTGGTGTAATGAAGAGGGAACTGAGATGGAAAACAAAGCTGGCCCGGGAACACCTCTGTGTTCCCAAGGAAGAGCTGGAAAAAGTTGCTGGGGAGAGGATTGTTTTAAATAACCTGCTAATTCTGCCCCCGGCGCTACCCGGAGAAGATAATGGATAGTTGGATAAGTGTTTGTTATCATACTTCCATCTTAAACTAAATCTTTTAGCTAATCAAGATAATCTACTTTTAGAAAACAGACTAAACATATAAGAAATAGCATCACGGATCCTGATAGGTTGAGACTCAAAAGTGTCCTAGACCTGCTGCCTCTGTGTCAGATATTGATGTTGCTAAATAATTACTCTAACGTGCTTGTGTTATCAGAATATAGTCAATTTTAAAGTAGTTTATCGTCTGCATATTAATAAAAACTGATTTTAAGTTTACTAATAATAGAGCCAAATGAAAGTACAAAAGAGTTCAGAGCTTGGGTCCTTGTGGGACACCATTAAAGCATATCAAACACCCTAGTGCTGAAGTAACGCAGAGAAATTGTGAAAGGAATAGGCAGGGACGGTTAAGTGAGACAAAACATTAGCATTATAGGTATGAAAAGCAAGGGCCACTGTGGGGAAAAATATTTTGTGATCACATGAATACACTAAGTGTTTCTTTGGGACACTAAATATAATACATAGCTGCACCATGTGAGCAAAATGAATACATTGACAATGACCAGCTTGGAGCTCATCTTTCTGTCTGCCACTGTTTCATCCTAATAACAAAGCTATCCCTTTTTCAAGTTTTTTGATTATTCCAACACCTCTGCATCAGTGACCCCGACCCAGTCACACAGTCACACCAGGCTCTCGCTTTGAATGAATGGAACCGTATTGAGAAGAATGGTCAGATGATTAAATCTATCACCTGTCTGGCCTGTCACCAGACTGCAATGATCAGACACACCTTTCTGTATCAGACATGCCCACTGACTCTATTTGCTTGCTTTTGAAATCAGAATACAGGTAGAATTGAGGACTTAAAAGGTCATTGGTTCCCATAGATGTGATCCTTATCTAATATGTATTTATATATGTAATAATCCTGGAGTGAATTGAGCTTGGGATGAAACAGTGTGCACCAGTAAGCTGGTAACGGGATCGGCTTTTTGTTTCTGCAGACCACTGGTTACAATGCCCTCTGTTTTTTACTGCTTTGACTGGCATCATTATATATAAAAAGAGCTAATTGTGCTTCTCTTTTAGCTTTTGTAAGAGCCTGTGATCCTTTTGGGTTGTCTTTTATTCCTCTACACTCCTCTATACCTTGCCTGGTTCATCCAGTGTGACGTTGGAGTCAGTCTTTGACGTGACTCCAACTCTCCCTAATGCTGTGATCTTACCTTCACTGCTTAAGCCCCTCATTCCTCACTCATTTTGATGTCATTTCAACCTAATTAGCCCGCCTGCCTTGTCTCGCCTCAGTACCTCTGAAAGGCACCCCAATGCACCTGTGTCGCGACCATGCGGATAGACTGATATTTCCAGCCTAATTGCCACCCTCACCCTGTTTGATGCCTCACCCCATCATCTTCCTCTAACCATAGTATCAAAAGTAGCCAGGGTGTCGCAGTGAGGTTTTGTGATCAACGCACGGTGCAGGCAATAGAGCGAACTCATTAGGGCAGTATCAACGCTACATTGTAGAAAAAACAGAAGAGCCCTTAATTTGATTACACCATTGTTATTAATTACAAAAGTCTGAAGAGGCTTCTTCTGTTCCCCAAATTATGCCGCATATGTGTTTGTGAGACAGAAAGAAAAACAGGTTGAAAAAGAAGGAACGAGAGGCCATACAACGATTTGTTCCATTTGACAAGGAGGGCTGTGAATAAAGATGACTGCCATATCGATCAGCCTCCAAATAAAGAGAGCCGTTTTACTGTTTAATGCCCACTCGACTGTGCTTCTATCACCCAAATGAGTCCAGCTGACATTTCCTCCTAAATCCCATTCAGCACAGGGGCTGGCCTTATTTTCCGATGGCGATTCAAGCCAGTACTTCTTGTATGCATGTTAAATAGAGAGAGGTGTCAACAGCATGTTGATCTGCATGAAACAACTGGGATTTACATGCAATAAAATGTACCATCCTGTTACACACAGTTACTATTAGTTATTGATGATCCAATTTGTTCCTTTTACGTCGTTGCTAATGTATGTACATGTTATGCCCATCAAATGCGTTTTCTAAAATTGGCCTATCAGTTTTCATCCTTTTTTCCCCAGAATAGGGCTTGAGCACTGCAATGCCTTTCCTAAGTCTAATTAATGAATATCGAGTGATATACATTTTCTGCTCTTACTTAGGACTGGGACAATATGCTTATCTCCCGATTTGATACTGTCACAATACTTAGATGCTGATTTATTATTATTTATTATTTTACAAATACTGTGATTTGATAATATGATTTTTCGCAATTCTTCTTAAGTATTTTTACACCAGACCATGGGAAAAAGTTTAATGATACTTGTCTACAGAATTACTTTGGACAATTTCTAAATGAATTCAATAAAATGTATGTAGCCAGAGATGTCCTGAAGTCATATATATATTACACACTGTCTGGAATTATTTGCTGTATTTCTTTAATCCAGCAACCCAAAAATCAAAGAACAAAGATACTACAATTTAGTGGTAATTTCTTTCGACTTTATAAGTGACACAGGTTTCATACTTCTGGTGAATATAGTCGATACATACTATTTCCATATATTTATTTTGTATATACCCTTTGTTGACACCTTATCTGAAAACCGGATGTATTCATGCGTGTATCCTTCTGCTGACTTCGCTGCCTCTCCCTGTCAGCTCTCTTTATACATCCATGGCCTGTTTGATCTTATCCGTTTGAATGCATTTAACACAGATGTCATTATATGGGTTTCCTACAGTTGTAGCATTGGCTTGACCAGGGAGATGCGAGTGACTGCTGGTTTGAACGCACCTTACGACAAATAAGTACTTAACCGTCTGTGTGGCGTTAACATGATGTTACTTTGGATTTACAAATGTCGGCGGCAATGTGGTTTGAGATAACTTGTTAGGCCTTGTTAGCAATTAAATTAGGCATGATTCTTTTATAGTGTATCTACTCTGGATCTCAGCCCAGATATTTTTGTGATGCTTAAACCAACTGAGCAACTCTGAAATTGCTG
Source organism: Myoxocephalus aenaeus (assembly GCA_038501785.1). NCBI lineage: Eukaryota > Metazoa > Chordata > Actinopteri > Perciformes > Cottidae > Myoxocephalus > Myoxocephalus aenaeus. The sequence continues at coordinate 2,525,784 of JBAMJR010000124.1, read as the reverse complement.
CATTTTAATGAATACAACCTCCTTCTGTTCTGTTTTACATACTTTATTTGCAATGGTCTCATACATCCATTAATTTAGAAAAGCTTAACACCGTTTATGCAACACTATTTTCACAGGATGCTTTTATGAACACCCTTGTGTAGTTTTTTATACAACAGGAACAACATAAGACATATGACCATGTGGGTATGCTCATATTCTACAACCTCTTGTCAAGAGATCAGGACAATCTGTTTTATGTTTTTACTTGATATAGACAATTACAGGCATTCATTTGTAACAATAATTGGATGAGCTTTGTTTTAACTGTTAGAGCAAGAGCATGAATGTGTTTTGGGCTATAATATTACTTTGTTATAAGTAATTCTTGAGTGAGATAATTAACCTTTTTATTTAATTATTGACCCAAATTAGGTGGGTGGTGCGGTGAAAATAGATCATGTCAATTGCATTTTGTGTTTTATGCTTTTAATGATTAATCAATTTATAGTCAAGGCTAGGTAAAGAAAATTGCTGAAAATTAACATTAATAATCAGATGTAATGTAGGCTGAAGAATTGTATTTGTTCAAGCAAAACACAGCTAAGATAAATTAAGTGTCTAAGCTCCTCACACATTTTTCTTATTTTGATGGAGACTAATGTATTGTTTAATGCACACTAAGCCCATCACACTGTAATCAGACAACATTAAGGTGGCCTTTCTGTAAAGTAAAGTAAAAAAGTGAATTTTCACCCTCATCTAAAAGTAGCACAGGTTTTACACACACACACAAGTATTTGTTCAACTTCATCTTATTCTCATCTGCCACAATAGCACTATGCCAGTTGTTGATTATTACAAAAGCATGTGAAAAAACATACGTTGCATGTGTAGATAAGTGAAATCTGAGCCAGTGTGTTCAGTGAATGTAGTTTCCAGATACTCACAGGAGTGTTGACCCTAGAAATTAATAAATTGTATGTATTCAGGTTGAAATGTCAAGCAGATTTGCCCTGGGTAAACAATGGAGGATGTTACAGCTGTTTGTGACATGTTAATTGAGATGTTTGCCCTTTTAAAAACTCAAGAGTAATACACTAACAACAAATGCATATGTGGAAAATGCAGATTACAGAAACGGCACCCTCATTCCTCATATTGATTCCTTATATTTGCCATTTGTTTTGCTCTATGCCGCATGTTTCACACAGAGCGTATTCATTCAGTGAGTCATTTTTCTTTAACAAAGTCACACACACGCAATCTGACTTTCGGGCTAATTGTTGCCGTGGAGCTTGTTGACATTCACACAGTCACGTTAATCCAATTGAGACAGTATTATTCTACCAGGCAGAAGAAACTGAAGGGGCTTCAGGATATAAGATGTAGATATGTAAAATCACAGAGCAGGGTATGTGTGTGTGTGTGTGTGTGTGTGTGTGTGTGTGTGTGTGTGTGTGTGTGTGTGTGTGACCATGTGTTAAATGGGCATCAGCACATTATCTCTCCCCTTCTGTTGGCCTGTATTAATGAGCTAATTGCCGGCAACATACAACTGTAATATTAAGTACAGCCGTACAGTGGTTGCTCTACAAATCAATCGATTAAATGTAATTCCGGTCCCCTGTCTTTATTAATAGCTGTATTAACGCATCGCTTCATGCATCCCGTCTCATGAAAACAAGGATAACTGCAATGGACAGGGAAATAATGGATTACAGCTTGTGGTTTTGGTGGCAATTCTTCAAACCCTGTCCTCTCTTTTGGGTCTGATTAGATAACACACTTATCTGACACTCAAATCAGCAAGTATTTAGTAAACTTCTCTTTTCCCTCGATAAACAACATATGTTATAGCATGCTAATAAAGAGGATTGACCTTTTAAAGTGCCCGAATAATATTCTAACATGTAGTGTCATAAGTGCCGTACTTAAGTTTTGTTTGTGGGGAAAAGAATGCATCACCGAATAGATCCAGTGAAAATACACTTTACATTGTCTAATCCTGTGTCCCTGTCGCCATTGTTGTATTGTCACTTTGTATATGCAAAATATATGTCCGAATATAATTTTTGAGTATTTAAAATTTAAAATCCCTCTTTTATTTTCATTTGAAATGTATTTTGGATGACTTTACATACATCTTTCACAATTTCTTTCCAAACAAACTAAATCCTGTCCTCATATAAAAAAAAAAAAGACCATTAGCCTCTTATCCTCTCAGGCAGATCATGTTTCATTATTTGGTTCTGCATGCGTATTACCTTTTATAAAGTAAAGATGGGTGACATTAACGGACATTAGCTAAGTTTGTTTACCATATTGTCTCTCTACTAATCACTTTGACATTACTTTTATGTGCAATCCTGTGTTAATATTATATATCAAGAATATCATCTCAGTAGTATCCCAAAAAATCTCGTGGTGATTTTTCTGTGTTAATAATAGGAATCTATAGGAGTTATTGTTGGAACAGATTTTGGGTATTTGTGGATGAAGGGTTGAGTAATAGTCAGATTTAAAAGCTCAGTGTCAGGAAGTGTGATATGTTAGACATTTTTATGGTTACATCTTGAGATTTGTTCTGACTTTTCATCGAGTATTTCATTGAGTGCTAACAGATATTGAGACTATTTTGTGAGATAACTCTTTTTCTGTCACTAGGCAGGCATCTAGATGAATGATGTATTTGATCAAGATTACATAGCGTTGTTTTTCCGATGCATCACAGCAGACACCCCCAAAAATTGCGCACACTATTTTTAGCAGTAGCATACAAGATGGTAGCAGCAGGTCTGGACATGTCCCAGCGGTCCCCATCTCCAACACTACTGGAGCTCATTCATAACTCTTCTGCTGTAATGACAATCTGATTAATGTGCCCAGACATCAGCAGGCTGCCAATGCAAGACAGAAGCAACACACAGTCTATTTAACAAAGAGTTACAACTGTCATATCCCCATCCATGTAACTCTGTATCATCAGCTCATATCTACTATAGACCACAGGCTCCATTTCTCCTTGGCTGGGTTGTCCAGCAGCATTGTATCTTTTTAGGTAATGGCTATTATGGATAGTTTGTATTCCTGCAGGCTTTTATTCTTAAACAAATGTAATGAGAACATGCATTTTCTGCTTTTGATCTTAGTATTTCCTGACAGCTAATCATCACCGAAAGAGTGGCTCTCATAAAGCCACATCAAGTCTGTAAGTGCCAATACTATGTTGTTCCTTTTTTTAAATTCTTTCAACACTACGATGTAGAAATATTTAGAATCTTGAGTCCCTAATGGTACAATTTAATTCAGCTCAAAGGTTTAAATAGGTGTTTTTTTCATGCTTTGAATGACTGGATGATCACTTTACATTGTAAACTGGAGTGGAGTGATCTGCACTTGTTTCTTTTTTTCCTCAACACATTGCAGAGCCTCATTGAGCAACTGGCACACAGGCACTGTGCTGTCTTGACTGCCATTAACCACATACCTGGGGTGCTTGACCACAGTAATGATGCTTGACTCCAGCACCCACAGACTACCTTCCAGTGTCAACCATCAATCTATCCAACCAGAGTGCAGCTATAGCCCTTTAGACGCGCTGTTGAGTCCTTTACTCGTCACCCTGGATCAGCTTGAGCGCTTTTGTTAAATTAAATCTTATGTGATGCATTTTTTAAGTGTGTTACATTTTCTGTGTGTGTGTGAAATGACTGCTGATTCAAAAGAGGGTTTTCTTACTCAACTCGCTGCTGGTAAATAGAGCGAGAGAGGGTGAGATTTATCACTGAAATGAGTTTGGTAACAAATGCCGATAATACAAGCCCTTGGCAGTAAATAAGTGGAAAATGAAGAGACCAGTGGGGCTCTCGAAGATCATTTATTCGTCCCCTCGGAATTCTACTCATATTCTGCTTAGTCATGTCCTCACCTCGTTTCCTTGGAGTTGATTGGATCACAGAACTTGTTGGTGGCTGTCAGCAGCTAACATGATTGAGAAGGAAAGTGATGCTGCTATTCATACCAAGTAAAGTAAAGTGTGTTCAATAACTTCATTCCTTTGACTGTCAGAATTCATGCTTTCACTTCATCATTCTATTTCCACGGCTCCGTCGGTACCATTACATTGTTCTATTTCTTTAACACCATCGATCAATTTTATATTATATTTATAAAAGAAGGGAGTTCTGTACAAGGCAATAGACCCATTTTTACATCCATCAAATTACCCCTCTGCCTTCACGGCTCTGTCTTATATATATATATTCGGGAGGTGTGATCAATTCACAGATCTGTTGTAAAGTGTTATAAAAACTGTGAGATATGCTAATAAAGCCAAAGACAGGTAATACATAAAACCCACAGTGAAAGATTGAAGAAGATCACCTATATTCATGGTGTTTACGTGTGACATTTCACGGGCCCTGACACGGTCTGTCCCTGTCAAAATGTATTCATCTCCCCAGTAATACAATTCCACTATGAATTCTAGGAAGCAAATGACGTGAAGGTGGAGAGTAATGCTTAAGCATGAGATATCACATGTGGCAGGGCAATTTCTACCTCGAGCAGGAGCCGCCCTTCTAATCCAGCGTTTAATTTTCACGTGTGATTGCAGAAGATTTTTCTGAGAGCTGGCTGGTGCTCAGACTCCGTCAGATTAGCTTCAGTAGAATTGACACCTTTTCCACAAATACTCAGATAAATATGGAACAGTCACCACAATCATATTTATGTTACATTTTATGCCTCCCCACAGAGGTTGAAACTATTTCCACAGCCATCACATCTGACATGTCCTGGGTGGAAGACAAATGAGTATATGACTCGCAAGACATACACCCTCTTTGTTGTTGATTGCGTTACTCGTGTCATGAGCATGTGTGATTTTCAAGTGATGAGTGGTGTTCTCAGAACAGGTGAACGTTGGCGAGTAAATATCTGAACTATCTGTACACCGACTCCAGCAGCAGCCACCACGCTGCACGGCTCTGTTGCATCCTTTCTCTCCCACCTCCTCCCCTCCTTCTCCTTGCTCTGACGGAGACAGGAAACAAGTCTCTGGGAAGTGAAGCTGCACAAAACCCATGACAGCATCTCATTATCCACTAAATAGCACCAGATTAATTACAATGACAATGACAGATGGCTTGTTACTGGATCATTGAGATGGGACCCAGGGGAGGGACAGAAACATGCAGGTAGAGAACATTGACTCTACAGCAGCCACACACGTGTCATTTTTGCTGTGGTAATCCTTCTGATGGACAATTTTTTGACTGCATTGACATAGTCTTTCCTCTATGAACTAGATCCATTATATGGGCATCATTATTATAAAACATTGTGTTCTTCTGCACAGCGTGTGTTTAAAAGCAATGTCTTTACTCATAAGAAAATATAGAGTATAGTTAAAGCTCATTATTTTTCATTCAGCCCCGTGAATTCACATTTTTCTTGGAGGGATTGATCTGCAGTATTACCAGCAGCTCCGCTGTGTTCTCTTACCATTTGAATCTACTTGTATTATTGGAAGCATATTCTGGGCTGTCCTTGCCATCAGAGGATCCTGTTTACTGTAAATCAAAGGTCTCCTCTTGAAGCGGGAGACAGAACAACGTTTAGATTTGAGGAAACAAAACCCCATCAAGATTTTCACGACAGTCTCCGTTTGCACTTGACAAAAAGTGTCATACATATATTCACCTGCTACAAAGCACTTTGCAGAAAGATGAGCAGATTATCAAGAGAGGGAAGATATTATTTGTTTTTCTTCAAAACATAAATGCAGATTGCTTCGTTGAAAAGTATATAAAATTTAATAAAACATGAACAATTACCTTTAAATATTTTAACAGTAACTTCTCATTCCCCAGTATTACTGTTCATAGCGAGATATGTTGCTTTTGAGTTTTTTCCAATGCCAAATAGAACAAATTGAATTCAAAAATAATAAGCTGAGATGTGTTTGACTATAGAGGGCTACACCTCAAGATCCAAAAAGGTGGCGGCACACAAGTGCTTCCAGGCAGTAAGGCTCCATCGGGGAAGACCTCACAGAGGCTTTGACCTGAATGTTATGTCATTTCTTCTCCTTCAACATGGCCACCTGTGGCCATTAGTAACCACTTTCAAAAGGAAGTGCCTACTTTATATACGGCAATGAAGCACCGGAAATGCATAATATTACTGTTCCCCTGTGACCATATCCCACAATAATGCACCAGTTCATTACTTTTAAGTGGGGATTTCCAGTTCATGAACACTATTGTTTGATACCTAGAACGCTCTTGAAGATGAATACATCCCAAAGCGTTACATGTATTGCTTCAGCCTGAAGCAACTTCTATACATCAGTACAGGAGGTAAAAGTAATAGATCTTTTATACGGCTAGTTTTCAATGTAGGTGTACACAAATATAAGACGGCTCGGGAAGAGAAAAGACAATTTTGTCACAACCTTTCTGCATGTACAGACAGTAAATTACCAGTTATTGTGTGAATGTAGCTTTGCAAAGACAAAAGGTAGTCGCAATACAGACAAACGCCACAGAGCAGCTATAGCAGGGTGTGTACAGGCTTAGCGATGACATGTTTGTCTTTGAGCTACATCACTATAGTAGCACTTGTTCCATTGTGTACATGACAACATGTGAGTGGCTGAAATCCAGCCAGAAGAGACCACACATGAAAAGGACATGCCCTTGATTTATTGTGGTAGGTTTTTGTGATAACTCAGAATAGGGGCAGAGGCTTGAGTATATCCTGGCATGGCACCCTGCAGGTCGGCGAGTTGGCCCCAGCATTGAGTCCTGGGCCCTCTGGTGAAATGTGGATTTGTGTTTGCTGTGAGGAAAAGTCAGTTTCAGTGTTTGTGAATCTTAATCAAAGCGTTGAAAAAAAAAAATCTAAGAAGTTAATTTCATTATAGAGTGAAAAGAGCCAGAGATCAGCCACTTCTTGAGCGTTTAGTTAATTGATGTCAAGCACTTCTGGCAAATAATCAATATATTAAGTACTTTGTAAACTTGAGTGTTCTCTCTTTGTTTGGTTGTGAAAACAGTGGCATCAAAGCAAATAGCAGAACAATGGAAAAGTACATTACAATATAATGAATGTCTTGTAATGTTCTGATTCAGTTGAGATCTACACAGAGCTACAGCAGCAGAAATCCAATAATATGTTTTAAACAAGTGATCTTGCAAAGGAAACGTTTACTACTATTTATTACTGTCTGTATATTTGCCATGTCTTAATATTGCATTCGCAGCTTGGTCTTGTTGCATTTCTTCCTATTTTACGCATTATAACTGCACCACACTGCTTCTCTCATTATCAGCCATTGTTCCCTGGGCAGCCACTGTTCTAAGTTCTGTAAATGCGAAGACGCACTTAAGATCATCATAACACTTATTCCGTGAACAGTTATTATGCTGTGGCTGTCATAAAGATTCATCAGCGTATAAAAACAGTCACGGTTGAGATTAATGTGCAAAATCTCTCTATCATGGGTGTTTTCCAAATATGCATTTTCACGCTAGAGTTTACTTTGCATGAACTCCATATTCTGTTGTAAATATATGATGCTATATAAACATGGATAAGAGATGGAACAGTGAGACATATCTCGATTCAGTCCTTCACGCTTCATTGGTGCCGGTGTTTTGTCAATGAAAAATAAACACAACATGATAACACATGGTAATTAATAAGATACTACTTAGATCTATGTCAGATATAGCACACACAGTGTTTGTGGCCCTTTCTGTTATGTTGTTATCTCTGCACCCCTTAGTTTGCTTTCTCTCTGTCTCCCTTTGTCTTTCTCTTCGTGTTACCTGCTGCAGAGTTTAGTAGATGAAAGTGTTTATTGACTTTGACCAGTTCTAGCAGCGTAGGCCTCAATTTAAATACCTCCTTTCTCGGGGAGCTTTAGTATTTTTCCACACCATAAATATTGAGAATCTCCAAAAACTGTAGATCTGGCGGTCACACTCAATCCATTTGAATATAGGTTCAGTAAGAGACCCACTTAGTTGCGACATAATGATCTCAACTGACCCACAATCATTTAGGCAAGCAGGTAATAGTCATATTCTTGAGGTTATTGAACACAAAGCTGAAATATTAAACTATTCTGTATGGTTTCACCATCTCCTGCAGTACGCAGGGTTTGAAATGATGTTCGGACCAGAGCACAGATACCAGAAAGGTTGTGTCAAAGCAAGTAAACAGCCACTGTGATGTAGTGCTACTGAGCTCCTGCTGTCAATTCCTGTGTGGTAAAATACAAGCTTGGATTGAAATGCATTACTTCCAGTGTGCTCACTCTGTCTTGAAGATTTATTTGGCAAAGTCAACATGGACAGGTCCAAATCGATAAGCGCATCAACTTTTAGGAGAGTCCGCAGAGCTTCGCCAGCAATGGTAACAGTAATGGTTTTGTGATGTACAGTAATCCACTACACAGATTGTATTAAATATTCAATCAATTAAAACACTATAAATATAAATGAATGAAATTCACATATGGGGTTCCTGTCTTCTCTGTTTTTGCTCCTCTGGCACAGAGCATCATAGTTAAATGAGCCCAAAACTCAGTTCATTTTATTTCTCATTAATAAGCTGCACCCCATCTTGACAGAAAAAAAACAGAAATGTAGAATTTTTTGCAAATTTATAGAAAAAGAAAAACTGAAATATCACATGGTCATAAGTATTCAGACCCTTTGCTCAGTATTGAGTAGAAGCACCCTTTTGAGCTAGTACAGCCATGAGTCTTCTTGGGAATGATGCAACAAGTTTTTCACACCTGGATTTGGGGATCCTCTGCCATTCTTCCTTGCAGATCCCCTCCAGTTCCGTCAGGTTGGATGGTGAACGTTGATGGACAGCCATTTTCAGGTCTCTCCAGAGATGCTCAATTGGGTTTAGGTCAGGGCTCTGGCTGGGCCAGTCAAGAATGGTCACAGAGTTGTTCCGAAGCCACTCCTTTGTTATTTTAGCTGTGTGCTTGGGGTCATTGTCTTGTTGGAAGGTGAACCTTCGGCCCAGTCTGAGGTCCAGAGCACTCTGGAAGAGGTTTTCTTCCAGGATATCTCTGTACTTGGCCACATGCATCTTTCCTTCAATTGCAACCAGTCGTCCTGTCCCTGCAGCTGAAAAACACCCCCATAGCATGATGCTGCCACCACCATGTTTCACTGTTGGGATTGTATTGGGCAGGTGATGAACAGTGCCTGGTTTTCTCCACACATACTGCTTAGAATTAACGCCAAAAAGTTCAATCTTGGTCTCATCAGACCAGAGAATCGTATTTCTCATAGTCTTGTTGCATCATTCCCAAGAAGACTCATGGCTGTACTAGCTCAAAAGGGTGCTTCTATTCAATACTGAGCAAAGAGTCTGAATACTTCAGTTTTTCTTTTTTAATAAATGTGCTATATATATATATCTCATGTGAAAAACAAAGTCCAAGTATTTTTTATAAAAGACAATGTGGAGCTATAATTTTGCTTCTTGAGGCTAGAAAAGCAGCGGTGTATATCAGTCCCAATGAGGATGCAGAATGAATCACTATAGCTCTGACAGAAGCTTACAAGTACTTTTCTATTCAGCTCAGCAAAAAGCATCTTCAACACTCAATTTGGCTCCAAGGTCAGCTTTTATGTTTTGTGATGGTGACTTTTGTCATTTCTACTGTATCCTTCAGAAATATTCTATTCAAATTGTCATAGAAAAACATGCATGTCCAAGGACATGTGGAGGACTTTTGAGTGGAGAGGTGTCACGGCACAGCACACCAAAATGAGGCAGTGGTTCAGGTATATTAGAAGATCATTCTGCTCTCAATAAGCAGGATCATAAACTGTTTTAGTGGCGTTCTACAGTCACATTATAAAACACTGTAACTGTTTAGCCAACATTAGCAGCTTTTTCAGTGTATACGGTAGTTGCTCGTGTTGTCATTTCACCTGAATTATAAGGTGATAATAATAATCATATTTGTATTCTCTGACCGGCTGGCCGTTAATGTGATGAAATATTTAATGCAGTGGCAAATGCGTTTAACTATGTAGGCTCACGCATGTTTTTTTTTTATGTATACGTTGTTTGTACTACACGTCCTCCTCTGATGTGCAACTGTCTTCCTCTCGGTCAATGTTACCTTCCTGCAGAATGTTCATTACAGCTGGCATACATCCTGGAGGGGATCTAATTTACTCTCCCTTTATCAACTTGTCACTCTGCTTTGTCATTAACCTCCATTTGTTGAGAAATGGGTACAGATCTTCTATGTTATCAGTGCTGGTCATCTCCTCATTCACAGCACATAGAGTGTTTAATGTTTGCTTTAAGATGGATAGACACGGTGAAACTATTACTGCATCTATGGCAAGAGAAAGGAAGGCTATCTTTTTGTATTTTCAGCAGTTACGCAAGTAAAAAGACACCTCTACCCAAAGAGATCTAATTTACTGTGACTAATTCAAAGTAAGTCAAAAAGGGGACACAATTCCTTACATTTAGACATGAAATTGCAGTGTAGTTTATTTTAAACACAGCTTTTTGCCACCCAAACAATATATCAGGGATATGGCTTAGTATAAGAACGTAATCAAGAACTCATTAGTTGAAATGAATAATGCAAAGGTCATAGACAAAATATTGCACAGGCCTTGTTTATGATGCCACAACTTTTAATGTCAAGATGGCAGCCAGCTTCTCGTTTTGACAACATTAGTGCAGTGCTACTGCAGTCTATACAGTTCAATCCTTTTCCAGTGGCAGCAGATTGGACAGCGTCCAATAGTATACATATTAATGAGCACTTTAAGTACAGCGAGAGTATGGATGACACAATGGAAGTGAGATAGAAGAGTTCGAAGAGAGACAAGTGTGTGTGTGTGTGTGTGTGTGTGTGTGTGTGTGTGTGTGTGTGTGTGTGTGTGTGTGTGTGTGTGTGTGTGTGTGTGAGACAGAAGGTTGTGTTGACCTCCGAATGCAGTATCTGACCTGCTTCTGGACATTAAAATGCTTAATGTAATGTAAATAAGGAACAGAAGGGTGTATAATGGCCATCTTATGTGATTATGGAATAATGTATAGTCTCCCTACCATGAGTTCTATATTTTAAGCTTCACTAATGGTTATTAACCTTCAAAATGAAAGTACAATTTTAATCAGAGGTCAACAAAGACAGGCTTGTGCTGATGAAGTACAATGACAAACAAGGGTTAATTTGATTCTGCCACTGTTATCTCACTTCAAATGTCCACAATATTTTGTATTTTGATATTTTCTCTTGATTCCAGATTATTAAGTATTGAATTGATGAGACTGTATTCATGTACCCATCAAGCACAAGTAGTGTAGAACATGTTCCATAATGTTTTCCTCAGAAAGCAAATAATGTCCAAGATTGTCAATACAACAGTGTGTCCTATTTAAGACTGACGAAGCACACAGTGGCTCATCCCTTAAAAAATATTCCATGCCATTCCATTATCCAAACCACTTGTCATATTCAGGGTCAAGGGGGCGCTGGAGCTGATCTGACATTGGGCGAAGGCAGGGTTCACCCTGGACAGGTCGCCAGTTTAGAGACACACATATAGTACAGACAACCGCTCACATTTACACCTACGGGCAATTGTACGCTCTCCAATTAACCGAAGCAGCATGTTTTTGGACTGTAGGAGGGAGCCGGAGAACCCGGAGGGAACCCCCACACTGCCACAGGGAGAACGCACAAACTCCACACAGAAGGACCGCTCGGGATCGGGGATCCCCTTTTAAAATATATTGTAGTCAAATGCAGACAGTGGTTTTAAACACATTATCATGCTGGCAAAGAACCACAGTGGATGAGAAGATAGGATGCAGGGAGGTTATGGGAGTTGTGGTTGATCACAGAAAACTCTGAGAATGTATGTTGAAGAAAGATAAAAGTTGCCATGCAATCTAACCCTCCATTTTGATAGCAAAATGCTGTGATGGACCTTTTTCAATACAGACATCCATCTACTTCAGCTTATGCAAATGCAGAAAAATTAAACAGGTAATTTCAGGAAAAAGAATTATTTGTTCTGGAGAGCGGGAAAAACTATCACATATAACGTGATGGAGTGGCTGTGAAATACTTGGAGAGGTGGAGATTCCAATGAATTTAATTTGTGGGGCAGTCAGCAGAACGCCTCCACATCCAACGTTAAAAAAGATTCTCCAGAATGTTTTTAAATTTCATACAGGAAGGAAAAGGCGGAGCGCCATTATCTCCTTCAATGCAATTACTGTGGTGGATTTGCTCAGGGAAAGTTTTCTTTTATCATGTTTATTCAAATGTCTATGTACATTTCTGGTTTACGTGTACAGGTTGTTCTCTTTTTTGGTGTGTGCGTGTTAACGTTGATCTGTGTGGGTGGATGGTTCAAGAGTGCAGACAATGCTTTCTAATGAACGCTGCCTTGAACGTTGTGTGTATGTATGAAGGAGAGAGAGAGAGAGAGAGAGAGAGAGAGAGAGAGAGAGAGAGAGAGAGAGAGTAAAGGACAGAAGGACTCTGGTAGAGACTGTTCCATTGATTTACTTGTGTATGATGTGTAAGTATGTTGTGTTTCAGCATGAGATAATAGTCTGTTGAATGAGAGAGATGATATTGGGTCCAGTCTCTTGGTTTGGTTTCTCCCCTCATCAGCACTTTGAATTTAAGATGGACTGTAGGCCTCACCCCACTTGTCAGTTTCTCACTCACTCACTCACACACGCTGGTTGAGGTTGACCATTACAACAATGTTAGCGCTGTCTGTCTCGCCTTGCTTTCACATTAAGAGACCGGGCATGCTCCTCATTCCCAAATTCTCCACTCAACCACTGTTGCTTGGGGCCACCTCTCTGTTTGGATTAGGGCTGATTAAATTCAAGTCACTGAGTAGTCGCAATGGCTGTAACAGAGGAAAGGAAAGAAGAGCAAAAGAGACAAGGGAGGTGGTTGTGGCTGGGAGAAGAGGCTGGGCGTGTGATGGCTGTCTGTCTCTGGGTGTCATCACCTTTAATCACTAAAGCAGGACTGTGACGAAGCAAACACTGCTGTTTCAGTCAGCAAAGGCCGGACTTGAATTATCTTTTGTGGATTTGTTGTTATGCTTTTTGTAAAGCGTGTTTGAAGTCGTAATAAGTGACGCTCTGTGAGCATGTATCCCATGCCATGTGTTTTGAGTAACAGCAGGTGTTTTAAGTGGTCCCGCTGTATCGACGGTCGACAATTGACGTCATGTCTGCCACAGCTGCAATTGAGGTGAGATTGAAAGGCACTGCTGGCATCAGATAGCTAGTTTCTTATGATATTGTGTTAACAAAGAAAGACTCATGGTGCTCATGGCGCAGGTATAAAAATGTCGACAGTACATAAGACCCTGCAATTTTAATTCTATGGTTCCCCTGCTGATAAACCTCAGCATGAGTTATGGATTTCCGCAATTAGAAGGATGGTGGTTGACAGATTAACGTGATATTTTGGAACCCACAAAGCTTACAAGGTCAATGTGGGGGACCGACCGCCCGGCAGGCTGAATGACCAACAGATCATAATTGTCATGCAATCAAGTCACACACTTGGCCACCCAGTGATTATGAATTCACTGGGTGGCCAAGTGTGTGACTTTTTCTGTTTGAGGCCTCAGATCAGCCTGAAGCCAGAGATGACAGGCTGTTTTAGGGTGAAGGTGATCAATTGAGACAACCACACTCTAACTTTGAAAGCAAATTAAATGCCTATTCCTTTCATGTCATATTAAATAGCTCTGCTTACCAACCAACCACCATCATGGCATCTGCTTTTTATAGTCGTTTATATGCTTGTTTTTCTCTCGAGAATCCTGTTCTGGAGATACAAATCTGACATAATTTTAAGGACAAGATGATATGTGGACAACCTGGAGGCAACAAGCCAAATGTATTTCAGCAAAATAATTGCATGTCGGTATTTTTTAGGATATAAACATCTAGGGAAAACTAGGGAAACACAAAGAATGACATGCATCCCTAACATCTAGTTTTCACCCTCTCAGCTGTGCTGACAACATGAAGTCCTGCATTTAACAGACTATTCAATTGTTTAATTTATTATTAATAATGAATTCTCACTACTTCTCGAGAAATTAATCAGTGTGTTTACTTTCTGTAATTTCTTCTAACTTTAACATGGTCTTGTTTATATCCACCAGCTTTACAATTCAGCACACATCCGTTATCACTTGTTGAACAAATTCATCATTCATGCCTGCTACCATGCTATTGATCTTTGTCTGTCAGCCTTTGTCAGTCTGTTTGACCATTTATATTAAACATAGCAACTACATTCTCGGTTGTGATCATTGATGCACCTTTAAGAGATGTCAAGACGTGTTTGTACTGTAAAATGAAACATTCAGTAAAGAAGGTATATTTTATTAATCCTGCAAGGGGAAATTTAATTTTCAAATTAACTACGTGTTGTGTTTTGCCTGTTACTCCAACACTAATTTCCTGGTCCACAGTTTGCCCATACAAATTTCCTGGCCCATAGATCTCATTTGTATTTCGGGTGTATCAATAAAAAGGGGTGAGATAAAGAAGCTGCCAAAATAGAAAATGTGTTCAGAAAATCTGTGTCTTTACTCAATCATTTTTATTTGTTTGTGTCGTAGGCACCAAAATGCATTACGCCAACTTTGAGCTGCTTCTCTTGTGAATTCAGTCTTAATTTTGCAGAAGGTAAATCAATTACTGGTAGACAATACCCAATTAAGATGATGACATTAGTGGGGAGGCAGAGGGAGGATGGAGTCATGAAGGGGTGGGTGGGATGGAAAGAGATACATGAGAAGATGATTCGGGATTCCTGGGCAGGGAAGCAGGAAAAGGGTCCAGTTAGGCAGAAGGAAATATAAAGCAACAAGATGCTCCCTTTGAGTCTCAGTTTTTGTCCACAACACAATGTAAGCTGCCTGATGATCAGCCTAAACTGCCATACAATCATTTAACTCTGAGAATTTGAATTGTGTTTTTATACAAATAACCATTATAGATGACAATAACACTGACTTTGGGAAGATTACAATTATGTTGTAGTGATGGTGGTGAAAAAAGCCTTGGAACCCAGAATGTAACATGGGACTTAAATGCATTAAATTGGTTTTGGTTTGACAGATAATCCAATTGTATGCAAGCATAAAAGCAATAAAAATGCTGTCTCTCGAAATAATAAGGGATACTGAAATGAGAGCAAATGGAAATATCTTACCCCCACTGTCATGAAGCATGATTCTGAGACCACGTTACTAGTTAGAATCAGTGTGTGTTTTTGCAGTGTACTGTTGAGCCTCGGCAGGGATCATTGGTTCACCCTTATTTTACTGCAACAATCTGTCAGTAGGATTCCTTAAAAAAATGTTTTTGATGTTTATGTGAAAACAAAGTAAAACACTTCTCACTCCCAACTAGTCAAATACTGACCTTTGGTCAGTGTCCCTCTGCATCAATAATCAACGTACGGAAACCCCATTAAGCGGCTGTATGAGACGCACCGGCATTGAACTTACTCCAATGTAATCACCTGTGTTTGTGTCCTGTGTGAAACTAAAATGAAATGTTTACATTTAGTCATCTGAGTTATTAGTTACGCAAATTGTTCGCGTCGTTTGTCTCGTGAGTCACAAGTCACTTGACTCTTTGGCACTTGCTTGTGACGCGAGTCGTAAGTCAATTGGTTATGATGTGAACTGATAATATGTAAAGTTATCGTCAACCATGCTTTTTTACCTTTACCTATCTAAGTGGACAGCGTGCATTACCACGCTGTCCCGCCACGTTGAAAACTAACGCTAGAGGAGTACCTAGTAGTGCATCGATCTCCAATGCCAAGGGGCACTGACCAAGCGTCTGTATTGGACGAGTTGGGAGTGAGAATGTGTTGGAAAGCCTTGATCATTACAAACGAAGCACACGTTGACCTGATATGTGTATCTGTATCTGCAGTATCGTTTTCAATTCTTGTCATATAACCAAAAGATCAAGAAGTCACATCATGATCAAAACTGTTAAGCCTGAAGTATGAATTAACAGGTTTCTTCAGGTCTCGTGAACTCATGATCGTAATGGATCAAAGGCATGGATCTAGAATCATTAGTGGAACAAAACAACAGATGCTTAATTGCGCTTAAAAATAAATTTTCATTAACACACTTCATCAACGGCATTGCTATTTGCTAGGATTAGGCCATAAAATGAAAGCCTGCAGGTTCAAATCATAATTAAAATGATGGTTTGGTGTGTTTAAAAAGACAATTTGACCAAAAAGACAAGGTTCATGAAAATCTAATGAAATAAATTGAATAGAGGAAATATTACACCCCAAAGCCTCTATAATATTGTTTTTCTTCACAGCGATCATTGATTCCTCTGCAATGTTAGACATATTTGATTTAACGCTGTAAATGCCAACTTATTTTTAGCTTTTGATCAAAACTCAATTGTTGGCTTTCACTATGTATTGTTACATTTTATAGTTGTGAAAACTTAAAACCTAAATAATGTAAGATAGTTGAAATAGGCTGAAGTTCATTTTTGGCACCTTTTTTTATCAAGTCAGTCTCAACATAAAGCAACTTGTGACCTCTGCACTTTGAAAACAAATATTTGACTGTTCCATTTGCTCACAGATGAATCACTGTAAATTATTACTTATAAGTTACAATGTAAAAGTACTTACCCTATGGCCCTGTGCTTGACCTGTCACATGTCACATATGTGCATGGACAACCTTATGCCCCAGCAAATGCAAGGACACTTTTGACATATTTATGAATTCATTGCAGTCACTGGCACACAATGTGCCTCCCCAAGGCCCTTCCTCAATGTCAGCTCGTCTTCACGTTGGGGGCATCTTCTCAAAGAGCCGTTAGTGTGTGTTGTGGTCTTTGTGTGACAGACTGTGGCTGGCTTTGGGAGGCAAGCAGGTTGGGGAGGAGACAGACTGCATATCACAACTGGTAGCACCTGGAGACTTAAATACAATACAGACTTGGATCAATAGAGGGGATAGGTACTTTATGAAGCTGATTGCGCACCACAGCTCATAAAAATCACTGGAGTATGTTGATTATTTTATGGCACGCAAAGACTAATGAATCACTACTTATACGAGGAGAGATGAGGCTGGGTGGAAGATAATTACATATTCACCATAGCAAATGAAATTAACTCCAGTCACAGTTAAACAAAATGTATCATTATGTGACATTAAATAGTCTCTCAATATTATAAACATATTGTAATTAATATGATATTATTTCATTTCCAGAATGTCTTTAGTAAAGAACAAACTCTTTGCTGGGACCACTTGTAGACTAGTTCTAGCTCAGAAAATGGCAAAAACAACAACACTATTGACATTGGAGATGTAAAATAGAAAATACTTAATTAACAGAACTCTAAATAATAAACAAAACAGTTCATACAAAGTATGTTAACAATACAGTCTTTAAAATGTAAACTTCGTAAATATACAAGCAAGTTGTATTCAAAAGATCTGGGGTCATTTTCTTGTCATTCTACAGTAACATGCTTGATATTGCTGGAAACCAGAAATTCTGAGCCTTCTAATGAACCCAAGCGCACTCGCATCAAAACACACAGCACCTACCGTCAACGAGGATACAACTGAATCAAACTTCAAATTTTTCAGTCACACTGACATACATCTATGTTCTTATAAAAGTACTTCATCAAGGATTATGTTCTTTTTTCCCAAAAATGATACACATTCAAAGAGTCCTGTTTGAGCCCTGTGGGCCTTTGGCTTTTTCTATTTCTATCTGCCAGGGAGCTCATTGGTTATATATGTGTATGGGTTTATTGTGTTCATTGTATCAATGGTTTTGGGAGATTTGTTATTTATAGTGCTGTCATATTAGCGCGTTATTAACGGCGTTAACGCAAACCAATTTTAACGCCGTCAATTTTATTAACGGCGTTAACGCATTTTAATTTTTCAAATTTTTTTTCCGCGAGCACCACGCCGGATGTAGGTCAACCGGAAGGAAAACAATAGACACGCCATTTGGGCTTGGAAGCTAGGCTAACGTTACGGTTTGAAATGAATGAATGGTGAGCGCGATACGGCAAAATGAACAGCAGGAGAGAACGCAACGTTAGCCAGCTAGCTAAAGCTCCGGTGGAAAATGATTAGCTAACGCTACCGTTTTTGAGGAGGTAGATTTTGACAAGGCAGACGGTAAAGTGGTCCACCGTTCTATCAATAAGCAGACCTGCCAACCTGTACGCAATTTGCGTAGCGGATACGCATTTTGACGTCAAAGTACGCTGGTAAAAATTAGTCTAAGATTAATTTTAGACTAATTGACCAGCACACATTATATGCAATGCAATATAATGCATGACGAGTATTTAATGACTTGTCCCCTATTAGTCGTCGTCAATTCCCCCCCCCCCCCCACCCCCCCCCAGTCGGTACGCAAAAAAAATATCAAGGTTGGCAGGTCTGAATAAGGCTAAACTAGAAGTTAACACTAATACAAACATTATTTTTGCAGAATGAGTGTGTTAGGGGAGAAGGATGCAGCCATTGTTAAACAGCTGGATGCTGGGTTGAAATGCAGCTGGAACTGGTCGTGGCTAAAACTGGAAGGCAAGGTCTCAATAAAAGGGCAAGAGGTGTCCTTTCATCGAGGAGATGTATTCTCCAGAATCAACAGGCAGGGATTCGCCAGATGCATTCTCTGCATCAAAGATATAAATGATGCTAACAAAGGCAGCCATGCTCTCCCTTACCACATTGTGCCTCATATACTGTAAATGTTAGACCAGTGACAGGCTGGCATGAAATGGCTTGCATAATACTTAGTAAGGAGGCCATAATAATGTTTGACTCATGGCTGAAGTTAAGTTTCTCCATCTCTCCCCAGGTTGGCAAAAAATGCATCAGATTGATGCTTTAAAATATGGAATATTAAAACATTTCTTACGGGGGAGCATGCCCCCGAACCCCCTAGAGGGGTAATATCCTTCTCACCTTTTTCACCCCTGACCCGTTTTCATGCCTGGTGCACTCTAGAATTTTATTTTGTAAACCCTTGTTTACCTGAAATGTGCAGTAATTTTATTTTGCCCTGTTTGGCAGTTGTTTTTCAATAAAATAAAGCAAGCCAATCCACTTTTTCATGTTGAAAAGAGCATTAAAATGCAAAAAAAATAAATTGCGATTAATTGCGATTAATCACGAGTTAACTATGACATAAATGCGATTAATCGCGATTAAATATTTTAATCGTTTGACAGCACTAGTTATTTATAACATGGCTATATGAAAAAAAAAAAGTCTTTTAAAGTATAACTCCCAGTAAACGGTCAACATGATCAAAACATCGAGACCACTGAGTATATCTTTTATGAATTGTATCATATGTACATTTCTTATTTTAAGATTACAATGTACTAAAGAGAAGTACAAGTAATTTAAATGCATCATTATCAATAGATCTTCTTAAGAAGAATATATACAAGGTGAAGTGGAATTCTCCTCGCCGGGATATTCCTCGAGTGTTCAAGAATTGACAGAACGGGTTATAGTACAATAATGATTATTTATTTAGCAATTACATACATGAAATGCATACCTAATACAAGGCCTTGGACTCCGCTCCCCTGTCTGTCTGCCCTTCACACGGTCAGCACGCCTCAGGATGAGTGAGCCCCGAACTCAGAGAGTAAAGGGTTTTTATCCTCTTTCTATCTGACTTTCTCTTTTTTCTGAGTCCAATACTTTTCAAATATTCCCAGAGAAAAACACACAACCCAGGTTCCCAGATAACTACTCTTGAAACACTGTTGCTCTCTCCTCAAGGCTGGATACAGGACGAGGGTGAAAAGATGAGTTTGCACCTACTGATACATTTAATTAATAATTAGAACAATGAACACAAGACCCGTGTGTGAGACTCATATCATGGTTCTCTTTCAAGTGTGCTGCTTATTTTCATTCCCAAACTTTATCTGACAGACAGGGGAGTAAGAGTTCTGCGGTTTCTCACGCCTGAGACACACACACATCCTTCAGCTTTAAACAAGCATTGTCTTAAAAACAGAATATTCAGCCGATGCTGTATTAATCATAAACAGAGTATTCAGCTAATGCTATATAAATCATAAACAGAGTATTCAGCTAATGCTATATAAATCATAAACAGAGTATTCAGCTAATGCTATATAAATCATAAATTCTCTTCAAAGGCAAGAATAAAAAACATTTCCTTCATTGCATCTATATTTACTTTGGAATGGTGACAATGTTGACTTATAATGGATTAATATTTAATCACTTCTTACCTTTCAAAGGAGACAAAAAGTACACATATAAACCTTGTGGTTAAGGCTCTATTTCTGACATTTTGGTACGTGGTTTTAGGTATTTGTCTGAGGGATATGGCTGGGCTTAAACAGGTAAATTGCCTGTTCATAATGGAGTGATACAATACCTTGTCATTGTTGTGAATATATTATTGTATCTGATGGATGTTGCATAGATGTGAGATAGGGAATGACATAAAGCCACCAAAACTGTCTGAGGAAGATTTTCTACTCCACATATCCAATTCCAATGGTTGGTGTTTAAGATTCCAGAAATATGGTACATACACCAAAGTTGTTGACATTTTGGATTTAGAGGGGAGTAATAATTCAAGCTAAAGCTAAAGATGTGATGAAATATTGATAGGAGAAAGATTATCATTGCTTTTCTGAAGAAAGGGCCTTTATGTGTCTGAACAGAATATAGTTTGTTTTCTAGTTTGTGTAAATTAAATTGTGTTTGGGTGATGGTCACAATGTGGCTGTCTATGTACTTGTATCTGAGATGGATACAAGAAGAGAATTTGAATCTTGTTGAAATATTAAAATATGCGGTCTCGGATTGTCACCGGCATGATTCCCTCACAAACCACATTCCTCCGGAGGTAGTGCTGTGTGTGACGTCTGCTTTCATGGAATTGGTGGTAAATTATTCATATTCCTGTGTACCCTCAGGGAGGCCTATTGTACTCCAGATCATGTATTATAAATGACCATGAACAACTGGAGGAGACACAAACACCTGGCGTCCTCAGGTAAGGTTAAAACCCAACAGGATTCAAAGTCATGTTGCTTTTGTAATTCTGGCCACCCAGGGGATGGAAGCAAGGTGCGCTTGCATGCCTCCTGGATCGAGTACGTCTCTCTAACATACGTCCCTTCTGGCAGGACAGTACACCTCAGGCTCAACTCATCAGTTTCTTGGATCTCTCTCAGTTCGAGCTTTGTGAGAAACATCTCAACTTCTCTTCAGCACTGTGATAACCAGATGTCTTTCTAGGGCGGGCACCTCTCCCAATCTGTTTAAGCAGTTCTTTTCTTTCTTGAATGTTACCAAGTTCAAGTTCGATATTGTCTTCTTAAGTCTCACCCTGAGGGTCAAAGTGAGCAAATGGGCCATCTCTGTTAGCCCTGAGAGAGTGAGAGAGAGAAACAGTGGGAGAGAGTGTGTGTGTGCAGCTGCTCGTTGGTGTGTCTAGTGCAGAACTGATTTAAGGCCCCAGGCCACAGGAAGAAGGCTACTCGACACTCCAGGCACGTCCCTGAAACCAGCAGCAGAGGAAGCACTATTGCCATTCAGCAGCGTCGACTGCAGACGCCTAAATGAGTCTGTTCTGTCCTGCAATACCCAACGTGGCAGTCCGCCACTTACTCAACTTCTTTAGCTCCAAATTGCCCACCCCCTCCGGCCGTTACTTCTCTGTTCTCTCTTCCTGTTAATCCTTTGCCTTCTCAGCCTCTTCAAGGCTATCAGTCTCACATAACTACCTTCAATCAAACTTTCTCTCCACCACACTCATGCATTCCTTGTCTGCCCTTCTATTTTATCTTTCTGTCACCTTTTCTTTACATCACCCTCCATCATGACCAGCTGCTACGGTCTGATTGGTCACTGTCCTTTTATTGCCAGTTCCTGCCATTATGATCAGAAATTGTTCCAAGGCTGGCAGATGTTTAGCTTGTCACTAAAATATTTAGCTTGCACAAAAACTACAGATGTGGAACATGTTAGCAAGAAAGGCTCTTCATGGTTGCTTTGCTCTTCAAGACTAATTTGGGCTTTTTAATCATGGTAAAAAACAATGTGTGTGGTGGTCTACATCCATAATTCTCTCATAATCGCGACTGGATTGCTTCTGAAAAGGTTTTATTGTGGCCATTTGGAATTGTTTAGTTACTTCTGCTTTGAGCCCATTAAAAATCTCTTCACCTTCACATTATTCTGACTTGCCTTTGTAATAAAGTCACGCTTGTAAGTCATACAATCTGCCACTCACTCAGGAGGTCATAACCCATAAAATGAGTCAGTTCAAGTGTTCAAGGCTGGCCTCAGAAAAAAAAAAAAAGCTCTACTGTCGCCTGTGGGCGACCAAGCGCTTCCAGGCACCATGTTGGCTCCCCCTGCTCCAACATGTTTGCTGTTAAAAGTTTCAAAACTCTTTCTCTGTAATAACAAGTCAGCTCTGTGCTGGAGGCTTCAGGTTGCCAGGGTTGTTTTGAAGACTTTTCCCCTGCCGACAGGCGTCGGTATTTGTGTATTAGACAGTTATTGACTTTCAAATGTGTGACTTATCGAATCTAGGGATGTGCACAGACATCTCCCCCTTCAGTAAAGGAATGTGAGAACACCTCTCTACTGACAGATACAAGTCAGTCAGAGAATTTTGAGAAATCTGAAAAGAACTTTTGAGTGGACGAGATGTTTAACAAAAATGAGTAATAAACAGCAGAATGCTTTGGGCTCTGATTTGATTTAATCTGGTTGCCTTTATGGGAATCATAATGTCCACCAACTTCTGTGTGTTGTTAGCGAACATGGTGAGGAATTGTTTCCCCATGCCTGCATATTTGTGGTGTCACTGAACACAACTTCTCACCTAATGTCCCTTTGCCACCGGGGGGTTGATAGGGGAGGTACGCGCACTGGGTTAGTATCAGGGACGGCGTGATGACAGCTTGTGAATTCTAAAAGCTTTATCAGTCCCCTGCAGCCTGCCTGGGCAGCTTGCTGCTGCCTCTCATCTCTCCTGTGTGTTGCATTGAATATGCCTCTCCAATTGGGGTCACTGATAGGAAGTCATATTCCTTCATAACTTAAGGCAAATAATTCAGCGTTAAGAACAGCAACAGAGCGATTACAGGTCTTAACACAAGATGACTGACGAACCAATACAGACATCAGAAAACAAGAAATGCAAAGGTAAAATGCATTATTCTCTAAATTATCTTTACATTACATCTACGATGACTCAGTTACCGTACTTTTCGGGTTATAAGCCGCTACTGCCTTCGGTCAGTGTCCCCGACAGCTCCCCGCTGTAGCCAGCTGGGGCTCCTGCTAGCGCTCCGTCACTTCCCCGCTAACTTCCGCTAGCTCCCTGAAAACCACCAAAGGTAGCAGGACCAGGCTCGACACCCGACTTGGGCAGAGGGGACGCGGGCAGTAGCAGCAGCAGTGGCCGGTAGCAGCAGAAGCGCTAGCTAGCAGCGCTACTAGCAGCGCTACTAGCAGCGCTACTAGCTTGCTACAGCGGGGACACTGATCAGCCGTAGGAGCGGCTTATAACCCGAAAAGTACGGTACTTTGAAAGGTATCAAAAAGAAGATTAGCAGTCCGCTTTTCTGCTTTGGCATTTAGGGGCTACAATTTCTTCTCAACTCTTCTCAGCATTTTTAAACCAACTTGGTGATACTTTTTCTCAATCATGTAACTGTTCTGGGGCTTTTGATCATATCACAGATCTTTAGAAAATATACATGCACATGCACCCCGCTATATAGCTGACACTCAAACCCCCTTGACAGATAGCTTGAACAAATGATTAGCGTGTGTGTGTGTGTGTGTGTGTGTGTGTGTGTGTGTGTGTGTGTGTGTGTGTGTGTGTGTGTGGGCTTGTTTTGTGGGGACATACATCTGTTTATAGCATCACATTTTGGGGATTTGCTTTTCCTTTGGGGACAAAATGCACATCCCCATAAGGTAAAACATTACATATTAGGGTGAAGACATGGTTTGAGGTAAGGGTTAGGTTAGGATTATATTAAAATTAGGTTAGGATTAGTCTGTTGGCGGTTATGGTTTGGTGGGTAAATCTCCAGGAAATAAATGTAATGTCCCCAACAGTCATGAACAAGACTGAAGTTATTCTACTCGGCCCAGAACACCTCAGAAATCAACTATCTGACGATATGGTTTCCCTGGATGGCATCGCTCTGGCATCCACCACCACCGTAAGGAATCTCGGAGTTATTTTTGACCAGGACCTATCCTTTGGCTCCCACGTGAAACAGATCTCAAGGACTGCCTTTTTTCACCTACGGAACATCTCAAAGATCCGGCACATCCTGTCTCAAAGTGATGCAGAAACATTGATCCACGCATTTGTTACTTCAAGACTGGATTACTGTAACTCCGTATTATCAGGCTGCTCCGGAAAGTCCCTTGGGTCTCTCCAGCTGATCCAGAATGCTGCAGCTCGTGTACTAACAAGGACTCGGAAGAGAGATCACATTACTCCTGTATTAGCTGCTCTCCACTGGCTTCCTGTAAGATCGAGAATCATATTTAAAATCCTCCTCCTCACCTATAAAGCCTTAGCTGGTGATGCACCATCATATCTTAAAGAGCTTATAGTGCCATATTACCCCACTAGAGCGTTACGCTCACTGAATGCAGGGTTACTTGTGGTTCCCAGAGTCTTAAAAAGTAGGTTGGGGGCTAGAGCTTTCAGTTATCGGGCTCCTCTTCTGTGGAATCAGCTTCCACTTTCAGTCTGGGGGGCAGACACAGTCACCTCATTTAAGAGTAGACTTAAGACTTTCCTCTTTGTTAGCGCTTATACTTAGGGCTGTTTCAGGCTTATAGTTAGGGCTGGCTCAGGTTTGCCCTGGTCCAGCCCCTAGATATGCTGCTATAGGCCTAGACTGCTGGGGGACATTTTAGGATACACTGAGCTCCTCTTCTCTTCCTCTTTCGCTCCTCTTCTCTTCCTCTTTCACTCCTCCTCTCCTCTTCTTTCTCTCCATCTGGATAAACTATTGTCTCTTCAATGCACATTACTAACTCTACTTTCTTTTTCCATGCCTGGAACCGGTCCTGCCCCGGGTCCTGCCCCCTGTGAAAGGGTTTTTACTATCTTTTTAGGGGAGTTTTTCCTGATCCGATGTGAGGTCCCGGGACAGGGATGTTATGTGTACAGATTGTAAAGCCCTCCGAGGCAAACTTGTATTTGTGATGTTGGGCTATATAAAATAAACTGAATTGAATTGAATGAAAACCCGACTGAGCGTATGTGGGGGCCTGTTTTCAGATTAGTTTTGTCAACTTCAAGACTGAAAAAAAACAAAACAAACTAAAGATAATTAGAGCTGCATGATTACATTTTTGAATTATTAATCGGAAGTTTTACTTGTTTCATCATCTATCAAATGTCCGAACATAATGAAAAATCTCTATCTTAATTTTCTTTATGCCAAAATTGATGTTCTTCTCTTTTTCTTTTCTTTTTTATGCACATGCCTAACATTTTTCAACTAACAAAACCCAAAGATTATCACTTTACTATCAGGAAAAACAGAGAAACTCATCATATTCCCACAACCGAATTTAGGATTATCCAGTTGCAGAATACTTTTCTATTGATTTCAATATAAGAATATCAAACTGCCATATTAAATCAGCATTAAGTATACATTTAAAAAGTGGCTGACATGTAGACACATGGTCACATGGTCAAACTGTGAACATCATAACGCTTAAGGTTGGAATCTGTGATAATGTGCCTGTCAAATGCAATATATTTACATCTCCGGGGGAGACTTGACACTTCTACTTGATGTGCAAGTCATACAATCTTTGCTTGTAGTTGCAGTAATGGCAAACATATTTTCTACTGGAAATATCTTGCAGTGTTGGGTTGCTATACTGCACTATAAAGGGAAAATAAATCAAAACCTTCCTAACCTGTCACCTCAGCTGCAGCAGCTCTTAGCAGCTGTCTTGCACGTTCGCCCCTGTTTGTCCCTCTCTCCAGATTACCTATAGGGATTGATGGCCATGCCAAAGCAAAAACAGAAAAATCCATACCACTCTCTTGCCCTTTCCATATTCCATTGATTTCATGGTGAAATATCAATCTGCATATGTCATGTACTGTTGCAGCGCTCACAATAGAACAACACGTTAAGAAGTAAATCAACATAAATCTGCCTCAGGATAGCATTTTATCAAGTGGCTTTACGGGACCGTTTTTCTCTATTCTCAATTTCTTCTACAGAGGCAAGTGAAGCGCAAAGTCAAATGAAAACTCTATCCTATCCAAGAGCTGATGGAAAAGCAACATTTATGAATGCACAGATGTGCATACTGAACAAGCTCACATTACACACACACACGCACAAACAAACTCATCAACCCAGCACACATGAGAATAAGCGCTCACTTCACGATTTGAATGGATAATGTGGAAGTATGTTACTAATATTTATTTTTATAGTATTTTTATTATTCATCAGTTTCCTGGATACATGAAAAGCAGCCGGAGGTAGTATCAGTATCCTGGAGGAAAGTATGTCAGATCAGCTTTAATATTACTTTTGCAGCTATACAACTAGGCATCTAGTTATATAGCTAGTTATTTAGCTCTGCTAAGGCCGCACAGTCTTGTAATGTGTTATATTAATCATATCATTTGTTTCTCTTCTCTAAAATCCTAATATACATCAAGATACAGCGCTACATCAAACAACACAGACAAATAGAAAATCATGATATATTTGTTCTAGATCAATACAAGTGGATCTTGGTCCACTGCCTAACTGCTCACCAGATCTTACTGAACTCGGCTAAAATATTTTGAGTTCTCCTGCACACAAACACACAACTGCACCCAAAGGCACAACCTAGTCGAGGTCACATCTTAATTATGGGATAATTAAGGCTTATTGAAGGCATTAACCTTCACTTCAACACATGTAGTTTAAAATGCCATTCATTCAACTTTTGTCATTAAGTGATGTGCTTGGTCTTTTTTTATGTTATGAATAAGCTTTGTAGTGGAAAACAACTAGAGTCTGCCAGTCACACAATACAAGTACCAGTGTATTCGGGGTGTTGACATATATTTACTAAATAGTTGGCTGTAAAGTTGTTTGTACACTTTGCCAAGTTAACATCACATATGCCCTTGTCCTAAGATGTGTGTTTGCAATGCTTGCTAAAGAGTTTAAACTTGGTTCTGAAACTAGTACCCAAGGAGAAACTTGGGAGCACTTCGTCATGCGCATATGAGGAGCTTGGAATCAAATCGCATGATCACGATCCGCTCTACCCTCTGAGCCATTTCTATATCTTAAAATCCCAATTAGAAAGGTTTGCCATGCATGAAAGATGCAACACTTACAGTGTTTTTTTTTAATGATAAGGGCAGCAAGTACAATAGGAATTGTAGTTCTTCGGACTGTGTTCGACTAGAAGTAGATGCCGTACCGTTGGTTTGTATACAGTAGCCTGAAGCTGTAAGGCAGCGAGAAGAATGGAAGAATGAGGGAGGAAGGAGGAAGACAAAGGGGAAATGAGTTTGAGAGGAGAGCAAGATTCAGCAACAATATCCTTTCTGCTGCAGCTTTACATATGTCAGCACTTCAAAATGTTCCCCCATTATTATTTATCCCATATCCCCTCCAAGAGCTTCAAATATTCATCTGTAAATGTACTTGAGCAATTGGAGGACCTTCAAGACAAATCTAAGTTGTTAAAGTAGCAGTGCTATCAGTATGTTGCTTTTCTTGCTACCATTATAAAGTAGCGCTATTACTCTGATGTACAGTTTTGAGTCCGCCAAATATAATGAGTTCAATCCTGCAAAGACAAACCGGCAGAACAAAACCATTGTTTATTAACAATATAATAAGGCCGAATATGAGACTTGAATTGTTTTTGCTGCAACGATGTTTTGCTTGTGAATTATTCATTCATTGTTTTGCATTACTAAAGTACATACTTTATGTAATCGGTTTCTTAGTGTGATTTATAGGATCGTAACATCTATCAAATGTTTTTGATGGCGCAAGTTGTTTGTACAAAAAAAGATGCCCAAGTGAAACATGGTGCAGTCTATGAGTTGCACTTTCAGCCCTTCATTCTTATAACTTTCATACAAGCGTGTGTTTAGACCAGAGGTGGGCAAACTACGGCCCGCGGGCCGGATACGGCCCGCCGAGTATTAATATACGGCCCGCCGAGTATTATAATTATTATAACATTAAAAAAAAATATTAAAAAAAAGTTATTAAAAAAAAATATTAAAAAAAAGTTTTTTATTTTAAATAATTATAAGTTATAGTAAAGACCGCTGTAGCGCTTCTCCGTTCCCAAGTTCAGTTTCCCGAAGCACGATGACCACAACAGACCAGCGTTGATGTTTCTTCATGCTTATTTATTGCACAGCTCTTTTAGGCTTTTCGTGTGTGCAGCGGCTGTCATTCAGACGCTGTTGTGGGACTACGGATAATATTATGAACCCAGACACCACGGAGTTTGATGTTCCGACGTATGTGGAGTTTACACAACAAGTATAAAGCAGAACTAGTGGTTATTTCCAAGGTGGATGGCAGAATCGGTATCCGTTTTACGGAGATAAGACCGGCGCAGTTCCCGGAGGAGTCGGAGAAATTCACCGAGCTGTGTGCGGCTACGGATAATATTATGAACCCAAACACAAGGGTGTTTCATGTTCCGACATGTTTGGGACTTCCACAACAAGTATAAAGCAAAACTAGTGGTTATTTATTCCATAATCGATACCGGAAAAGACAGCTCTTTTTCACGGAGAGACCCGACGGCGATAAGCCACGCCCCCTTTGTCAAACACTCTCCATCCATCTGATACTGGCCCGGCCCGTCTGTCAAATTTTTTAATTCAATGTGGCCCCTGAGCCAAAAAGTTTGCCCACCCCTGGTTTAGACTGTCACAGGTCAATCTCAGGTTGTTGCTGTTAGCTGAGACTCCACTCAACAAAATCCAGTGCACTGCTGAACCAGAGGATTGCATCCAATTAACCGATTTAAAGTTATCGGTTTCACGTCTTCACTTGCCCACACATGTTTTCTATTACTCCCTCTCCTCTTTGTCCTCTCCTTCTCTCTTTTGTTTTCTTTCTTGATCCCTTTTTTGGGAGCACGTTAAATGATGTTTTAGCATTAGTATCATTTAATTTTCATCCCCAATAGTTCCCCAAAAACTACGAGAGTTGTGAATGAGAGTCAGTAGGTTTGATCCACCTCACAATGTCGGGCTGAATTGGAGAGGAATTGAGATGTATTGCCCAACAACGATAGACGGTTACATTTTAAAGCTGTTATGAAAAACCGAACTTGAAGGCTGGATTATTAGTTGTTATTTGGATATGGGGAGAAAAACATAATTTCAAACGTTGCTTTCTTTCTCCCCTCCACACAACTAGTCACTGTGTGAAGTGGGTTTGCATGTTGGGTTGCCACTTTCTGAAAGTGGTCCTCAGTTGGGATCAGTGTAACAAGGGCTCTAGTTGCATGTATTGCTCTTTTCTAAATCATCGTTTTTGAGACTACTTCTGGATGGCATTGAAGCCAAAAGAATCAGAAACCAAGTGGCTTTAATATCCATGAAAGTACAACCTTGGAATTAGAATCAGTGATTTAGATGCTTACAATAATCGGAACAATTTAGCACTTAACCAGGTCACTGGTGCCTTTGTGTGTATGTGCACACTTGTGAGTAGTATGTGTGTAGTTTGAATGTGCTCACGGGTGGTGGCATGGCAGGCTGTGCGTCTGCTGTGATGTTTCACCACGGTGCTAAGTGTTTATGTTGGTCTCTGGGGAGAAATTAAAATCTCCTTTGAGTAAAGGTGCCATTAAAATTCAATGCCATGAGATTAACACTCATCTTGTAAGTGACTTTGACTTTCTTATACAGTACATCGTGGAAATTGGCCTGCATGCCTTGTTTTGAATGCTGAAACGTTTCAGAGCCTGTTCAAAGTATTATATGGTGACAGTATGAACAATGTTGAATGCGTTATATAAAGAGGAAGGGTATCTAGCTGAGTAAGGGACAAACAGTAAAACAAGACCATCAGCAAAACGGGACCGTGAACTTTGAAACTAGGGTTTACGGTGCAGATCCCAAACTCAATGGCTTTCCTCAGCATTAGAAATAGGGCCACATAATTTCATACCTGGCCAGAAATATGATTTATATTGCAATACCATTGTTCTGAAGTTGCTTTTTGAAATACATAGTTTACTCTCAGCAGTATGTATGCCCTTGTGCATCTTTTGATAAGCTCCCATATGGGGAACTACAATAAAATAATGTCTTTCTGTATCAGTATTACTAAAACCCTGCACAGTGTGAGATTGATTGCGCTCCTTGATAATGTCTCTGTCTATGCCTCATAAAATCATATTCATCCTCAATTGTTTTTTCTGACTCTCTTACAGTGTGTGTCCGTAGCAGTGCAGTGTTCGGAGCCCAAACTGTGTGTGTGTTTACACATGTGTGCGAGAGCCGGGGGCATCCACTATATGTGTCTGTGAGATGAGGAGAAGCTAAGTGGCTACCACAACCACCCAGATCAGACAGCCTCCTGTGCTGCAAGATGGATTAGAGCCCCACACCTCAGAAGATCAAAGGTAGGAGAAGCTGTTTGGTAATCAACCGCCACTCACCTGCCCTGTTCAATGACCGACTGCAGAGAGGGAAGGAGAGAGAGGCCATAATGAATCACAATGAGTTTAGGCAAAGGTTTCTTGGCCTGTCAAGCCTATGCACCTCCTCATCATTTGATGTAAGAGTGACTAGAGGCTATACTGCAGACATTTATTCACCTTTTTACATGTTTTATTGAAAATTATTGGAGCCCACATTAAAACAAGAGTTTTGGGTGATCTGCCCTGTCCTACTGATCTATTTTGTAGATCAGTAGCCACATGTAGATAACATTATGCTGAATAATGTTCACCACAGCTAGATTGTAATCTAAACTCTGTAACCCTGGATCTATCATTACAAAGACATTTTGTTGACTTTTGTAAAAAAATATTAGAGAACCATTTTTAAAGTAACCAATAATGTCTTGCTGAATTTAAAGACAATAATATGTACAAATAATGCACATCTAAAAAAAAAAATCTTCATTTTAACGTGATCCTGTATACATAGCACATCATATTTGTAAATGTCATGCAAATTAAAGCTCTTATGCAGTTTAGTGGCATCACTGAAACAAAGCAGTGGTCCAAGCAAAGAGAGAATCTATTTTTGACAGCGTTGATTATTGAAAAAGTGTGTTATCATTTTGACACTACCAAAAAAGGATATGGGTGAATTTAATAGAAAAGTGTCAACAATCTAAAACATCAGGATGGAATACTGAATAGCTGCCAATGTCTCCAATTCCGTCAGTAATTCCCAAAAGTTCTAGTGCTGAGAGAAACAAGCCAAGAAAAACACACACTTTTGCTCTTACTATTGTGATTGAGTGAGCAATGATGAATACTAATCTACAATATTAATAAAAGCATTGGTGAATGTGACAAGTCCGGGCAAGTTCTTTGAACCGCTAACTGAATTAGAGGCAGATTAGGCAGGGTAAAGAAAAATAAGAGGAATGATTGTGACACCACAATATCACCCCCGGACACACTGAACATCACAGGCAGATGATATACTTAACTGTAACATCATAACATCCAGGGTCAAGTTTTTCTTTAAGCAGCCTGAGAAGTACTTGCTGCTACATAAATGATTGTCGTCACTGTAATATCAATTCTTCAAAGATCTTTTCTTCAGGGCCAAATGGGGTCCAGGCCAAATTGCTCACAGTAACCTAACAGTGAACCACTCTCCAATATTTTCTGTGAGCGCCAAAATGCGGACAAAAGTGTAATTTCTTTCACAATCACAATTTTTTTTATAGCACTTGCAAGTGAAAATAAAAGCTGCTTATTGCACTATAATTCAGCACTGTTTGCGTGAAAGGGGATTATTTTATTGAGATTTCTTCAGCCGAGAGGTTTTCATCCATCCATGTAAAATTAATTTAAAAAAAAGCCATGCTTTTTTTAGTTTGATTCATTTTACATGTTTCTTCTCCTGTGTAAACAAGCCTGGTCGATAAACTTGAGTTACTTTCTCTCTTCTTGACAATTTAGAGATACCTGTTCTTTAGAAGAACTTTCCCATGCTAAGTATCTTTTTCAAGAGCAAAAGAAGAGCATTTTTCATGCTAGCTTTGCAAAATGCTCTTCTTTTGCTCATCTTTGGTACTGTAGGAGAGAGAGAGAGAGAGAGAGAGAGAGAGAGAGAGAGAGAGAGAGAGAGAGAGAGAGATCCCAGCTGATTAAAACAAAGGTGATTAGCCCTGAAATAACCGTCGATTTCGGCCCAGGCTCAATTATGTTGGACAGACCTTTAAGGTGGATCAGCTTATAAGCGACAAGCCGCTCATCAGCTTTGACTAGCACCGAGTGTAATGCACTGATTTTATGAATTATTATACTGTATTATACAGTAATTTGTTGTATAAAGATTACATTTCTTATACATATCAGTAAATTCTGTTTGTCACGCTGATCTACAGCTAGTTTCAATCAATATGAGTTTGCAGCAGCATTAAAGCAAAACCTCAGCTCCTGGCTCCTATCAGGCTAATTTCCTAGTTCAAACATCAGTAGAGATTTTAAAATAGCTATTGCCAGTTTTCTTTCTGTGTGTGCGTGTGTGTGTGTGTGTGTGTGTGTGTGTGTGTGGTAGGCTTGTGGTTTGTGTGTAGTTGAAAGGATTTGACTCAGACTACACTCTACTAACATGAATGTAACCTTTTATCCTACATTCAGACATCATGAAAACAAGCAAAACATGTCAGTATGCAATAGTTGTCAGTCCTCTTTTCCTCTCAGGGCCACCTCTTTACTTTCTCTCTGTCTCCCTTATGTGTATTTGTTTGGTTTCTGACAAAAAAAAGCTGCAGAAATAAAAGTTTGAACACACCCCAATAACTGAAATACCGCAGCTTGGTCAGTGCTCCTAAATTTAAAGCGCTCCACATGCTCCTCTAGCGTCAGTTTTCAACGTGCCAGTGACATCATATACGCTCGGTACATGCATAGTTACTTTTCAAAATAAGCTTCAGTCTTCACATGAAGTTTAGGTTTAGCAACTAAATTTTAGATAAAGGTGCCATACAGGACCCTATTGCAAATTACTTAGTGTGTCCAAGGTTTTGTAAGCCAGTGCTGCTTATTAGAGATTGACTGATGGTGAATTTTTAAACCGTACCATCAAAGATAGTTTGGAGCGAGAAAACAGTTACTGATATAGTCTATATTGGACAATGTAATTGAAAGTCTGTCGTGCATTTATTGCTGGAGTACACTGAGTGCCAACGCTTGACCCCCCCCTCTACCAGTCTCAAAGAACGAGGGCCATTTCATGGAGTATTTAACAGTTAGATTATGATTAGGAGATAATCACATGCACACAGATATTTGCAGCAAACGTGTCTGGAATAAGATAGATATGTTCAGTCTGTACAAAGAATGATAGAAAACAACTTTTCAGAAACTGCAACAAAAGATTGATCGATCTCTTTCTCTCTCTCTCTCTCTCTCTCTCTCTCTCTCTCTCTCTCACACACACACACACACACACATACAAACTCCTCAGAATGTAATGCCACTTATTTGGCCGATGTCATATTGCAAACTCTTGTGACTGAAAAACCCAATCCATATTCATATGCAGGATAACATGCATTTCATATTTTTTAAGCCGCCACATCCCCAGCTCCAGTACGCTGTGAATACAAATGCCAGAACACACAGTATGCTGTAAAGACATTGCATTTCTCTGAGGCACCAGTGCCTTGTGGAATCTACTACTGACAGAATTTGACTTTTGGCTCAAGGAAAGTGGTTTGATGAGACGGTTTCAATTTCATTGCCCACATGTGCAATCTTGCATGAGATGCAAGTATTGAATATCACTTTGGAGCAGATGGTGTATTATAGCCCCTCAGTGTTTGTCAACCTGCAGCATTCAATAATGCCACTGGGTAAATCCTTCTGCTGAGCCTTACTGGAAATGTTGAAGTTGTTCTGATATATCATGCTCATAAAATAATCTTTGCTGCATTTTGTTTCCTGCGTCATTGATGCTCTCACCATAGCCTGTAGCGCATTCTTCTTTACCCGCTTAACAGAAGCACAGTGATGAACTCAGTGCCTTTTTTTTTCCAGAATAAGTTTGATGTGCTTTGTGATGTTTGTTCATGCATTCGTTTAATAAGTTGTTTGTGATTGTGTGTTCACTGAATTCAAGAGTCGGTCTTAGTCTGATCCTTCTGTGTGCTGCTCCTGGAACACCTGTCTTTTACCTGCCTCCTTTCCTGACTGCTCCTGAGAAGTAGAGATAAGGCTCGCTGATGTTTGTCTGCTCCCT
Organism: Myoxocephalus aenaeus; assembly: GCA_038501785.1. NCBI lineage: Eukaryota > Metazoa > Chordata > Actinopteri > Perciformes > Cottidae > Myoxocephalus > Myoxocephalus aenaeus. The sequence continues at coordinate 2,491,195 of JBAMJR010000124.1, read as the reverse complement.
GGCAGATTACTGAGGCAGACAGGTACAAGGACTCTGGCACACAGCTACTGTATACTGGAGGCCAGAGAAGAACTTGTTTTGAGATGCATAAACTGACCACAGCACCATCCAGCTTGAATGTCCTCTGGCCTCGTTTAACGGGCTACTGCTGTTCAGTTAATTAACGTTCAAAGAGAAACACATGTGAGTCAATTTGGGAAATATCTGGATTTTTTTCTTTGAACTAGGAACTTTAAATGATAACATGATTTTCCTTTGAATCATTTCGATTGCAATTTAATTAGGGAATCATAATTGCATATATGAGGAACGTAATATAAGTCAGCAGGTCATCAGCATATCAGAGACTGACAGGAAACAAGATGAATGCACTGAAAAACTCTCCATCTTATTTTGTCAGTTTCTTTGTATGAGGTCTAAAATAATATTTTATGTGGACTAAAAGGGTAAGTGGGCTGAAAATACATTACATGTTTAATTCATATCTGCTTATTTCAAGAAACATCAAGAATGAGGTGTTGATTATTCTCAATTTTGTTTTTTCTCTCTTATTTCAAAGAGCCATTCCAGACATTCAATTGCAGTTGAAATTGGCTGCAATTTTAACTGATATTGTTTTTAACATTTAGCATTAAGTCAGAATTCAATAATAGGTTAAAAAGGACTCCGAAAAATTGACTCACTATGATTATATTTCCCCCCAGATATCATCGCTAAAATGGTGTGCACTGTGAAAATCTGTATAAATAGGGTTTACAGTTGTCGTGTGTCTGTGACACAGTATAGGCTATAATTTGGTTTCTAAAAACCACACGGCATACTCATTATCCTTGAAAGTTACTAATGGAATGTTGATGTGTTTCTCACTATGATGTCTTTCATTGATGGTTATGAGTAGTCATTTGGAATTACAAAAATCAAGTGATCTGTATGTGATTGTGTGTGAGCATGCATGCGTTACCATTAGAGGCTGTAAGACTGTGGCTCAGTGGTAGCGCAGGGTCGTCCCTCGATCAACGGATCGGCGGTTCGATCCCCGGCTCCGCTAGTCTGTGTTAAAGTGTTGGGGCAAGACACTTAACCCCGATTTGCTCACGCAGATGTATGAATGGTTTGTTAGTTAGTCCTGATGGGCAGGTGGCATGGGAGCCCCTCTCAGCAGTGTATGAATGGGTGAATGATAACAAGTGTGAAAAGCACCAGACTAGAAAAACCCTATACAAGTACAGACATTTAGGGCACGATTAAAGCACATGGTTTGTGTGGAACTGCCTTATTAGACCTCTTCTGCCTCTGTGAAGAACATTTTTCAGGCTTCTTGGATATCAAATGACTGGACCTCTTGCTGCTGAAAGCAGCTAGAATGGGAGGAATGGTCTGGATGCATAAGAGGTCATTGATATCCTCTGCATCACATTGTGCCTGCATATTTTTCATAGTCCTGTTTGAAGGTTCTTTTCAGAAAAGAGTGGTTGAGAGTTTTTAAAAGTGTAGAAAGGTTGATGGGCAGCAGGCGGAAAAGGGATCATAAAGAGGGGAGACAATGTAGAAGATGGATTATGTAAAAGTGAGAATAAAGGGAAGGGGGTCAGAGTGTAAAAAAGGGATTATAGAAGGCTCACAGGGTTTTGAGCACTTCTGTTTGTGGTTTATACGTTTATTGAATATATGCGCCTATTGCCACGCTTAGTTCCTTTTATCAGACATCATGAGCTTATGTCATGAACCTAAGCGTCCAACTCAGCTCTGTTTTTTTTTATTACTCCTGTATTGGTAGATCACTGCAGTCTTGCCTCTCTCATGCAGACACTTTTTTTTCTCACTATTTGTGTCCATGTTTTCTGTTTGATTGACTCCTGTTTGATCAGAGTTGTTTAAATAGTTATCTCAATATTTCTGTGGCCAATTGTGAAGATGCTGTATGATGGTGACCCAACTGGCATAATATGTAATGGTTTCTCCCATCACCATGTGGTAGGCAGGTTTTTCCACATAACTGACAGCCCTACTGGAAAATGAAATTAGAGGAAAGGAGAGATGTACGAGCAGGAGCAGAGGACAAGGGATAATACATGATTCACCCGCAGTAAGCCTTGGCTGTGTAGCACATCGAATATACATGGAGGAGAAAGCGTAGAAGGGATCTGAGGGTTTAGAAAGAGTTAAGAAGCAGACTTTTACAAGGTGAAGTACAGTTTATGAAGGGAGCTCAGAATATTAGACAGTGTAACTGCTATTGAGAGTCACTGACTGACAGATTAGCAGAATGACAAATGATTTATTTAAGAATATCTCTGAAAAAGCAGCCCTCTGTATTTGCATTTTAAAGGTTGTAGAACATACGGTTTATTAGAAGCAACTGCTTAACTCAGACATCAGAAAGAAACACGTCTGTAGAGAGACCACATAATCATATTGTTGAAATCTGGCTAAAAATACCTGGTTTATTGTGTGATAAATTCAATGTAATTAATAGTGAATCCTCTTAAATTGAGTAGAATAACATCTGGGTGAAAGCTGGGGTGGCTTGTGGCGTTTTTCAGCTTGCAATCAATGGCAGCATCTGGCCAGTGAGTAGCAGTCAGAAGCATTTAGATGTAAAGAACTGTAAATATTTCAGTAGACAGCCTTGCTATTGGTTCGTGATATTTGCTATATTTCAGTGTCTGTTGAAAAAAAAGAAGAATAAGAATGGATGCTTCAAAAATGTTTTAATTAAAGAGAGCTTGTGCCAAAGTATGCGAGTTGGGTCTGTTTTATGTTTGGTATTTCGCTGAATTATGTCTATGTTACAGCAGGAGAGGGGGTGGAAAATCCCCAAACCTAGCAGGCTACTCTTGTTAGACCCCATGATGTAGATGCTTTACATAGCCTTCACACCTACATTACTTTTTTGTACACTTCACCTGTAGCTGTTATAGAATGTATCCTGTTGTGCAACCTGTGGACATGCTGCAATGATTTTTGTCAGCATTATTAACTGCTATAGGGCTGTTGGGCTTTCTCGGGGCACAGCAGTGAATAATTAGAAAATCCAAACCCATGAAACAACCATAAGTTTGCCACTGTTATTTATGAATGTGCTGTAATTTCTGCTATATGTCTTGGAAGTATATAAAAGATTCACGGTTAAGCATGTGGCAAAAAATTTACTGGTTTTCTTCTGGTTGTATTTCTGTGAGTTGAGTCAATGGCCATGGCTTTACTGAATCAGGCTTTACTGAGTCAGGCTTTACTGAACTACCAATACTGCCTATGCAATACATATCATCTACAAGTACTTTGTCTGAGATCAGAACAGGGAGGGATGGAGGCATTTCAAGGAGAGATCATATTAGAGACGGAGAAGAAAGGAAGGACCAAGTGAGAGGAGCATTAAAGACTGTAATGAGGTGCACTAGAGGAGAATAAGAGATGACTAGAAAGAGGCACTCAGTAGAGTGCACATCTCCGCCAGGTGCGTCTGCCATGACCACTGCTGTTGTGTGTGTGTGTGATTGAATGAATACAACCAGCGCTGTAAAGCTTCGTCGAACTGACTACATTCAAACTCAAAACCAAATGAATGTGATTCAAGCAATGAGCTCAAAGTTTGTATATAAAACACTTCATGCAGTCGTGCCAAAACACAAAGGTGGTACAGCGAGGTACAGCAGTATGTGTACTGGTAGTACATTTAGCTGTTAGCCAAACACACCGTCTAAAACAACTACAGTTGACCTGTTACCGCCCCAATGTGTCTCTGACCGCAGAGTAGTGGCTGGGGGTCGTAGATGCAATCAGCTGTGTTATCACTAGCAGCCCCGACCGCCCGTGGATTAAAGCAAGAGAAACTGAGGCAGGGAGTGAGACATGATACGTCAGGTATTAGAAACCGTTCAGAGGTACAGAAGGAGTTTGATGAGTGAGTGCAGTGAGCAAAGTCACCGCAGCAACTACAGATACGGTCAGCACGTGAGCAGCGGTGGGTAGTACGCGACAGCTGGCTTCAGCGGCGTATTGTTCAGCCTTTGTAGACGTGCTCCAATCCCATTTACAAATTGGAAGGACCACCGTTCGCACATAAACTGGCTGCTGTCACAAGGTAAACTGGCTGATGGATGGGACCACTTTGCTTGGTGGATAATGATAATAGAGCAGAAGAGTTGGATTATGATTGCCTGGTGGCATGAAGACAGTGGTGCTGACATCACTCTGTCTAGTTCCTAAAACCACTGTGTTCCATTTGATTTAGCTGATAATTGGTTATGGTTGGTTAGAGGTATTAGTGGCTCCAAAAGCTGGACATGTGTCCTTAGTCCAGACCTGTTATGAAATGTCCAAAGGGAAAACTGGGTAGCCTTTGTAAGTGAAGTAATAATACCTATTTAACACTGTGTTTAACTTTTATCATTCTCAGTCACAAAATTGCTGCCCTGGCCCAAAATGGGATGTGGGATTAGGTCATCACAGCATTATATTAAATCATAATTTGCCTTAATAATACTGTTTTTGAAAATGCTATTTGAAACAGTCTGTAATACACAGACAGCTGTGCTCCTTGCCCCCCCCCCCCCCCCCCCCCCCCCCCCCCCCCCCCAGTTTAGTGCACATAGAGCAGTGTAAGGATTTGTCTCGCAACTTTGGTTCTGTCACAGTCTCAGTACGCCTGAGATGCATACTGTTGAAACTAGAACTGATCTAGAACTATACAACTGATTTCCACTGGTATTTTAGGGAACTCCAAAGACCCTTAACATGGTGTAATATGAAACTGGAATGATCGTAAATTTATGATGCAGAAGAGCCTGATGTGATTGCGTGTCTGGCGTAATCATCATCGTTACCTTTTCAGCACTTGGGCTGGAACGGTGCGTACAATTCACTTTTAGCATGTATTGCACCTGAGTTTTGGGGTCACAGTTTTGTAAAACGTGAATATTAAACAATGGCTCATTGTTCATGAATCTTGCTTTGAAAATCAAGCTAATGAAATATTGGTTAAAAAAAAAAGAAGCCAAAAACACTGTTAATTCACTGCTCAATTATAAAATAATGAAGAAGAAAAAAAACAGGACAAATGAAGCACCTGCACATACACTACATGTCATCATTCACCCATTCATACACTGATAACAGGAGCTACCATCAGGATTCTAACTAACATTCATACAACATTCACACACTGTAGTCACAGCTATGGGAGCATTGTATGTGTGTGTATATATATATATATATATATATATATATATATATATATATAAAAGTATGTGTATATATATGTATCTACGTATATCGTCTTGTACGGATCATAACATGATGTCCCCATTGCAGGTTTTATTGCTGTTCTTTTATTGTTGTTTTTGCTTTCAGCTGGCTCTCATAAAGCCCAAAGCTCTAAGCTAATATTGTTGCACATTAATTTAGCCTCCAGAAACCTCTCAACGCTTAAAAAGCAAGAAGTGCATTTGTATTCTATGCGTCACAGTCCACGCTGTAGTGAAAGGAGAGTGAGGCACAGCTCACGCGTCATATATCCGTTCTCGTTTAGTTTTCACTGAGCCGTGAACAACTCTTCCGTGACAGCACAGGTAGAGAGCGTCTGCAAATGGCAAAGAGACAATTTGCTGTTGAACAACCCCAGTGTTTGCACATGAGTAGCAGGTCCTTATCAGAGCTTCCGCTGGCTGATCAAAGTTGAAAAGGGGTCAGGCTGAATTAAAGACTAGCTAATTAAAATGTCCAGGGAACATGCCAGCCCTCATTTCATTTATCTCCTCCAGCTCAGTTGGGGAAAGAAAGAGAGTGGTGAGATGTGGGTGAATCGAGGAATGAGGAAAAATAATAAAGGTGTGTTATTCCACAAGTTGAATTTCATCTGATACTCGAGGTAAGGTTGTTAAACATGCTGTCTCTCGGGGTGTTTGGTAACAATCAGAAATGTGTTGTTCCGTGATATCATGGTTTAGAGGTGTCTCCTGTGTTTGAGCTGATATGCAGATGTTGCTTAAAGCAGATGTTTTTTGTTTAGAGTTGTATAGTTTGTTCTGTAGATGAATGGATCGATGTCCCATTCAAAGAAGCAACTCTTATCGGGACATAAAAAAAGGCAAAATGTAGTTATCAGCCAGCCATGGCTATTTTCAAATTTCCCATTTCTACAGCTTGTTTGAGAACAGAGACTCTGGGGTCGGTGGTGTGTGTTTGTGTGTGTTTGTTTCTGGGTTTTAAGCCTGTTTAAAAACCTCTCTAAGTTATACTGTATAGAGTAGACCCATGTGGCAGGGGTTTTCTCTCAGGAAGGTTTGTGAGCTGACATTTTTAGTTGATTAATTAACTAGTTGGCAGAGAAGCTACCATTCATGTAATACAATTTTCTATTAATTCTTTAATTGGCAAAACATAACAGTAGTTCGTTGCAACCCTAGTTTCTCCAAAATGAATCTCTCACTTGGAAATCCGGTGTCCCGATGAAGAGGATTGTATTCAGCATTTCTGCCTCCCATGAAATACTGCTCAAGAATAGAAAATAGCACTTGAGCAACAATGCCAATGTACTCTAGGTTTGAGAGCCTGTGCCACCAAGTTGTCTAATTATCTAAGTGTGTGTGTTCTTTCACACCAGAGTTTTTGTTTTGAAGGTGTCTCAGGCTGACTGACACTGAGAGCAAATCAGCCTAATGACATGCCATGTCGCTCTGTGGAAATGATTACCTCAGGAGGAGAGGCATTATATCATATTGATGAGGGAAGTATTTTCATCTCTTCCTGAGTTGCACCAGCACCTCCACCACCACCACCAATTTCCACCACCAATTTCTTTAATGTCATCAGTCACAGCTTGCCTCTGCTCATGCTGATCACCATGCTATTACCCCCTGGAGTTTGGATTAATAGGTCTATAGATCTTCACTCCCTGAGCCTAGTTAACTAAATTGTATTAAAAGGCAATTTTTCTGAAAATGGAAGCAGGACATGTTTAGGTACAAACTAAAGACGTGTCACACAACACCAATTAAGATGTGTTTCTCCTCTAAAAATGTAATGCTGATTAATCGATAACTGGGATTATTGATGCAATGAAGAATGATTGCTGAATGTCCCATTTGTTACTGTTTGGCCCAACCTTCTGAGTGGGATTGCCTCCAAGGAGGCTCAGAGACCCATTAATCAGAACCATGTTGATCACTTCTCGGGTCAGCAGGGATCTGAGGGGGAAGCTCCTGGAGGTGAATGCAGCAGCAGTTTAATAGCTCACAGTGGACAAGCTGTGAAGCCAGCAGATTGCAGCATTAGTAGTAGTTGTGTGATGCTGGACTGCTTATCTGAATTCAGCCAGTGTTAACAGACTTGATGAGATTTTGGATTTCATTTTCATATTTCAGTCCATCCATCCATTTTTTAACCACTGAATCTGTCTGACAACCGTGTAGTGGGTTGTGGTTGCTGGCATCACCTTCAGGAGCTATAAGCAGAGCACAAGACAGCACTATTTAGATGTAGGATATATATTGTGATTAATGATTGAGGAGTGATAGCTTTAGGGTACAGCTAGGCAGAGTGTGGTGAGCAAAGGCAGAGCCACTGCCTCTCTGTCATTTTGTTTTTCAAGTTGTAAATCCCTTGCATGGAGCTCGACAAGCTAACAAGTGGCGTAGAGGGCAAATTTGTTATGTGTCCTGTGAGACTGTGTATGTTATGTAACATTTAATTCATATGCAGCTTCTGCACCAGTCAAGCATAGTTTGTGACCCTATTTTGCCACAACCAGTAAACTATCAATCTGCCCACAGGTGGGGCAGCTTCTAGAACAGAGGTGGGCAAACTACGGCCCGCGGGCCGGATACGGCCCGCCGAGTATTAATATACGGCCCGCCGAGTATTATAATTATTAAAAAAATATATAAAAAAAAGTTATTAAAAAAATATATTAAAAAAAAGTTTTTTATTTTAAATAATTATAAGTTATAGTAAAGACAGCTGTAGCGCTTCTCCGTTCCCAAGTTCAGTTTCCCGAAGCAGGATGACCACAACAGACCAGCGTTGATGTTTCTTCATGCTTATTTATTGCACAGCGCTCTTTTAGGCTTTTCGTGTGTGCAGCGGCTGTCATTCAGACGCTGTTGTGGGACTACGGATAATATTATGAACCCAGACACCACGGAGTTTGATGTTCCGACGTATGTGGAGTTTACACAACAAGTATAAAGCAGAACTGGTGGTTATTTCCAAGGTGGATGGCAGAATCGGTATCCGTTTTACGGAGATAAGACCGGCGCAGTTCCTGGAGGAGTCGGAGAGAACAAAAAGGGTGTTTTATGTTCCGACATGTTTGGGACTTCCACAACAAGTATAAAGCAAAAATAGTGGTTATTTATTCCATAATCGATACCGGAAAAGACAGCTCTTTTTCACGGAGAGACCCGACGGCGATAAGCCACGCCCCCTTTGTCAAACACTCTCCATCCATCTGATACTGGCCCGGCCCGTCTGTCAAATTTTTTAATTCAATGTGGCCCCTGAGCCAAAAAGTTTGCCCACCCCTGTTCTAGAAGGTTTCGTCCTTGCAGAGATCAATGTGGCTATACTTTTAGACTTATTCAATTGTGTAAAATGAAGCTGTCATATGTTGCCTTTTAGATTTTAAAGTGATATGTGATATGGTAATAGAGGGAAGCAGATGAATGGATAAGAGCCAAGAGGTGTGGCTGAGAGAAAGTAATGGCTAGAAGTGCAGAGGAGAGTGAATGTAGACGTCTTCCTGATTTAACTTTTGCTAAGCTCCATTTAACAACTGCTATACCACCTGTCACTTGTAGAGCATCAACACACATGTGTTACTCATGGGAAAAATGACCCCATCACTCGAGAGATTTGGTGTAATAACTTTAGGGTAATACATTTTCACCCTGCTGCATTATTTCACAAACAGTTTATACAATGTATGCATCAATGCGCCCATGAACAACATAGAAATGGTATACATGAACTCAATCCCAACCAAGACTTTGATGTGTACGGAGCATGGAAGTGTAAATTTGTTTTCTATAACCCAAATTCCTTGATCATAGTAACTCAGGTGTATGTGGTCAGGTAAAGTTGACTGTAGCAGATTCTCTTATAATAACTTGAGAAATGCATGAATTAATTTTCTATTGTGTAACTAAATGTTGGTATGAAGTCAAACCCTATTGTTGGCTATTTACAGTACAGAGGAGTGGACGTTTGAGGGTTGTTCTCAGGGTTTCTATTCTGACAGTTGGATTTTACTTAGCATGGTGATATGCCTCTGGAGTGGATCCTCGGGGAGACGAGAGGCAGTGCTCTAAGCCAAGGCTTAACTTTGGGATTTTACTCTTCACCTTCTCTCAAATGTGCATACACATATGGTTTGAAACATTCTGCTTGAAGTGCCTGTTAACATCAACATATTTATCAAAGAAATGGGCTAATGTATCAGCCACAATCTTCTTTATTTATATCCAAATTAGATCAGTGGTGTCGTATTCCTTAAAAAGTGTCTTATCCTTCCAGGTTCATACTATATCTCACATTTGATCTCAGCTTTAAGTGCTGTGACTTTGTAAAAAGTAATGACCTAGGCAGCATCATATGTTGTATGGCAACATCAAGATTCAAATTCAAAGGTATTGCAATACAACAGTCATAGTTGAGCTTTACTTGAAATACAGTATACACTAATTCAAATCTGCTTGTGCAGCAAGAACATTGTGTTTGTGTTGTTTGGTAGGACACATATTGGTACTATATATATATATATATATATATATATATATATATATATATATATATATATATGGATGGAGCAATAGACAACCACAACGTTTCGAGGTGTATCATATATTAGAGGCATTTTCATGGTCGTATATACACTTGTTTTTACCTATACTATATTATGCCACTCTTTCCATGCGTGTTGAACTAATGATAACTGAAGGACTCACATAATGGATGAACATTGCAAGTGTCATTATTAAGTATTATTGTCTGAGTTATTTTTATATATTCTGGTATGAACCAGAGTGAGTGGTCCCTTAGATTTTAAACCGATAATATAATAGAAGGAAATGGGAAATTGTGGATTGTAGAAAATCGATAGCAGCCAATAGTTGTTGTTCAAAGGGAGTAATTAAGTAGTAGTATTAAAAGTACTAGAAGGAAAAGTAGAAGCAGAAGCAGCACGAGTATTTCTAAACATTGCTGTTCAGGGAAAGACAACTAACACATATCATGCATTTCTATTTCTTTCATTAGCCACACATAAGAAATAACAAGATTACAGAATGGGGTATTTTCACTCCAATTCTTAAATTGAATGAGCCAATCCATGATGGTGTATGGTGACAAGTGAGATAAGACATCTTCTAAAAGTCCTTTTTAATTCCCTTCGGTGTGTTTCCTGCCAAACAACACATAGACAATGGCCTTGAGCTCTAAGGTTTCTCAGGTGAACACAAAGGCAGACATCTCTCTGATCCATTAGCCTTTGTGCCACCTCCTCCCTCTCTTTCTGACTTGTGTTGCCTCTCTATCTCTCTTTGATACTTTGGATCTCTATTTTTCTTTGTCTCTCCCACGCAAACACATTTCCAACTCCAGTGCTAATAATAGATAATGTGTTCCCAAAAAGGTTTAAAGGTGTCACTAGTATTTTGAGCATAACACCGATCAAGCAAATAAGTAGCATCACCTTGAGCTCCCAACAGCCAATTATAGTTTTAGCTGAGCACCAGCTCCCAAGGTCATGTACTGTAAATATATTCATCAGTAAAATAATTGTATGATTTTAATCTTCCTTAGTGCTTTTAGCACTATGTGCGTGTGAAGTATTAAGCTGACAGAATGGATTCAGGTCATTAAATGTGTCACACCGCTTCTTTTCTGTTGAGTATCTAAACATTAGGGAACTGGCACTCCGGCCACCAAAGAATACATTGGCACTAAGACTTTCCATTAATTGAGAGAACTGAGAGGCTTTTCTTATCCTTTGTTGAATGTCTCCGTTTATGTTGGGAGTCATATTGCACATGTTTAATTGATTTGTAGTATCACATTTTTACAACATGTGCAAATAACTTTGCCGAAACTACATATTGTTTTCATAAATAACATAAATGTGAGTTTTTGTGCTGGCAGCACTGCAAATTAAATTTTTCCAATTTAAGAGAGATCTAAAATATTAGAGTGAACTTCCTCTCTGTCTAAATATAGTAACTTTCATCATATATCAAACGAAAAGAAGGCTATGACCTTTTGCTATGATGCACCCCTGCCCTTATACATCAAGACCAAAATGTGTTTTTACCATTTTGGTTGGATTTCTTAAGTTTTGGCCATCATTTCTATTTTTTGCAACAGCATGTCACCCATCAAATATTATTACAGAGATCAGAGGACATCGTGACACTGCTAGACACAGCTTTCATTTTGGGTACCCCCCAGGAGAGGAACACAAGCTGTCAGAAAACAAAGGTTTAAAACAAATTCCCTTTTCAAGCCAATTATCACCATCTTGTTTTTTTTTGTAAATAAAAATAAGATAACATAACACGTGCATGCAATACAACAGGATGGACATAAACATTGAGACAGGAGGTAGATGTGCAAAATGTAATGGACGGCTACAATGTACAGTTTGGATAATCACTGAAAGTTTACCCTTTGTATGGTCTTATAAAATATGGTTAGAATATAGGCGTATTTAAACCTGTCTGATTCTGAGCAGCGTCCTCTAATCCTGTGTGTTGTGGAATGGGCATGTTACTGTACCTCTACAAGTAATCATATAAGCAAAATGTTGCCATAACAAAGAGGACTAATAGCTAAGCCTTTGAAATTATGACCTATGCGTAAAATTAGTGAGAGCTTATTGAATAGTTAGTTATATATTGTAACTCTAGACTCTAGAGCAGGGGTGCCCACACTTTTTTGGCTCGCGATTTACTTTTAAAATGACCAAGTCAAAAAGATCTACCTACATTAATAATGCCTATATATATATATATATATATATATATATATATATATATATATATATATATATATATATATATACATACATATATATATATATACATATATATATATATATATGTATATATATATATATATATATATATATATATATATACATGTATATATATATGGCATTATTAATGTATACATATACCGAGTATACTTTATGTTTACAATATTGGCGTACCTTGCATAACTGCATGAACCCTTATGACACAATACAATTCTGTACATCTTCAATGAATGGAACCAGCAGGGTTGCATAGTCCGGACAGTAGCTGCTGCTAGCCAGCCTCAGGCAGACCAAATGGTCATCAGTCATGGTGGAACGGTGTTTGGACTTAATATTTTTCACGTGGGATTCTGTGTAACCATGGACTCATTATCTGGCATAATAAACATTAACTACTAATCACCCACTGTCTCTCCTGATTGAACTTACCTTCACTCTGTCCAATACGACTCAATTTGTATGAAAGGAGGTGAAACAACGTTAGTACATTTAAAGAGAAACCCCTACGCGATAGTCTTAACATCGCCGGTTGAAAAATAGACTGTTTTTGATCCCAAAGGAGGGGCGGATCAATCCCCCACTTTGACCTGCAGAAGGAAGATCACTGATTTCCCTGATTCTTCGAGTCAACATTTGCTGTTTTCTCTGCCGCCAAACAGAAATCAGTGTGGCGTTTAACCTGCCGATACAGAGCGGTTAAGGTTTCAAGTTCTAGACTTTGCGCCTACAAATCCGATAAACAAATCCCTGCTGCCATATAGAGGATTAATTTGATGCTTGACCCGCCGAGAGAGTGCAATCAAAAGGTCCCCTGTTAACTGAACCATTTACTGTGTTATTGTGTATATTACGGAACGCTGAGTCCCGTTCAGTGAGCTTCAAATCCGCCACCGCAAGTAAAGTTTGTAATAGTTAACGGTCCAGTACCACGACTTCCGAGCCTGAGTTTAGTCAGGCTTCTGTGTGATGAAGTTCTGCCTGGTTTTGAAAGCCTCTTTCTTTTCAATTTACCCACACACACATACACACCGTTACACTTATTTCATACACACATGGCGTGTGGCCTCTATTGTGTATCTTATTCCCCCGGTAAATAATCACGTCATCACCGCCATTGTGGAGTATTGCATGATGTGACTCCTTTATGTGATTACGTCCGCCTTCTGGCTCCCCCTTCTCTTTCCTCCGCCATTGTTGAGTCTTGCGTGGCGTACTCACTTACGAGAGTATGTCGGACATTTTTCTCTTTTTCTCTCTCCTCCCCCTCCTACACACACACACACACATACACACACACACAAGACCGAATTCAAGCCTTCACTTTGACGATTGATATTGTGAGTGAACACCAATTTTGATACTTTAATCCACAGTTTGGTTATTGGTCCCTGAGTGATGCCCAGCAAAGGGTTATGTGGAGAGAAAAAGGGACAAAAAAAGCACACCGGCCTCTTTTCTCTGTATCCAGCAGATCCAATTATCACTCTCCCTAAGAAACCGTGTCCTTTCTGTTGCAAATAAACTGCCATTTCTTTGTCTCTGCGTCTCGACGTAATTGCACCCCTACCACATTTTCACACTGGCCAGATTTATCCTGGCTGTACGTCTCACCAATGCAACACTATCCACAGGTCTGACATGGCACCTTCTCATCAGCGTGACAGTAGCATTCCACTGTCTCAGATGGGAATAAAAGTCAATACATACGCACCCACAGACTTCCATGGCTACTGTGAAAACTTGATTTGTAGCAATACTTGCTTGATGGTGGTATTATTTTTACATGCATGTACGATTGTGTGTTCGGTCAGTAGTCCCATAACCGAGAGAAATACAGTAAATCCGTGATCTGCGGATTTTTTTTAGAATGATGCTGGGTAGAAGGACATAGAGGCAATAATCTACTCCTGTGGTAGGGAAAGGCATTCAGGACCGAATATTTCTATTATGACTTAAATGGCTGTTCTGTAGGCGGTTTTAGGACCATAGCTTAAAATGATTTACTAAGGATGTAAAAGGTTTCCCGGGATGTGCATATGGTTGGATCAATGGCTGGGGGTTGCAGATGTTCATCCTGGGTATGAGGGGTGTGCTGGGGCTGAGGCTGTAGTGAGATGGCATGCTGGGCCCTGCAGTGTGTCTGTTTACTCTGCTGTTCGGTAAATAGTTTTTTAACCTTATGCTCAGACTTTGTTTACATTAATCTAGTGTTTTGATTTTTAGCCACTTTAGCAATATGGTATATGGGAGTTTTTTTTTGTTGGTTAGTCTGCAACTTTGGTCTGGACTGAATCATCTCAACACTGAATGTGCTGCCATGACATTATTTACAGACAACCATGGTCCCCAGAGGATGAAACCAAATTACTTTTGTGATCCTCTGACTTTTCGTCTCATGCCTCCATGATGTTCACAATTGTGTTTTCTTCAACCACAGTAGATTGCCATGATATTTGATACACAGACATCTAATTTAGCACCACCATTAGGCCTCTTTCATTTTAATCCAAGGTTTCAATTCTGGGTTTGATTCCTAATACAAATTAATACATTACTTATACCGGATCCTACAGTCCCTACCCAGCCAGCATGTCCATGTGGGGCCCATAAGGTTTAAATTTGGGCTGCCGATAAGGGTCCCAAGTGGGTTTGTCCGCAGTTTCCACGGTGGCCTCACCTGTGTTTGCCCATACTGGGCAAACACAGGTGAGGCCAATTTGTAGCCAATTTGGGTCCCACTTAAAGCCCAGTCAGATCCCTCTTAAAGTCGGTGAATAAACCGGTGAATAAACCCAGTATGGGCAAACACAGGTGAGGCCACCGTGGAAACTGCGGACAAACCCACTTGGGACCCTTATCTGCAGCCCAAATTTAAACCTTATGGGCCCCACATGGACATGCTGGCTGGGCTAGTTGGCCTCATTACGTTATTTGCTAGAAATACCAACTATTGAAGTCTATGACTTTAAGAAATCATCATCAATCTGAACATTTCTCGGGGTGAAACGAGCCTCCATCATGCCTTTAATGTAGTCCATTCCCACATTTCTTTAACTGTTGGTTTTATACTTTCTTTTTCTTTTTGACAGAACTATTTTACAGCTCCAATGCACCTAATTCATATAGTCAGTGGCATGGTATTCATACATTTCCCATCCGCGTCTGTACCGCTATTCCAAACTGATTTCCATGCTGCCCGGCAGAAACCTGTGCTACCGAGAAAGCTCTAGCAGCTAGACCAACGTGTTTAGAGAAAATGAGTGCTCCATTATTTATGCTCCCCTCACTAACTTTATGATGCCGTTAGGTGGTCATGCTGTTGTCCTCTGTCTCCTTTTATTAGGTGTGGTTCAGCGCTGCATTTTAATGAATATGTCAACGAATGAAGTTTCCTTATGGCAATGTAGCAAAGAGCCTGTTTCTCAGGCTCAGTGAACAAAGGGCTAGATGGTGCACATCCTAAGATGACGCCACAGACTTAATAAGTTTGGTTTGTCTGCCTACCAGAGTCCAACACTGAATGTGTACAATTTTACCAGCTAAGCACTTTTTACAGGTATTGGTTTGAATGCGGGTTTGTTCTGAATTTTAGTGGAATCGACTGTGTATGTATACATGTAATGATTTTACCATTGCAGCCTTCTTTTATTTCATTTCACTATCCAATTTCCTCAAAAACGTGTTTTTATTTTGTTATGCGTTGTCTGTTTACTTTGATGTTAGTTTCCTTTACATATATCCTTTTGCAGCTGTTAAGTAAGCACAGCAGTTTATAGCATAATCTGTGTGAATACTGTTTATTAACTGGTCAGAGGATGTAATGCACAGATAGTTTGTTTCAAGTGTGATTGCTGTTCTTGTGATTGCCCTCTTGCTTAGCTTACCCTGTTTACTGCTCTGAGTTCCTGTCTGCTGCTCTGAGTTTGTCTGCAGGGACCGGACCTGAAGGCAGCATGGCCGCTTGGGTTGATAGTGCCCAATGGACAGTGTACAAAGCCAGAGTAGCAGCTGTCCAGTGAGATCTCCTCTTCCCAAACATGGGCGTGTTGTAGCATTTTGTTGACTTTTCTTTTCCAACACAACACAAATGCAGCACATTTTGACTCACCCACTCAATAAACTACCAATAATACAGTCTGTGGCTACACATTACTGCCAATCGGTGTAATCATAGCAACATATTGACACTTAAACAAGCCCAATACATACAGATATACAGTTTTTATATGTCTTATCCTAATGCAAATGCTTCAAACAAAGTAACTAAGACAACTCCACAATAAAAAGGATCAGATGATTGTCTCCACAGCATTCCAATTTTTCTTTCAAACCACATTGTGTATTATTTCTCACACAGCTGAAATTTTACTAAATTTTTTTTCTAGGTTAGTATCTATATATGTATGTATATAACTTTATAAAAAAAAGAATATGAGGTATGGTGTACTTTATTCTAGCACACTAATGACCAGGGGTTAGAAAAGACCGGAAACAAGTGACAAAATGATAAATTGTGTTGCATCTCCGTGGCCTTTAACAATTAAATGAAGATTTTTATCATCCAACGTCCCTCGTAAATTCTGTGCAATATATATATTGATGAAACAATTTGGTCGTTTGCCCTGCCAGATACATTTTTTGTTTTACTGGATGTGGATATAGCATTCATGCTGTACTTCATTACCGTACAGTCATCCTACAGGGACATAGTTAGTACAGGTGTTTACGATCATAATACAATCAGGTGCAATTTTGACATAGTCTTGCATCATCATCAAATCAAATACATTTACAAATATACTTTTCCCAAATCAATGTCTCTGGTTTTGAACAGTACTGAGCATTAGTCATTAAAAACAGATCAACTTTGAGAAAAGGAAATACTTTTCCACGGCCAGTGTAGTTTTACCTCATGCACAATTTTCATGGCGCTGATGATGAGAAAGCCAGAATGGGTAAGGATGTCTGGATATCTAAAGGCCACATTTGGGCAGTGTTGACAGTGTTGACTCTCCATTGACACTGTCAATGAAGTCAATCTCTACTGTTTCACTATCCTGTTTTTCCAATGCAACACCATAAAGACCAAGAAGGGAGTAAAACATAAAAGGATAATATAAAGTGTCATAGACTGGCTAATGTCTCTGGACTATGTCCAGTTTGCATATAACATATTTACAATTGCTTGCATATTACACAAATAATGATATTGCTTTGGTTTTCACCTGCTGATCTTTATCCACACTGACGGCTGTAGCTTAGATGGCGCCAAAGGCAATATCTTAAAGTGCACACTACTGTCAGATTCTGGTACAATGTCAGAAGATTTGAATAATTAATTTTTAAATCGCTCTGGGAGCAGTGCATCAAATGATGCACTGTTCATCGAATCCCGGAGACAGCAAATACAGTATATGTCTGTCTGTCTGTCTGTACACCCTACAGGTACTCTTACAACACGTGTCATTATCAAACGTTTTGGCGTCAGCAAATAATTATAATCTATTTTTAAAGACCACATTTTCCTCCACAATATGCAAGTATGACTGTTGTGCGAGTATTGTGTGCCAATTCAACACCCTTATGGCTCTAACATTTGCCTTTGTCGCCTATGCCAGCAGTGTATCCCCAATCCCCCAACATATCACAGTGCTGTGGTTATATTTACTGCAGACACCATTTTTTTTTTAAATATCCAGACAGTCCATAGCAGAATGCATCAGGATAACTACCTGGCTAGCCACTAATTCGCTACTCTGGATATGACAGTAGGTGGAGGGACACTGTGTATTCAAATAAGAGAACACATCAAATGTTTCACCTAAAGCCTAAGTAAGAAAATATTGTGAAGAATGTTGACTTTTATTTGACATTCTGATAGCAGCAAACAACTATTTGCCATGTAAAGATATAGTGGATTAAAGTCTACCTGAGCAGCGGTTAAAGTTGCTCTTAATTTGTGTGAAATAGCCGGGTTGGCCATGCATGCTTAAAGTGCATGTTTGTGCATGTTAGTGCATGTGAACATGGCGCATTGGCTAGGTCACGGCCGCCATTCTGTAGTGCTGTCATATGGCAGGTAATAATTCCGTCCCGACAGTCGTCGTCATGTTGAGAGCCGTTGAGAGGCAATCAAAATGCTCCCAATTGGCACCTTTAAATTACTTGTTCAAACTTCAGGTGAATATGAGTGTATGAAAGGTTTTTGTTTGATTTTTCCCAGTCTATTTTGAAACAGCCGGTACAAATTTCTTGATGCCACACAATCCCTATCATTCTCTTGTCAGAGGCTTAGGGATGATTGCATGCTCTTCATCGCAGTAATGTCAGGTCAAGGATTGTTTGCCACTTTGAGCTGCCTTTTCATTCCCTCTACCAATTCAAACTTTGAAGACAGTCATTGTTTTGCTTGCAGTCCTGTATTTCTTCAGATGAGATCGGCTAGAAAATGTAGCAAACAAATAAATAGCTCAAAATGCAGAGGAGTACATGTACAAACACTCCCACATAATGTGGTAACATGGTGTTTGAAGTAGGACTTCAATTGGACCCCCCTGAAAAGTGTGCAACTCTGTATCCCACACAACACATCCCTGCTCCCTCAGATCAGCATTCAACCGTTGTCCCATGTGGCCAAAGCTTGGAAGAAATGCAGAACATCTACGTATGAATGCAGTAGGGAGCAAGGCTAACTGCTTGGTTGTCACAACAGGATGGTTTCAGAGAGTAGAATGTGCTTAATGTCTTGCTATTTGTAATATTCTCGATTACAGATGAACAAAAAAATATATAAATCCTCTGATGTAAAAAACTAACTTTTATAATATGTTCTTTTAGCCGGCAGTTGTGTTTCAACGCTCCATTCCTCTTGCCTACAGGTAAATTATGTTGTTGTAATTGTACTGCACAGGTCAGGACTTTGACTGTATCATATATTTAGTTTGGGATGATAATATTATACACATAAACAAGTCTTCCTCATGTGTGTATGAATAGTAATATGCAGTTTGGACATGATTTATTCAATTAAGCTAAATAAAAAAATAAACTCAAAATCAGAGACAGTTGCTATTTTCTGGACTGTGACTAATAATTCAAGGTGAATCATAACTAGAAAACAAATATATGTAGACAACATCTCACTGAAATTGGCTTCACTTTGATTAGCGAAGATGATTCATTGGTCCTCACTTAAGGGGCGGCTGTTGCTCATGGTGGTCATCCCGAAACTGCAAGGTCGTCCTGAAATTGCAAGGTAGCCGGTTCGATCCCTGGTCTCCCCATAGTTTGCATGTCGAAGTGTCCTTGAGCAAGACACTGAACCCCTAGTTGCTTCCCGGGTGCTTTTCAGCAGCCCACTGCTCCTGCTAAGGATGGGTTAATGCAGAAGACCTATTTCATATGTATGTATGTAAAAAGTATGTAATATGACAAATACTGTTTCTTCTGTTGCTCAGTTAACATCAAACATTATTTGAATGGAAAGTGTTTTGGAGCAATAACTACAAAAGTAAAAGTGATCAGGGAGAAGAGACAATTGTAGATGATGAGATATTGAGGTAGATTTTAGAGGTAGACCCACTGGCATGTCCACAAATGCTTTGCAGGTGCTGGACAATTAATCAAAGAAGGAAAAGTGCCTGCCTTCTTTTATGGCATGTGGGAATGACTGACGACGTTATGATCACATGCCATCACATATATCACCCCTTATAATCACAGCTAGCCTGTTAACCAAACTCCAGTGTACCTGTGTCCCTCTAGTTCGCTTCTTGCTTACATTGACGAGATAAACACTGGTCAGTTTTTGTCATTTTTCTCAATTGTACTGTTATCAAAACATACAGTCAGAGCCATAAGTAGTTGGACTGTGACACATTTTTTCTTATTTCCCTTTTTACACGACCTTACACAGATTTGAAATGACGCAGTCAATATGTGGTTGAAGTGTAGACTTTCATATTTAATTCAATGGATATAACAAAACTATCGCATTAACTGTGTAGAAATTACAACCATTTGTACACAGTCCCCCACATTTTCAGAGGCTCAAAAATAATTGGACAATTGTCTTCCAAATGGTTTGATGGCCAGGTGTGGCCGGTTCTCTCGTTATTTCATGACAAATTGAGCGGATAAAAAGGTCTGGAGATGATTCAAAATATTGAATTTCCAGGGATCTCTCAGCGTGAGGACCAAAGAGGCGTCAATGCAAGTGAAGAAGGCCATTAAAAGGCTGACAAACTACACAAACCTATCAGGCAGAGAGCAGAAACATTATATACTATATTTGTTGAGCATTTTGTGAACAAATAATCACACTAAGTTCATGAGACATTTGATTAACATCTTCCAAAATAGTAGGAGAAGGGTTAGGGGTTGTGACAGATCTGAGGTAATAATAGTGAAGAATAACTATAACTGTGTACCCTGGAAAGGTTAAGGATAAGCGGTTAAAGATGATGTATGGATGGATGTTGCATGGTTATGTGAGGATTTGGGCCTAACCCTGGGAGTTCTGCCCACAGCTGCGCCTCTTTCCCTGAGCAGCTGATTCACAGCTGATTCTCGTTTCCTCTGATTACCTCCTGCTGTCAAATACTCCGGTCTTCCTCACCTCTGGTGTCAGTCCGTACCGTCTGCCAACCTGGTCCCCCGCCCGTGAGTTGCTCGGTTGGCTCCTGTGAGTCTTTTTCCTTTTGGACATCATGCTTGGTTTTTCCTCCTTGCCAACGTTGAGCCTCGGGCATCACCTGCAAGAAGAGAGCCTCCCGCTCGTTCCACGGAGTTCCGCGTGGAGGCTTAAGGAACCTGTTGCTTGCCCGTCAGCCCGCCGTTAACAGCCACTTTCCGGCTTGGACCGGAGAGAAGTTCGCGGACGCTTCACGGCCACCTTCCGGCCCAGAATGGAGCCCGCTCCCATCTACAGTCAGTTCGCTGCCGTCCCGTCAGTGGCTTCTAGGTGCGCGGGTACGCGCCTCTAGTCAGCGTCCCACCTGCCCGCTGTTCGTGACTGTCTGCGCCCGGACCTTGTTTGTTTTGTTGTTACTGTCTACCACCGGACTTTGTTAGTTTCTTCCTGTTCCCCTGCTGCAATAAACCTGGTTTAACAACGATCTCAGTCGTCCTGTCGCTGCATTTGGGTCCGTGAACACACCACAGCATGACAGGTTATGTCTTGTTATGGTCAGTTTTTGAGCTCTGTATGATGCTATATGTACTGCATCTATAAATATGAGCTTGTTCTACCATTTAGCTTTCTGCAGATTGGCTGATTGATTATATTTAATTAGCAATTGCTAAATTCAGAACTGTTGTGACAGTTATTTGAGGTGTAATTCATGACATTTTTAGAAGCCCAGTGAATGTGAGCTGTAGCAGCAGTGTATTGTGATTTTATTGTAAACTACTACATAAACACAAATACCCATAAACACAAATACCCAAAAACAATTATGCTTTTTAAAGCCATCCAAGTGCCTCCTTGTGTGTAGTCAGTATATGGTCCTCATAAGGAAAGAAGTACAAGAGTGTGTGAGAGAGAGAGAGACACAACGATGCAGGTCATTGAAATGTAGACAAGCATTCAGCCAGATGCCAGATAAATCAATCCCAGTGTAACAGATGGAAAGATCAGTAGGAGCATGATTCTCTCACCTCTTTGTGCTGTGCTACCCCCCATGGGATATTCAAGATTCCCGTCTTCTGGAGTGGAGACGATATTACAGGGAAAACATTTTTGCACATACCTTCACCCTCAAATGTACTTTGTTTTGATATGTGGTTTGGGGGTAATACTCCAGCAGTAAGAAGTTTAAAAGAAGAATGAAATCAAGGTGAAAAATCTCACAGCACGGTGGTCTACCACCGCGCCTTCATCCCTTTTTTTTTTAAGAATTTTACATGTTCTTGAAAATATGCATTTTAGGGAATGAAAATAATTAAACTTGATTCCAGCCACCTTGTCAGGCACCGTTGGGTGCGGCTTTGGATCAGTGGATAGAGCGGGTTGTCCAATTTAACCCAGCTGTTCCCAACCTTTTTTGCACCACGGACCGGTTTCGTGTAAGACAAATATTTTCACGGACCGGCCTTCGCGGTGTGGGCGATAAATATGACGTAATAAATATGACGACATCAAATTATAAGACCGGCATGAAGACAACTATAAAGTGCATAAAAATACAACTCACCATTACGCTGAATTAGTGGGAGCCTTGAGCTTCCTTTTCTGCAACGAGCCAGTCCCATCTCAGGGTGATGGGAGACACCCGACTTGTGTTCTTTATGTCCAGTCTACTTTGTGACTTAAACCCCGCTTAACAAAGACAGGATGTTGGAAATAGAAGCGGGGTTTTCAGAGCTTTTTGGCGATCTCAGGATATTTTGCCTTGATTTTAATCCAGAACACTGGCAGAGTTGAAATTTATTTTTAAGTTATATTTTTGGAGTAACGTATCACGTGACCTCTTGACACGTCTGTGCGTCTGTGGCCCAATCTCAATCTCCCCCCTAAACCCTCCAACCCTGAACCCTCAGGGATTTACTGATGTCAGCTGCTAAGTGGCTGAGTGTGAGAGGCTGTGAGGGCTTGAACTGGTGTGAATATGAATGGGACAGCACTTTGCTGCAACATATCACGTGACTGCATAAAACAATATTGTGTACAATTGTGTATTTATTTTATACTTTTTATTCACTGATTTGAACGTCTTCTTCACGAGATGAGAAGTCATTTTAAATTATCTATTTACTCGTTTTTGTCAAAACGAAATGTTTGATGAATGTAAAAAAAATATTATTATATATATTTTCTGCTTGCATTCCTCTGATTATGTGTTTTTATGTTCCATATTTAATCCGTAATGTTGTAGTGTAAATGTATTTTTTCGGGCTGAACGCCCACGTGTCTCTTTGTTTACCTTTTTTTTTTTTTACGTCTCCATTCTTCCATTAGGAACTGCGTGTTTAACATCACATTGCTATGAACTGTGGGTAATTCCCTTAGGCACGAAAGGGATCATAAAGGGCTCAAAATGTCTGCCAGAGAGCCCTCAAGCACTCTACGATGTTACAGTGGGACACCCCTAAGCCCTCAAGGACTTCGCGGGACGCGCCTCAAAGTCTGTGAGTCCGTAAGGGTGGAGATTGAGATTGGGCCTTGACATGTGTCAAGAGGCTCAGATGACCAGGATGTATCGGGTCATTTTTCAAAATAAAACATCTTTCCGACATTTTTTCCCGAATTTGTTTTCATTCATTCTTTCTGTGCGGCCCGGTACCATGGGACCCACGGACCAGTACCGGTCGTTGGGGACCCCTTCTTTAACCCCAAGGACGGCAGGTTGATCCCTGGCTGTCTGCATGTTAAGTGTACTTGAGCAAGCTCCTATGGCACTTTTAGGCAACCCACTGCTCCTGGAAAAAAAAAAGGCTTAGGAATGCGTTCAATGCATAAGGGATATTGCATGTACTGTATGTATTTCACGATGATAATAAAGTTTAAGTCTTCAGTTATTGTGCTTTGTATTGAAATCAAGGTCTTTGAGAAAAGCAATTTTTTTCGTATTCATGCCTATTTATAAAGTTATTATCACTGTTAAATAGTGGTGATGGTTTTGCCATTTAGTCGCGTCCTTTGTTGGAGCACGTTATAAATGTGTCGAACCCTTATGAAAAGAATACCTGATATATTCAGAAAATGCCGCAGCTTCTTTTTTTTCAGTTGAATGAGAATATTCACAGGGTACCCTTTTCCCAGCAGCTCACTGATTTTCATATTGTCTCAAATCTGTAACTGAGCCAAGATTGGATCTGGTCCCCCCCCCCCCCCCCCCCTGCGCAAACCTTTGCTTAAATTGCTAATTTCCCATTCTAACACAGGCAATTGTACCGATGTATTTTCCGAAATACAAACTGTTTTTCTTTGTCGCACTCTATCTCTCACACACACATTTCACACAAACCTTTAATAGTTGTTTCTGAGCAGCCAGTTGGCCTAGAAGTTGAAATGTCATTACCCAAGCTCTCTGTCCCTTTCTTGGCACAAATTTATATTTTGTCAAAATAACTGATAAATGTAAAACACACTGTGGAACACATTGCCAAGGATTTTGTTATGAATGATCTTGCCTACTCATAATGATGAATACTATTTTAATTGCCTTAAATGTTGATATTGTTAACGACAATAAAATACATCACACGGGGTCCCAGCCCACACATACTGATTCTTTGTTTTAATTATGTAGATGCCACAACAATAGTTTTTCTATGTGAACTAATTCTCCTCTTGGTCGTTTCTATATGACATAATCCCCAAAGTCCCAGAGAGAGTATAACACCATCTACCCACCAATACTGGCAGAAAAATGTCTTCGTTCTTTAAAGTCTTGTTGGGAACTATTATGTCAAGTTGCTCCTAATTTTTTCTGCTGAGTGGTATCTAGTAATAGTGCTGCAGCTGCTATGAATTCCCTGGCGCCTCCTACCTGTAAAATGTTACTATACAGGCACCTCTGGGGAAAAAGAAGATGCTAGACAAAGCAAGTTCATCCCTGAAAAGTTTGGGAATAGGAGAGAAAACAGATATGTGAACATGCCGACACACTGATATTCATGCTGACACACACAAAGGCAAAAGTCACACCTCAGTAAATACTATCCATGTATGGTCTAGAGACTCTAGTTTATCTAGTTATGATGATAGTAGAGGTACTGCATTTTTACACCTGGCCACCTCTCATTGCAAACAGGGGACAGAGAGATTAAATCAGCACCTTAACTTGTTCTCAATTAAAATGTATAGCACATCAAGCCTCAAACGTCTGTCTCCTTTTACTTCACAGGTGATAATGGGACCATTTTAAAATATGCAGATGATTCTGTTATTGTTAGTCAGCTCCAGGACAATGAGACCAGCCACGGTCCAGTCATCCATGACTTTGTGAAGTGGTGTGAGGAGTCATATCTGCAACTAAACATATCGAAAACCAAAGACATGATCATTGATTTTAGAAGACGTGCCCACACACATGAAGCCATATCCATTAAGGGTCGTCAGACTGTGGAATGTGTGCAATCTTACAAATATCTGGGGACATACTATATCGACTCAAAACTGAACTTTGAAGAAAACTGTGAAGCTGTGTGCATAAAGGGGCACCAGCGTTTGTTTTGTTTAAGGAAACTGTCCTACTTCCACATCATTTTCTACTGTTAGTCACTGCAAACCAAGTCTACCTACGGGTACTAATAAAGTAACCAAAACCAAACCAAAACAGTTGTGCTCTCACCATAAACAAATTTTCCACAATAAGCTAGTAGTAACTCAATATTACTTATTTTTTGTTGTTTTATTTTCATTGTTTAAGTGATTGAAATTTTATTAAAACTTTTGGTCTGATGGAGCAATCTGGTTTACTTGAAAGTGATTGCAATTGTCTTTATTCTATTCTTTAAAAAATCACGGATGGAGTCACAAAATGATGTTATTTACAGAAGAAGTTCGAGAACCACTGCCTTTAGTGTTTGTGTTTGTGTCGTCGTCGCCCCACGTGTTGGTTTAAAATGTGCTTCCTCTGAGACACACAGTACAGGGGGTACTGTGTGTCTCAGAGGAAGCACATTTTAAACCAACACGTTCTAATCCTAACTCGTTACACACTAACGCTTGGTCAGGACTTTTGGCTTGACTTTCTAACCTGTCTCAAACTGCGCTCCACTACGGTTGCAGTAAACACAAAACAAAAACACTATTTTTAACTCAACCATTTAGGTAAGTTTAAGAAAAACATCATGGCAGGTTGGTACCCTTAAAAGTACCTACTTTGGTAACCCTACCTGCTGCTACAATCTATTTGTACCAAATTCAACCACTAGCCTGTAATCCTAAATCTGTGCCAAATACCGTCTCATTTCGACTTCATAAAATATTCCTATTGACACCGTTTTAGTGTGATGAAGTCATCATATATCATTCATTACGTGATGAATGATATATTTGGTACAAGTAGATTGGTAAGCTATCGAATACAAGTCGAAGGGTACACACCTGACACTGTGATCGCTCATCCCACAGTGATGCTGCCCGCAGCCTCGGAAAAATAAACCACGCCAGCACCTGCCTTTGGTCTCGTGGGACCTGAATGCCGACATGCCTTTGGGATACTTGTACTTCATCAGCAAGGTCGCACCAGAATAGCTATCCACAAACTAGCGGCCCCTTTAGCTAGCCCGAGTCCACAACCGTCAAGCTAAACCTAACCCTGAGTCAGGTTGAAATGACGACTAAAGTTAAATATTCATCAAGAAAGATCATCGGGTCTCCAGTATCCTGAAACACTGGCTAAGGCTCAAATCAAAAGAATCAAAACATATACCTAATATTCAAGCAAGGCAGAAATAGTGGCATATTCTAAGATGTGGGTGAGCCCTTACTGTTACAAGCTGTGAGGAGGTGTGGAAGCGAGGCACAAAGATGAAGAGACAGAAAGCTGCAGCGTGTAGGTGGCACCCACACAGCTCAGCGTGGCTCAGCAGGGCCCTGCATTAGCTAGAAGGCTCAGGCCTGTTTGTCTGAAATCTCTTTGGAAGGGACAGATCAAAGGCAGGGCAAGGGTCCATTGTAAAGCTTACACACTTTCTGAAGCAGCAGTACATTTATGTGCGAAAACACAGAACTTGCTCCCTTGGCTCCTATTGATTGCTTTCTATATATTTCCTCGTCTTCTCCAGTTTCAGAGTCCCTACAATAAAGGCCTGTCTTCACTGGCAAAGCATTTAGCAGTTGGAGGGGTCAGTTCCAGCCTGTAGCCAAATGCTGTGAACATAGGCCACATACTGTAAAGGCTTTTAGAACAACAGCATGTTTGAATGGCCATGCTAATTTTGTGGCTCAAGGAATGGCAATGTAGTTCTTTGTTGGCTTTGGCTCTTTGTCTGTTTTTATAATGAGCTGTGTGTGTGTGCAGAAAGTTGGACTGTACCATGTATTAATCTCTGAAAGATATGGCAATTATTGTGGTGTTTTTCATGTTATGTGTCTGTGTGTGTGTGCATGCTCCTCCCTACTTACGTGTGTCACATGTAATGAGGCTACATGTCTCCTTCATGACCCTCCCTGACTTGTCATCTCCTCCAAACCCTGACAAACATTTGGCTGACAGGTGGTGGCACAACATGTCAAATCCAATGATTCATAGTTTTCCTCCCCATCTTTCTCAGTGTTCATATAGCTTCTAATCAGTCGCTGTCGTGTGTGTGTGTGTGTGTGTGTGTGTGTGTGTGTGTGTGTGTGTGTGTGTGTCTTTGTTTAAATCCTGTCATTTCACAACCCTATAGGGGTTCTCAAAATGTCTATTGGTCAAATCTGATTGATGGGTCACAGGATGAAAACCAAATTAAACCAGAGATGGAATGCCTGTTTGCCTTTTTAAAACAGAGGAACGTGGCCCATCATTCAAACCTGATTCTCATTCTTGTAGTGTTACTTTTATAACAGAATGTGTTCTTCTTAAACAATTCCAACCACAATCGATAAGTACTCAAATAATGTATATTGTAAAGCAATGAAATGTTGTGTTTTTGGTAAACACAAACTAGTATTTGGGGGATTTTATTCTGATCAACCTATATATAAAGAACATGTATATTATATATAAAAACAATACTTGTAAACAAGATAAATATAAAAAAGATAAAAAAGAGTGGAAAGAAGCTGTTCCTGTGTCTGGTGGTTTTGGCGTAGAGTGCTCTGTAGCGCCTACCAGAGGGGAGGAGTTGTAACAGCTTCTGGCGGT
Source organism: Myoxocephalus aenaeus (assembly GCA_038501785.1). Taxonomy (NCBI): domain Eukaryota; kingdom Metazoa; phylum Chordata; class Actinopteri; order Perciformes; family Cottidae; genus Myoxocephalus; species Myoxocephalus aenaeus. The sequence goes on along the minus strand of JBAMJR010000124.1, from coordinate 2,463,367 downwards.
GTGCAAGTCCAGGATGGAGGGCAGGCTGGAACCAATAGTTCTCTCTGCAGACTTGACTATTCGTTGTAGTCTGACTCTGTCCTGTTTGGTGGCCGATCCAAACCACACAGTGATGGAAGAGCAGAGGACAAACTGGATGATGGAGTAGAACAGGATCAGCAGCTCCTGAGGCAGGTTGTACTTCCTGAGCTGGCGCAGGAAGTACAGCCTCTGCTGGGCTTTTTACGGATGGTGTTGATGTTGGCGGTCCACTTCAGGTCCCGGGAGATTGTGGATCCCAGAAAGTTGAAGGTCTCCACCGCAGAAACAGTGCTGTTGTGTAAGGTATGGCTTTACCTTCACATTGTATTCACTCAATATAAGCCAATGACTCTGCATCAGCAGTTGCCTAGCAACTACTTTTTCTCTCAGAAAATAGTGTAACCTTCAATTACTTTAATGCTTTAGGACTTTTACCCCTTTAACAACATCTCTATACTATAAATGAGGGCATTTTGTATGCTGGAGGATTAGGCTAAAATACATGTGCCCTTTTGGTGTTTTGAAAAAGAAACTTTAAAATGCTTTGACATTATAGGCACAAATGGAAAAACACAAGAGAAAGCAATTACTTAACACTGCAAGCTACTAAAACCACATGTGTTTCTCAGCGGTTCTTGTATTCTTTCTCTGTTTGGGATGACAGCCTCATGTTTGAAGGCAGGGTAAAGAAATGTAAGCATTACAGTCTCTTGATGTATACGCATACCTTTTAAATGCCATCAAATGCTCAGGCCAGCTGCATTGTGTAGTCTAAGCTGAGAGATGTAGGGAAAGGGGGAGCTGCGTTTGTTTTCTCTTGAACAGATACACACTAACCTCAAATACACTTGCATGCTTTACATTGCACATGTTAAATACACAGTTTGAGCAAAACTGCAAGTCCTAGTTGAAATACATTGTCCTATCCTATTCTATTGATTGAACTATCCTTAGTATCAGCCTGTAGTGTTGAATTAAATATATCTATATATATATAAGTGCAATTATACATGACGCAAAACAATCAGGACCCACTGACAGGGTTTTTTACTTCTACTTCTTTGGTGGGGCATTGGAGGTGAATGTACTCAAACATTCTTCTCTCCTCTATTATTTACTGCTGTTGATACCTCCATGCACAAGGCACTTGACCCTAAACCGAAGCACTGGGAGATTTCTCAGTTTTGATTGCGTGAAACCACTTATAAAGATAGTTATTGCTGCAAAATGAACTGCATGCCCAGAAAACAGTAGCATTCCTTGGAAAGAAGGGGGAAATAAGAGGTGTGAAGAAACAGCATGAAACTCCTGTCTTAAGGCTGAGACAAGATTGAGGGAAAAAAAATATATATTGAACCATCAATCCATCTTTTCGACATCTAAGTGTCAACCATTGTTTTTTTTCTTCTGTTGTGTGTTTCCACGCTTTGGTCAAGCTTCCAGCTTTCGGACTGGCACACGTCCATTGACCAGCGTTATCCTAACAGCTTGATAACATATGTCTTTTGTGGGTTGTTGTTTTGAGCAACTCCTCAACGTTTTTTACCGGGTAGCTCAGACCAGTCAGTGAATGTTTCTTGTTATTCATAGTGTTTGTGAGACACAGGTGAAAGCATTCAGTTAATTTAAGCCATGATAATTATATTGGGGAGTTTTCATTCAGAATTAGATCTCTACCTTATCCTATATTTCCCACTGGCAATTATTCCTGTTTGTGTAATACAGAACTGAAACTAGGGCTGCACAGCTAGTAAAATAATCTGTTGTCAGGTGCATTAAATACTGCTGTAAGTAACTCAATATGTGTTCTAAAGTTAGAAACTGTTTGTCAATCAATGTTGTTGTTTTTTGTTGCATGTTTTGTGTCTGCAGTAAGAAAACATTCATTTGGTTTCCTGTTTGGAGAAATGGTGTTTTTATTTTGAAGGCGGAAAGAAGTAGTTTGAAACGGAAGTCAGTGTGCGCCGGCTAACGGCTAAAAGTTACGGTTTAACGGTCAATTTTTATGGAAAAAGAAACGGTATCAGCACTCCCCCGAAGAGGCACAAGTTCTTAAGTTGTTTTTGTAATTAATAAAAGACACGTGCAATCATCAGTCAAAGTCCAGGACCATCTGTCGGAGGGGTACGCTACAACTGCTAAGCTTTATAGCTGTCAAGGCAGAGCATACACAAGTCACAACCTCAGTGAGCGCCGTTGGTTGCCCACAACAAGAAAGGATTCAGGTTTTACGTGAAACCCTGTGAGCTCAACTTTCTTCCCACAATTGACAAAAGGGTACTGAGCTTGGCGTAAGGTTAACACATAAGTTACAGATTAAAAAAATTTTGGTCCATCATAGTTCTCAACAAAAAAAATTACTCTATTATCGGCACCAGAGCAACTTTCTTTCTCTCTCTTCTTGGCGTCCGACCAGCTCGTATTAGATGAGGCCTGCCCTCTTAAAGCTGGGCAACCCATTTGAAACACTACTGGCAACCGGTGACCAAGATTTTAAGATTATTTTTGTAATTTGTCAATTCATCTTTTAATATATAAAATGTCAAACTGTGAAAAATCCAATCGCAATTTTCCATTTCTGACTAATAGTCCAAAACCTAGAGATATTTAATTTGCAATGATGAAACAAGGAGAAAAATGTCAACAGAAAACGAAAGTTACGAAGGTAACTACGGTTCTATGAATCCTGGATGACCGCCAGAGGCAGTGTTTCGCACTGGATATGTTCAATATCGCGCTTGCGCAGTTCAAGTAATTATAACAACAAAGTCACGTGTGACCTCGGGTGACCCCCAGCTGGGTATAACTTACCGCGTCATCCCGAGCTCGGTTCTGCGGAATCTTCTCGCGAAATCACGAGATTCCGAGTGACCAAGAACTCTGGCGGTTATCCAGGATTCATAGAACCGTAGGTACCTTCGTAACTTTCGTTCTATTTCATCCTTACTGACCGCCAGAGGCAGTGTTTCACACTGGATTACTTATACCAACAAAGTCACGAGGAAACCCCCAGGAACTACCTCATATGGCTCAAGCAGAGGAATTTGGGCCAAGAACCACACCCAGTGGGTGAGGGGTGGCAGCGTTCACTCAAGTCTCTGTTGAAAGTGCTGGGTAATGCCCCTAAGGCTGCAGCACATGTATCCTGCACGGGCACACTTCAAGGTTGCCCCTGATGTGGAGACAATCCTGGTAGAATGGCAACCTACCCTGGATGTCCGAGCACGGCCGTTCGCTCTGTATGCACAGGGCCCGGTCTCCACTATCCAGTGGGACAGGCACTGTTTAGAAAGGGCACAGCCCTTCTTAGGTCTCTCCTAGGACAACAAAACTGGCCCAACCGCCGTATGCATGCGGTGGCCTTGACCTAGGTTTCGAGGACCCGCACCGGGCACAGAAGCTCTGACTGTGCCAGCTGGATAGGCTGGTTGAGATACAAGCGTTTCCCCACCCCTGGGGGAAAACGCTGCATTAGGCCACATTTAGGCCACATCAGGCCTGTCTTGAGTTCCACCTCAGACATGATTCACTCACCAACAGGGCGTGTAGCTCGCCTACTCGCCTGCCGAAGTGATGGCAAGGAGGAGAAAAAAGACATCTCAGCCCCTGCCTCGGTTTCAAGAGGCGAACATAGGGCGTCCATTACCACGGACAAGTCCCCTGAGGAGCCTTCGGGGCGCTCGAAGGGTGCAGCCGCTGCGCCCCGTCTAAGGAGAGGGACACCAGCCTGTGGCTCAATACCCCATCATTTTCGACCTCAGCATGCTGCCCTGAAATAGCAGCTATGTACTTCCTCAGGGTAGAGGGAGACTGGCCCTCCTCTAGGAGGGACTGCAGAAACTCTAGTACAGTAGTGAGTCCTCGTCCTGTAGACGGGTAGATGGCGCTCTGGCCTTCAGAATAGTCCTCCTGACTGGCTCTGTGCAGCCGCTCGGCGGCTGCTCGGGCCCCTAGTTGACAGCGGCTGGAATCGGAATGCTAGATCTGACCACCTAGCTGCAATAGGAGGTTTCTCCTATGAGGGAGGCGCCATGGCGTCCCGCAGCAGAGTCTGTGCAACAGGGGAAACCAAGTCCTGGCTGGCTATAAGGGGGCAACCAGCACTAGTCTGTGGCCCCGTTGAATAACACTGATGAGCTTTGGCAGATCAGAGGAAATGGGGGGAAAGCATAAAGAAGGCCCTCTGGCCACCTGTGAGCCAGGGCATCTTGACCCAGAGGACTGGTCCTCTCCCTTAAGGAGAACCAGTGGAACACGGTCGAGGTGTTGTCCGACCAAAATACATGTTTTCCTCTCAAGTATGGAAGGAAATGTTTGAGCGCTAGGTGACATTGACCTGCTCAATGAGGTCCTGACCGGACCCCCTCCCCCGAGCAGTCCTGTTCTGCCACACTGCCTCGAAGGGCAGGTGTCTGTTGTGACCACTTCCCGACGGGATGGAACCACGCCAATGGGGATACTCCTTGACAGGTATGCTCTCTCCCTCCACGGGGATAGAGCGATAAGGCCTGTGGCACAGGCCAAGGCTGTTCAGCCACTTCTGCAAAGGGGCGCAGCGACAGCAAGCCCAAAGGAACAACAGCTAAGGCTGTTTGTCAATTTGCCCAATAGGCAAAGAAAGAGGATGTAGGGCAACCGCCCGTGTCGTCCACACACTGGGGCAACGGACGGGCCCTCACAGTGGCTGTATCCAGAGCCAAGGGTCATGGCCATCTTTAGGCTGGAGAGGAGCCGCACAGGTCCCACAGCCGGCAAGGTTAAACCTAAGCACGAGTCTGAGGGGACCCTGCCCCACTAATCGATGTGGATTACGAAGTCAGTCTGAGCGGGGCGCTCTGCTGACTGCTAGAGAAGGGGCAGGGAACAGCAAGAGATAGGGAGTGAGGACACTCTCCTCCCTAGTATTGTAGCGGTAATTACTGGTGTCCCAGCAGTAAGCCAAGTGAGAACACTCTGCTACTGTGGAAACAAGTCCTGTGGAAACAGGTCAGACACAATCCGTCTAGCGTGAAGGGAGCGCTTCTATCTCTTCCTAGAGCACTCTCTTCGCTAGTGCGGTAGCTATGATTCCTGGTGTCCTACCAGTAAGCTTCAGCGGGAGCACTGTGCTACTGTGGAAACAGGCCGGCACAGTCTGTCTGGGAGAGGGGAGCGCAGCGCTCTCTTCACTAGTCCAGTAGCTGTGATCATCGGGGTCCTACCAGTAAGCTTCAGCGAGCACTGAGCTAGTGGGGACTGGTCATGTGGCAACAGGCCAGGCACAGTCTGTCTAGCGAGAGCACTCTCTTCACTAGTACAGTAGCTGTGATTCCTGCTGTCCTCTGAGGAGTCAGCAGGACAGGCACAGTATGTCTAGTGGGAGGGAGCGAGGGCACCCTCCTCACCAGTACAGTCGCTGTGGCTCCTGGCGTCCTAGCAGTCAGCTACAGCGGGAGCACTGTGCTACTGTGGAGGCCGGTCCCTCTGCGACAGGACAGGCACAGCCTGACTTAGTTAGGGGGAGCGAGGGCACTCTCTTCACCAGTACAGTAGCTGTGGCTCCTGGCGTCCTAGCAATCAGCTACAGTGGGAGCACTGTGCTACTGTGGAGGCCCGTCCTGTGGCGAGAGGACGGCACAGCCCGACTTAGTTATGGGGAGCAAGAACACTCTCTTCACCAGTACGGCAACTGTGATTCCTGGCATCCTAGCAGTCAGCTACAGCGCCTGAGCACTGTGCTACTGTGGAGGCCGGTCCTTTGGCGACGGGACAGGCACAGGCTGTCTAGTGGGGGGGAGCGAGGACACTCTCTTCACCAGTACAGTCGCTGTGGCTCTTGGCTTCCTAGCAGTCAGCTACAGTGGGAGCACTGTGCTACTGTGGAGGCCGGACCTGTGGCGACAGGACAGGCACAGCCTGTCTTAGTGGGGGGGGGGGGAGCGAGGACGCTCTCTTCACCAGTACAGTAGCTACTGCGCTACTGTGGAGGCTGGTCCTGTGGCAACAGGACGGGCACAGTCTGTCTAGTGGGGGGGAACGAGGGCACTCTCCCCACCAGTACAGTAGCTGTGGTCATTGGTGTCCTAGCAGTAAGCTACAACGGGAGCACTGAGCTACTGTGGAGACCAGTCCTTTGGAAACGGGTCAGACACGGTCCGTCCAGTGAGAGGGGAGTAAGGAAACTCTCCTCTCTTAGTAGCGTAGCTGTGACTATAGTAGCTGTGCTAGTATAGTAGCTGTGATCATTGATTTCCTAGCAGTAGCTTCAGTGAGAGCACTGTGCTGCTGTGGAGACCAGTCCTGTGGAAACAGGTCAGACACGGTCTGTCTAGTGAGAGGGGAGCACGTCTAGGAAACTCTCCTCACTAGTAGCTATAGCTAGTCTAGTAGCTATGGCTAGTCTAGTAGCTGTGCTAGTCTAGTAGCTGATTAACCAATAATTAATACAATTGTTAGATGTAGCAGGACTTTCTGATGAAATATTTGTATTTTTCCAAATAAATGATGTATTATACTTTGCATGTGCTGCTATGAAAGTGCCTACATATTCTGAGGAAGTGTGAACATTATTTGTGTTAATGTCCAGTTCTTTCTGGAAACACAGTGAGGCACCATCTGTAAAACTGTTTTATTTATATATATATATATATATATGGTGCTCTATAGACCATAGGAGGCTATTGGCCAGTGATGTTCTGTCATTGTAGAGTGTCGAGGATGTTAGTCTCTTCTCTGGGCTGTTGCTGTTCTGCTAGGCTAGGCAGTATGTCTTACATGACACAGCTGGATGAGGGATGCGAGGAAGAGGAGGGGAAGAGATTTAGGGGAATACAATGACTGAGTGAAGGCAGAGATGAGGTGAGGTCCAAGGTGATGATAGAGGTGCATGAAGGAGATGGGAGAAGAGGGGCATGAAGTAAGAGATGGCGGGGAAGAAATAAAGAGGATATGTGGCATGCTTTGATATTCTCTTGGTGCCTGGTGAACAAAGCATGTATCAGCGCTTCAGCTCTTCTGCCTGTTATTGGGTGATGAAACCCCAGTTGCAGTAAATTTAATTTAATCAGAAAAAATTTCCACACAGGCGAGCTGTGAAATTTCATAATAAGTAAGTGTGTGTGTGTGTGTGTGTGTGTGTGTGTGTGTGTGTGTGTGTGTGTGTGTGTGTCTGTGTGTGTGTGTGTGTGTGTGTCTGTGTGTGTGTGTGTGTGTGTGTGTGTGTGTGTGTGTACATGGGCATGGGTGTTGTTATGTGTGTGAGCATTTGTATCTGTGTCTGCATGCTCATGAATGCACATATGGAAAATGATATAATCTTGGGCCCAAGTCAATAATAATATGCAAAGTAGTTGTACTTTGTAGCTGCGGGGTTGAGACATCAGCAATGAAACCACTTTTAATCCTCTATTTCCTCTGTGTTTATCCATTCTTCATAACCTTTTTGAATTTCACTTCATAGCTGTACCTTTGACAGGCTTTAATTTCACACTGAGGTAATTGTCACCTGCTGGAAAGGCTTTTTTTTTTTTTTTTTCTTGAACAATTTTGGACACTTGACTCCCAAGTGTTATGCTAAAATGTTTTCACGTCCTTGTGGTTAAATTGGATTTATTATGTTCAGAGAGGCATTTAATGTTGAATAAATATCTACAATATTCAGCGCTGCAGCTTGCTACTAAATCACAGTCTCAGATGTGTTGAACAGCAGATGTCCTTGTCTTCATGTTAAGTGGTCAACAGGCTATATACGTGTGGTTTTTCATATCCCCAGGTTCCTAAACTCAAAAGCAGGATTAACTGTGTTATAATTTCAAGAAAACAACAGTTTCCGATTATTTCTCCTTCAGGGAACGGTGTCAGATTATTCATTTATTCACGTTTTACAGTACTAACAACAATAGTTTACTCTCTGAGTGTGGAATAATGAATGATCTCTCTCCTTCCCTACTTTTCGCAAAAAAGAAAAGAAACGTGAGAACATATAATTCATTTTGAAGGCAGATATATCTGGGTTTGATTGATGTTTGAATGTTTACATGTCTTGGCTTAATTAAAAGTAATAATTTTACACTCGTTAGCCTCACTTATAGAAACTCCACTACTTTTTATATACATCTTCACAGTCTCTAGTTCTTACATTGTAAATCTGTACACATTCACTTTCCTGGATGTAATGTCATACTTTTAGAATTCTTAACAGGTAAAGCACTAATACATCTTGGCAAGATTAAAATCCTTCATCCTGTCATTCAGGATTAAATTCCCTAATCCTGCTTTACGTTATCAATGCCCCCTAATCAAGATAAAGGTGTCTGCGTGTTTGATGAGAGCAAGTTTAAGCTGATTCCATGTTTGCCCTAGTGGCCAGTTACCCTGCTCCAAATGCAAATCCAGTCATGAAATGTAGGTTAAAGAACCAACCCGGAGATCTTTGAACGATTTTATGAGGCTCGTCAACTTGTTCCCAAACCATAGAGAGCAATCCAGCCTTTTTGTTGGCAGATTGTTGTTCAATTGTTCTGTTGAGTCCATGAAAATCACAAACACAATTGGCAACAAGGGACCACAGAAAACAGTCAGTATTGTGGGTGTTGAACTGTCATGGTGAAGACGGAGCAAAGCATGTGTGCAAATCGCTCAATCTACCAGTTAATCTATGCTCATTAGTTTTGGGTTTGGAGGTAAGAGTTGTGTAAATCGTTTTACATGAAGCATTGTACAGCCATGTTTCATGTAAAGATCTTGATCGGAATAAACTGGGCCCATGACAAGATAATATACATTTTATTTGAAAAGGGTGGTTTAAACCTTTTTGAATGCCATTCAACGGATGGAAACAATCACATTACTTTCGGTTTTCAGAATATTTTTTATGCTCCCTTTGTGCCAGGTTGTCAACGTATATGCCTCGGTAGATGCACCAATGTCTTCCATTCTTTGTCAAACTCTCTCTACCGCCAAGTGGTGCATCTCTCTCAGGGAAGCCAATTTGAAAAGGTGATTTTTTTTTTTTATTTCAGAAAAGAATCGTGTTCAACAGCTTGTTTACGTTGCTGTCACAAGGACACACATATTTACACAGCTGTTTGCAGGATTTATATCATAATGTATATTAATAAATAGTAGCGACAAGGTATTGTATCTATTTGTAGCTATTAATAACTGACAATGTTGAAACAAAGTAAACTTTGTTTTAGTATTATACTGGAAACTGGGAGAACAAGCCTAAACAGATTTACTCACTTCCGTGGTTTAGCCTCTCAACTTCATACAAACTACTGTCAGTTGCCTGGTGCCTGCTGGTCATCATGCTCATGATCACAGAAAGCTTTGCAAGCTTTCATCAGCCAGTTAAAAACTCATTGTAGTAATTTTAAGAAAATCTAATGAAGCCATATTGCAGGGAGGAACTGAATTAGCTGCCTCTCAGAGCATTGTGAGGTTAGACTGGTCTTGATTTACCGCTGCTCTCGAGGGTTGAGGGGAATGTGTCCTAACATATTAATGAAAAGCATGGCATGGTTTGTATGAATATATTGTTACTCTGGAAAAGATAAATGTGGAGGGGGAGAACTACTGTAGCTAAATACCTCATCATAATTTTTTGACAAAGGGCCAGGATTAGGTTGAAGAGCGTGATTGTACTTTCCATGTTAATGATCCTGTTCGCCCCAAGTGCATGAATATTGTAAGATTGTGCTGCAAACAGATGTTTCTCTTGCATTTATAAACAATTGCTTCAGGCAAAACAGTGCACATTTGTAGGATCTTTCTATCTTTTCTCCTCTCAATCTGGAATGCAGGATGGATGTGCTGTGCTGGTTGTTTTTTTCCCACGTGATTCACGTTAGAATATCACTGAAGAGTTTTGTAAAACATGATTCATAAGCACACCATGTGAATGCACGCTACCTGAACGCATACACACACATGTAGTCACTTGAAGCCAAAGTAACTGTCTCCATCATGCCAGTTGTGCATTATGATATTTATCTTATAATTCATATTCTAGTAGATTAAGGTCAAGCCTGCATAGATTCATTGTTGAGCTCGCACCACACTCGGCTTGCTGGTTTACGTTTATTCCCCAGTGGTGGCAGTGTGTCAGAACAGCAAGCCACACAGCTGTCACAGCTACCAGCACAACACCAACAACATACAAGATTACATCAGTACCTTGCCTTCAATAGATTACGAGGATGCAGGTTTAACTAGATAAAATCACAAATGCTGTTAATTGACTCATGCCAGATAATCCAACCCAGAAACTGATGCTGATTACTTTACACTCATTATCGCTCATGAAGAGGTCGTAGAATTCAGGGCACTCAGATACCAGAAAAATAAAATAGCTCCTCCATTGCTCCCCCATGAGTGGCACCTGGTTGCCATGGTCACACTATGGGGGTTGATTTACTGAGGATCTGTTGGCTATGATTAGATGCTAACAAGTCAGACAAGGAAGATAGTAGAAAGGAGGCACTGAAAAAATAAAATTAGAAAACCTATTATGTTTCACACACAGTTTAAGTATGAAAAGTAATCCGGTGATAGTTGTCTGTAACTCACTGAAACCCCCGCTCTAATCTGAGCAGTCAGGCAGCTCTCTCTCTCTCTCTCTCTCTCAACATTTTCAATCAACTGAATGGCTGCGAATAAGGCCTGACTAGTGCCAACGGTGCTAGACACGCTGCAGAAAATACAGCTTATGTTTGGACAACCCACCGGCGCCTGATGGCCCACTCTCTGCTTGTCACGTCAAGGCCCTCAAATTGAGCTAGAATCAAGTCTTAACGAGAGCTGTGGGATCAAATTGACTAAACTTCAATTGTGCCTATTTATTTCATCAGTGTTAAGTCTTTTCTAAATTGAAAATGTGTTGTTGATGCAAAATCTTGGCCCTGGAGGCGATTTTCTGATTGTCTACGCAGGCGACAGCAGCAAATGACCACACACATACGTGAGGCACTTTTTGAAAGCACTTCCATACATTCAGTAATCTGAGCTAGACTGTATGGCCATGCTCACTTGGATGTGGATAGTGAAGAAGGTAGAGCAGAGGAAGAGCTGGAAGACAGCCTATTAGGTGCCTATCACAGCTGTTGTCTCTTGACAGGATCTGCTCAGGCCTCTTTCTGTCTGTGAAAGTGTGTGTAATATGGTAAAATCTTCCTGTGATCACCAAGGCTAGGCTGTCTTCACCTCATATCTCCAGGCTGTGTGAGACTCAGAGAAATACCCCCCCGCACACACACACACACACACACACACACACACACACACACACACACACACACACACACACACACACACACACACACACACACACACACACACACTCTGCCCTTCATCTTCTCCACCTTCCTCCCTTTTCCCTCAACACCCCCCTCGCCTTTATCTTGACCTCTTTTCTCCTTCTGTCTTTCCTTGATCCATGCCTTCTTACCGCCTCCCTTCCCATTCTGCCTTACCACTCACACACGGCATTGGACTCCCCATGATCCTCCCTGGTCCGCTTCTCAACTTTTCAACTTGACCGATCCCCCGCTCAGTCCATAGTATTTCCCCACGCTTACACCCACGGTGCCGATTCATCAAGATGCATTTTCCCTGTAGTCACCTGGCTTCTATAGCAACCGCAATGTATACGAAACAGACATGACCTCTCTCGCTTTTTTGAGGAACATGCTTGTAGACATGAACGTTGTTGCACAGATACAGGTAAAAGACACGTTTCCCTCTCAGTCGATTGGAGCGTTTCCAATTCATGGCACTGGCAGTGGTTTCTAATGTAAAGCCAGCAAGAAATCAGTTTGAATGCACAACCACGGAGTCTGATTCACTGCAGTTTAGATGGCATTGGACTTAATTGTGTTAAGTCCAATGCCTGTTTTTGTATTTAAAGCAACCTTCTTTTTCTATGATTGGCCCAGGCTGAGGGTTTGATTATAATTGGTTTAGAGGCTGACAGAGAAGTCCATACAGTTCCATTAAATAGAATAAGAAAAAAGCCACTTGAGGTGCTGGATCAAGGTTAAATTTGTGTGCTTCGTTTATATTTTATAACATACCCATTTCAGAATATTTTGTGTTTTTAGAAATAATTAATTAGTAATTCCATGAAAAAAAAAATGATATTCCGAGGTCAGAGCATAACACATTAAATCGTCATAAAAGATGAAATGACAGTGGTTCCTGATTATTGTTATCTGCAGTCCTTCAGTATGCCCTCCTTTGTGGCAGCAGACTTCCACTGTGTTTTTGTCTATCAAATAGGACTATGTATCTCTTGAAATGTGTGAAACAGAGGTGACCTTGACATTCTCTTCTTTGGAGCTAATGTTACCATTGGCCAGCACTATTGACTGCAGCATACACACAGCTGTATTTAAGCAGAGTAATCCTGTCTTACTAACAAAAAAAACTAATGTGAATGTAAATCAGCCGTTATTGCCACACATGTACACAGCACAGCACACAGTAAAGTGTAGTTTCTGCATTTATCCGTGCTAGTATTGGGAGCAGTGGGCAGCTCCAGCGCCCGAGGAGCAGTCTGGAGGTCCTCTGCAGTGCCCAGGAGGTGAACTGACACCTCTCAAGCAACGGGTCTATACTCTGTCCAGGAACTTGACCCTCAGCTTCCCGATCCAAGTCCCCACGGACTGAGCTATGGCCGCCTCCATAGCAACTATACCAACAATAGATCACACATTCTTATGAAATGAGTCACTGTGAACATATTGGACACTGTTGCTGCACACACATTATGTGCATAACCTGCTGAACCTATTGCTGCTGTTAGTTACATAGCCCTTACAGAGGCACACTTCATTAATCAAAACATAATTTTCTCTTGCGGTTAAATTAAATGATAAAAGGGTAAAACTGAAGTTATACAACTCTTTATGTGTGTAGAAATGTGTACCTGTGCATATTTGCATATTTCTGTGTGTGTAGAAATGTTTGAACGCACTGATTTGTGAGATTTTAGAGTAATGATGTTAATGCAGGCTTGGCAGTAGGCAGTGGTCTTTCTGTTCATCAGAAAACTCATTTGCTATTTGTCATCTTCCAGTGAGAAAGAGGGAAATGTTTCTCACGGGAGGCTTTCAATTCTTAGGTTTACTTTCCAATATTTTAATGATATTAATAATCTTAAACTTCCAGTTTCACAGGTTGGTTACAAATAAAAACAAAAATCATATACAATGGTAATACATACAATCTTAATGTTCATCGACCAATCTACTCTGACACAGATGGTTTATGTTTTATGATGCCTGAAATCACCTTATTTCAGGACTGTGGGCGTGTATGAACTACACTTGATTTACATCTCCCTCGCTCTTCTGTTATTTATGTTGCACCTGTCAGGGCAATAGTCATTTACACCTCATAGAGTTTTGGTAACATCTTATAATCATAGCTCCACCCAACGTCAACCTGAACAGAGGTCTAATCAAAGTGCCTTTAAGTGTTGCTTAACTGTGTATTACTACTGCCTAGCTTGTCTGCCTTAATATCACAATATAGCTGTGTATTATTATTATACAGATAACTAGCTAACCCTGCTTCGATTATTATATTAATAATTATTATTATGTGTGTCTCATATGGGATTCCCACAAATAAGTTAAATAACTGGATTAAACAATCCAGAATTCAAATACCTAAATATTTAACATTTCAAAGGTTTATCTCCTAAACACAAGAGTGCCTCTTCTGAAAAGTTCATTCATATTTTGGTGAGGAGAGAGACTTTATTCAGTTACCTAGTAGTACAGAAAAGTACCTTTACCAGTAGTATCTTTATGTGTCCTTGTGGAAGAGTGAGAACTAACTTCCTAAAACCGAAGGACTGTCTTCATGCATTGGCACATTGTCAAACCTTTTTGACTGTGCTTCTTCAGTAAGTATTGAATGCAATTCTGCACACGTCTGTTTTAGTGAAGGATTGTGAATCATATCTAGGTTCCATTGGAGATCTTCTAAGATTCTTCAGCAACAAAAAACACTTGCTAGGCTGCTTTATATCTGTACTCTTTTCTCTGCATAACATACATCTAAATGATTATGCTTAGTGGGCAGCAAGAACAGAAGCACCACCTTTCAGATTACAATCAATTTTACAAATATAATTAAATCAAATTGTTTTGTTATTTTTACTCCTTTTTCATTTTCTCTCATTATCTCAGTGTCAGGCTGGAAATATGTCGGCTTTGTAACCTATTGTATGCATCTTGTGAAAATAACATTATTGTTCACTCAAGGGGAAATTTGTCTTTGGCTTCTCCAAGTAGAGCAAAACAAAGCGTGAAGACGGCAGCGCCATGCAAACGTGTAGTTAAAAGCAAGTATATGTCTTACCTTACCGCTCCAACCTCTGGTGGAAGTGTTGGTGAATGCCAGAACATACAGTTTGTAAAACCTGAGGAATGTGTGTCTTGTCTTGTTCAAGGTCGTTTTTTATTTTTAACCACAAAAGCCTGATTGTAATCATGACTCCCTAACCTTGGGCAAATATTATGCATTGCCTTCGCATAACAATACCTTAACCGCAGAGGTGGTAGATCAGATAATGCTGGGATTTTGTATAATTTGTTTTTTGATGGTCATATGGGTGATTTTGAAAGGGAGACAGTATATTGTATAAAAAATGTCGAACTTGCTGTTATAGCTATCTAAATGGTGATCATGCCCTTGGTTTGTGTTTTGGTTAATGAGTTGTGTAACTTCAGGACATATTTGTATCTAACTGTTAATGTGTATAACTATATTTTGACTCTGCAGCTAACACAAGCTGTTGCAGTCAAGCCTGAAAAATGTCTCACTGACTTTGTAAGGCAGATAGAATACTTTAACTAGAAACATATATATACACATTTTCTTAAACTATTTAATATTTTTCAAAATATTATGTTAACTTGAGCCTCGTTCAGGAAATGCATTATTTAGTGGCATTTGACTGCTATTTATTTATGTTTACAGAAGCCGTTTTTATTTCATGTTGGCATTTTTGTCACTTTATGTCATCATATAAAGTCATGACAGAATTATTGTTACTAATCCCTGCCTCCTCAAACTAAACACCTGCCCTTACTCATGCCCATGACTTGACAATCCCTCACCTCCCAGACAACATTCCTTTCTTACTTGAAAAGCAATTTGCACGCCGCTATTTTTGTTATGGGATTGGCACACACTCCATGCAATTATTGTCCACTTGACACAGGCATTTTGGCAGAGTATCTTTCGCATAAAGACAAACAAGTGTGCTTTCAGGAAAGAATTGTGTTTGTCCTACACATGACCTTGTGTTTTGTGCTTGTTGGTTGTACTGTAAAAATAGAAAGCAAGGCTTTCTATCTGAATCTAAAGCAGCTGTCACAACCACTTAAGCTGCTTTTAGTCAAATAAGTTGGCATTCACTTAGCTTTTGTATTTATCTGTACAGGTCCTTTAATTATTTCAGAGTTGGTTGGGCTTAGGACAGATACTGAGCTGCTGCTGGAGCACTGTTTGCTGTATCTGGCGCTCACCTCCATTATCCACCACCCTGCAGGTTCAAGTCATTTCTCTCCCTGACTGTGCACTGCCACAGAGGCAGGTTAAACCTGTGATTGTTTCCAGCCAGGCTTCCATGATGGATGACTAGCTCAACTGCTTAATATGATGCCTACAAACCATAGATACCTCCAAGAACTGTGCATGGATACAATGGTCTTACCGCTTGGGCTGGTTTCCTTCTTCCATTAAGTTCATTGATGGGTGGTGTACTGGGTAGATTCAATTGAATGCAGGGCATTAACTTGACTTATATGGCAAGAGACCTGCAGCCTAAGGTATATAGTCACAAGACATGGCTACATCTGGAATGTGTCAGATAATGGCTGTCAAGGCACATTCAGCAGAACTGGCTGCGGTGGCCTCTGTTGATGTCTCATAGTGCTGACGGTTGGTGTTCTACTCTGCCGACACACATACGAGTTAGGGTGCACTTCATTGGCTCAGCTTCAAATTGATCAATTGAGCTAATTAGGTCACCTTCTAAGGCCTTTTAAGTAGATGAGACAAACCTTGCACCTTTTCCCCTCCCCTAGCACATTATATCTACTTCTGAAACATGAATTCTCTGTAGGCATCAGCGTGATATCTTTATAAGAAGTATCAGGCGTCCGGCCACTCACTCGTCATTACAGTTTCAGCTGCAGATACAGTGCACAGCAGTTAGTTACGGGTCAAAGCCAAGATTAACAGCCTTTAGTTAATTACATAAGATACTTGACCCACATCAGCATCATAGTATAAACCTATTGAATTAAACAATGGACAACAACACATACATTCCAGTGTTTCCCCCACCGTTAGAATAGGGGGGCGGGGCGCCCCCCTGAAAAAAACCTCCGCCCCCCTGTAATTTTCTCGATAGCGCCAGATCACAAGTCGTCATTTAAGTTTCTCTTTCCTATAGAACAGGTCTACACCTTGTTCTGTTATTAAACAAACTAAACGGCCATATTTTATTGATCTTATCCACACACAGCTTGTCATTTCTGTCTCTACATGGTCGCATTAACACTTCTCCTCTGCTCTGCGTCGCGCACAGCGGAGTTCCGCCCTGATGCGTACAGACACGTGCGCGCGCACACACAGGTGAGCGCTGAGCACACAGCAGCGGACAGAGAGCGTCGAAAAATATGTCGCGTGAAAAGCAGACCGCTATATCTGCGTTATAAACGCTCCCAGGGTGAAGATGGCAACAGCAGCTCTCATGTGAGGAGCAACGGAGCAGGTCTCTTTCACCTGGAGCAGCTCTCTGAACACAGAGCAGCTCTCTTGCTCCAGGTGAAAGAGCCAAAGTGCTCGTGTCTTGTACCAACAATGAGCTGCTGGCTTCACATATTACAAAAGTACAAAGTACACAGATATAAAACTAAGTCATTAATAAATACATGGAGAAAAGCCTGTACTTTCGGGTAAATGTTTACGTTATGCCGTTAACAGGTTACGCTTGCGCATGCGCATAGCGACTCGCCGACTTTTGGCTCTTTGCCAGAAGTCTCCGTGACGTCCTTCCTGCTGCTGCGTGTCTCAAAACAGAAAACAGATCTCAGATCAACGTTGAGCATGAATTGTATCAAATCTACAACCCCGTTTATAAAAGATGTGTAGAGGCTCACTGCTCCACTAATACTGATGCAACCTGATGCTCACATATCTGCACTCATTCTGTTTTGTTTGGCAAAAAAATAAATAGCTTATTGTTTTCCACAATGAGCTATTTAGTAGTAACTAAATATTAGTTATTTTTTGCACAGATATAACTTTATTTTCATTGTTCTAAGTGATTGCAATTTAAAAATAAAAAAAATGTCTGATGGAGCAATCTGATTTACTTGAAAGTGATTGCAATTTTCTTTATTCTGTTATTTATAAAAGCACAGATGGAGTCACAACATGAAGTTATTTACAGAAAAGGTTTGAGAACCACTACTTTAAGTGTTTGTGTCGGTGTCCTCGCCGTCGCCCCCGCCGTCGACCCCGCCGTCGACCCCACCGCGCCCCCCCCCCCCCTGAAGCTGTAAACCTAGGGGAAACACTGCATTCAAAACATTCTTGATCCCATCAGCAAGCTGACTGCCACAAGGATCACCCTCCTTCATTTCTTTCATGCAAGACTTGGGAAATGGATTTCATGCATCTCGCTTCTTTGCTTCACGACTGGTCACCCTGTTACAAAAATGAAATACCAATATTGAGCTAAAGGAAATGTTACTGAGGATTATGTGGTTGGGATGATAATAGTTATCATATTTTATAGTGTTCGACACCGCATAAAATAGACAATTGATGGACACTGCATTATGTTTGTTTTTCGAACATCATCAATGTTTAAGTCATTTTCAACGTCAAACAAAAGCCCAACACGCTGAATGTGTGCTAAAAATGAGCAGTGGCTTTGCCAGTCGGTGGTTGAGTGAGCAATTACCTCATCCACCAGATGTTTTTTACACAGAACCATCCGAGAAGCCGTCATTGGAAACTTTTTAGATAAGGGTAGGCACTTTCGAAGAATACATGGTGTAGGTAATTGGATAAACCATCTGTCAATCAAACTCCTACTGAAACCAGTCGGGAGAAGAGCAAAAACTTATTTTTCATCGATAAAAGCATTTTTCGTGCATAAAAATAAAGGAAATACTCTCCCGTTCTGACGCTGATGCTATTAGAGCAACTACGCTAACCCTTTAGGAGCTGTTATTGTTGTCAACTTGAACACATCTAAACCACGCCATAGCTGCCAGAACCTCGTCACAGGAAATGCATGACTTGAAGCCTGACATGATGTATTTTCGTGTGATCTTGTGACATCACTAGAATCCAGAAGGCGTGCAAGGTAACTCTCTGATATTAATGGGTGTAATTTTGATGTGTGTATCATGGGAACGAGCTGGGGTAAGAGCAGTGTGTCCTTAATGGCCGTGGCTTTACACGGCAAAGAAAACAACCAAAGAGCACAAAGATATGCCTATAATTGTGGCATTAGAAGGATTTCTGGCTTGTACCTCTTTAGGGGAAGAGCACACAAGGCCTTGGGGCCTTTCAGCACGAACGAGGAGAGACAAATAGAGAGGGAGGGAGAGATTGACAACTTCACAAAACACCAACATATCAAAGCACATCCATGCAGTACACCAAAGAGTGCATTCATGCAATAGAAACATACTTGCTGTACTGAATGCTATGATTGATGATATTTATTGATGGTCAGTTTTTGCACTTGCTTCCATATAACTTAGTTATTAATATACCAAATTAAATATGGTCAAAAATGTCAGTATGCAGTGTTGATGAGCTCTTCTGTCCCTCAATGCTCTGTGCATAGGAAACAGAGGAGCTACCAACAGAAGGAGAACAATGTTTATAACTTTCACAGAATCTATTGTAGACTGCACTTCAGGTCTATTGAGCACAATTGTGACACGGTCTACTAGGAAAGATGAGTACTCTCAGAGCCGCTCCCTCATTTCCACCACAGGGTGTGTCCTTGAGCAAAGCATTTAACTTCCTAAATTGCTTAGACAGAGCTGCTCAGGGGCTGGAAGAAAAACCTGTGATGGTACTGGGAAGCTGTGAGTGTGGCAGCTTTGCTAAAAAAACAGATCCATTATCTGCAATAGATAAACTAAATGAAGGTTAAAATAAATCTCCCAAGTTCACGTGTAGTGTTGAACTAAGTCCATTTTCTGTATGATGCCTGTGGTTATTTCCTTAAAAAGTTCACTAAAGGTCACTATAGGGTTTCTACTGTAACGTGAGTCACTGACTTAACTAAGATACATGTGTAAGCCAGTTCACTTTCTACCTAGGACCACACACAGCAGTTGTGTGTGTTGGTAACATCCTTGAGCAATACTGTGCACCTGTGTACACAGTCTTAAGTCCTGAATAAGACCGCTGCCACAAATATTTGATGATAACAAGGAAAAATACCCTGAATAACTTGCACATTATTTCATTTGCCTGGCATCTAAATGTTCCCTCTTTAGCAACAATGAATTCATGAATAATAGTCATCAGAATGACTGGCCATTAGTTTTCGGGTGCTACTATTTCTATAAATATAAAACACCTACGAATCTAGCCTGCAGTTTGACCCTTACAGCTGTTTAACCAAGCTGTTAGGAGTTGGGGAGGCATTGATTTTTAAATCAAGTTGGTTTCCCTCCAATGTGTTTGGCCACCTGGGAGCCGTAGCTACCAGAGTCTGCCAAGGAACTGGTTTTCAAGCAACACCGCCTGTCTGCTCATGACTTGTGTTTCCGCTTCCATCACTGCCTCCCTTTCAGTTGCCCTTGGTGTTGCAGTGCAGTACAGTATGATTGAAATGTATATCCCCCTGGAGCCTTCCGTGGCTCTAAGTCATTGAGTACAGAGTGTGAAGGGCATCCTACACACGGAGGCAATTCACACACACAGGTTAGGGTCAAAGCACATAACACTCATATACGAAACAGACAGAGAATTGGTAGTATTGCAGTGGCGCACATCGGGAATGGTAGCCACTTGAGATAGATAAGATGAGCATTTGTTCCACATCCATTCATTTGATTCAGCTTTGCTCTCCCTGCCCCCCTCA
The DNA here is from genome assembly GCA_038501785.1 of Myoxocephalus aenaeus. NCBI lineage: Eukaryota > Metazoa > Chordata > Actinopteri > Perciformes > Cottidae > Myoxocephalus > Myoxocephalus aenaeus. The sequence continues at coordinate 2,443,227 of JBAMJR010000124.1, read as the reverse complement.
TTCTTCTTTCTTTTATTTCTCTTCTTCCTGAAGTTACACTGATTGCTGCCTTTCCACAGGCCACTGTGTAACGAGCTTACTGTGCCTCTCCCTCCAGGAAATTGAAAACACTGCACCAATCAGACGCAATTGTAGGTGTGAGTGCAATAATTCATTAAATTGTATTGTGCATTATTATTTTTTATGCTTAAAATGTACATATATGATACAATAGCAGTTAGCATTGTGTTATTTAAAGACTAATTTTGAATACATTTTACTCATGTAAGTGCTTCCTATCTTTATCAGAGGCTAGAGGCACGTTGCCCTTCCTCTTTTTTGAGAGTCTAGAAGGAGATCAAAATGACTAAATCATAGGTTCAATAGGTTGAAATAAACCATTACCAAATCTCAGTGAAATAGTGGTGGGGGGAGGACAGACTCCTGCTCCTGAATCTCTTGTATCAATTAAATGTAAATCTTTTGTTTTATTTGTTTTTGACCATCACACGTAAAATGATGTTCCAACACAAGGCATCTTCTCTAACCAATCAACAACCAGAATACAATATTGACATTGCATTGATCCAATTATAATTTCCACACTTTATTATCTTTAATTCTGGCTTTTTGGCGTCATGCCAACTGTAAATCAAGCATCTGATTTACAGTATATTCTTAATTGCGGTGATATAAGTGGAGTGGTAAAGTCTGTGGCGGCTGAGCAGAGCAAGGTTACTGCTACATTTCCCCTTATTGAGATAGTATTTGGTGAGCGATTTATTACCTGTCAAGTCACTCCCATCTGCTTATGGTCTGATTGGCAGTAAGTGAGCAAAGGAAAATGGGCGGATGCTTCTGATGTCCTTGCCATCTAGTCTTGTGTAATTGTTTCTCCTCCCCTTGTACTGTGCTGTAGCTGCCTTCGGTTGAGACTTTATGAAGAATGTACAAACTCACTGCGTGGCAGAGCTAAATGGTAAATTGACTTTTTACATGTATATAACGCCTCTCTAGTCTTCCGACCACTCAAAGCACTTTACACCACATGTCAACATTCACCCATTTACACACAGTGTAATACACTGATGCACATTCACACACAGACATTCACACACCGATGGCACAGCCTTCGGAAACAAATTTGCGTTGAGGATCTTGTCCTAAGTGAAGGAGAAGCCAGGGATCAAACCATTGATCTTCTGTTGGTGTGATTATAAGTTGCACATATTGTACTGACATGACACATATGCTCATGACTGATTTTCCGTTGTTAAATATTGATGGGTCGGGCTCACCTGAGATCATCCTTAATTCTGCCTTTTTCTGCCCCTCTGTCTTTGAAGACAGTTGCGTCAGTTTTGGCCAAACTTTCATTTTGTTCCCATTTTTCACTGAAAGTTTGGGAACCATCTTACAATATCGCTGTCTTCATACTGCTTTAAGTCTTTACAAGTTCAAGCTGATACACTGATACACCTTTGCTATCTGAAATGAGTTCCACACCTGTTGTTTGTATATTTATTTTCAGGTTTGGTTATTGATACTGTCATATTGTGTGAATGACAGTATAGTGCAATACAACATTGTCTGTCAACGGGAGTTTTGGATGTAGAGCTGTAGAACAAAAAAAGCTGCCTCTCACAGTTAAAAACATGCAAAACAGGTGAATTTGAGACTAAGTAGTAAATAGAAGTGAGTTTGTAACTGTAAACCCTCTTTTAGACGTACACCCTATCAAGTCAATTGAGCTTCCCTGCTTTCTGAATCTTGAGTATTTGGGAAATTAATTAATAATATTTTCGGATTGGTCAATGAATTGCTTTGCTAGAGTCTTCACTTGTTACTCTCTATCTAGACTGTAAGTTGGCAGTGTTGATGTGATTGCAGGAGGTTTGCAACCCAGAGCCCCAGGATGGCACGGCTGATTCAGCTACTGTAACAAAGATAGCAAGTACAGTGTGACATGCAGAACAATGGGTGCCGGGTGCGCTTCAGATGAATACACTGGGGACTTGTGTACACACATTGCTATACGAGATCTATGAGCCCAGTAAAATATGGAAGGGCAAATCATATGTTTGACTAGTAACACTAGTTTTATTGTTTCCTTCCAGTACACTCAATCTCTGAGTTCTTGACTGCTTGCTTCTTTTTTCTGTGAGCAGAGTGGGGCATCCAAAGGTAGAAACCATATCTGATACAGTTAAATTGTTTAGGAAAGAAAAATACTGCAGAACAATATAGAAAACCCCACAAAGCATATATTCCAAGTCTTATGTATGCAGTACAAATGGGTTTCCCTAAAATATTGCTAATTGAACCACTGCAAAGTCTGGCCAAATGCCCTGGGCTCCCCACCAATCAGACAATTGGATGAAGTCCCTCATTAGTGTAATGTCAGCCAGGTTTTCTCAGACTCACTACTTCTATTCAGATTCCATTTCATGAACTGCTTCAGAGTCGTTTCCATCAACCTTGTATTGCCCCTGACAGGGAGACCACTGAGATTTGGTGTTAATAAAGTGTGTGTTTACTGCTGGGAGATGTTGGTGAGCATCGGGCTGGCTCTGACAGTCCAGTTCATTCCAGAGCAGAAACTCTGAGGTCGGTTCAGAGAACTGAACACATACAGGTTTTTCCATATACAAATACCTTCTCACTTTCTCGTTTGTTGACTTTATTGTTTTGTTCTCATGTCGAGACATTTCAAATAGACAGACAGATGTTCTCTATGAACTCACTGCAAACATTCACCCAAGGAGTATACATATCACATGCATATTAATTTCCTGCAGCTTCTCAAAAACCTCCTTGAACATTGGTCACACATCACTTATTTCCATCTACAAGTTGCTTTTGTGCCAGTTCTGAGACTCCCAATGCAACAGGACATGAATAAATGCAAATATGTGAGGCTCATTATGCATCTGACTTGCCTTTGCTTCAATCTGTCAGTTTTAATGGGCCATTGGCAATTGAATTACACGTCGTTTGATGTTGATTGACAGTTTTGATATTTGGATTGTGTTAACTGTTGCTCTGACAGGCAAGTCAAACAGCTGTCAGCCCATCCTGGCCTGTCAATTGTTGATCCTACTCATCTTGCCTTGTTGACATAGTCCAGACAACGTCACTGTTGTATTGTCTCGTACTGTATGTTCTTACTGGATGGGGAGTGGTTGTCTTTTGGTCTGAGTTAATTGGGCTAAATAAGAGAAAAAAAGATTAATACCATATTGGTGTCATGGGATGCAGAGCAAATTAGTGCGATAGCCGGGCAGTCAAACATGATTATTATCTCAGGTCAGATTCCATTCCATTGATCCATTACCCCATCAGTATATATGGTGTGAGGGTCAAAGTAAAAACTGCTGTACTTTATTTATACAGTACAGCATGTTTTAATTTGGTGTGTTTGTGTGTGAAGTTTGTAATTTAGTGCATAAATTGATCCCTACAATATGAACCTTTCTCACTGTTCATTTTAATCTACTTGCGAGATGCAAATATAGAAATATTGTGCATATTTCCCCCAGTTGCACACACACATTCTCACACAACACAGCGAGCAGCGGGTTGAGATTTGACAATGAGATTAAGGAAAGATGGTTGTATTGCTTCAGAGTATCTGTTTTGCTCCACACACTGTATATATACAATGGCCTATTTGTCAACTATGACACTGATACTTAACAGGAGTCTGTGCTGCAAGACTTTCGGTGTCACGCTGTGGCTTTCATAAAAATGGGATTTAACCAAAAATGGATTTTATGTGGGCATGCTGAATTACTGTGTTCAGCATAGACCAGCAAGTGGAGAAAGACATATTAGTACTTTTTCACAAGGAAGAATGATATGCCATTCTTGAATATAGTAAAACAAAAACAAAAATTTGTCTTTCCAATATTTTCCAATTATTCAGCTAAAAGAATGAATGCAAATTCAACCACTCCAACATAATTATTAACATCTGTAACCTATTTATCTGAGTCGTTTGTCTGTTGTTCCAGTTCTTTCCCTAAGCACTAAGACATTCCTTTTAAAGCTTTATTGTATTTCTCTCTGCAACTAACTACATGTTTTAGTATTTTATTTAGACCTTTTTTAATTAAACCTTTGGCTAATAGGGGGAAGACAAAAACATAAAAAAATAAGCTGATGGGTTGTCTACTTACACGTGTGGAGCAACACTATTATCACATGTTCTATTATATTGTATCTTGGTTCCACAGCAGATATGAACAACACAGCTTCAGAATTGTTTGTTTGTTTTTTCTCTCTCCATTCACTCAGTTCTTAGCCATATTTTCTTAAAGTCAAATACCATTTTTAAAGGCCTTTAGGATCAGGAAACCACAGCATACTGTCTGTATTATTCTGTATTCTATATCTGAAACCTTCTCACTGTTTTTAAAACCGTGTTCACAACAGCTATGATTACACTGCAGTCCCCTTTTCTCTGATTTCATCTCACCATCTCAGCCTGCGCTGGTTTTTCTGTGAGGAAAGAAACAAAAGAACAGTTACAATAGCTGGGTTTTATTTCATGATCCTCAGCCTATTCAGTATTCAGGGGAAGCTTATAGTGAAAATGCAATGGGTACAACTCTATACAGTATGATTGCCTGTCTGTCTATTCATGCCAACTCCCAGTAAAAGTAATCTGTGCTATTGTTCTCTTCATTCCTGCACAACCCAGTCTCTGCAGGGACTTTTAAAGTTGTTGTCGATTCTGGCGCAAGAATCATATTGTCATGAGGCTTCTATCCAATGGGTGTGACTAAAAATATCTATAAATACTGCAGCAGTGGCCAGTCCAAATCTAGCATTTAATATATAATTGTTTTAAGTGTGGTGCCAGACAGGCAATGTATGACGAACCAAATCTGCCTTCAAGGAAATCATTAAAATGGTCAATTGGTGGAGGGGATGTTTGGACTTCAGGCATGAAGGGAGAGAGTTTAAAGAGGCCGCTTGGGATAGAAAGGAGAGAGAGAGAGAGAGAGAGAGAGAGAGAGAGAGAGAGAAATATTGAGACTCAGACTACCTTTTGTGTCCATATCCACACAATACATGAATAAGTTCTGTAAAATCAAAGTTAAAAGGTCTGAAATTTAAAGGAAAAATAAATATATTGTGACGGACTGAATGACATGTTATGGTAACCTGTTATGTTAAGTGTTATTGTGTACAGGAAGAAGTTGTTCTAGATAAGAGGAATGGTTATTGCATTTACTGAGGTCAGTGAAGGTCTTATAACCTTAGCAGCTGTAAAACCTGTCAATCATCCAAGCTACCTATAGGGGTGGGCGGCACAAGTGAGCGTACCTGGGATTGGCCGAGAGAGTGAGGTGGGATGTTGTTGTTGTGCTGCTCGCCTGTTGAGAGTTAGGCCGTTTCTCAATAAGCGTTCTTCTCTGTACTTGTGTTCTCGTGGACTCGTGAAACGTCATCAGTCGCGGCCCAAGTACTGTTCCAATTCAAAAGTCCGCTTCTCGCCAAGCACAGTGAAAATGCCCGGATGTGACTTGATCCTCCCATTTTACCGGGGATGCATCAGAGCAGAGTTGAGCGTACTTGAGAGAGCCAATATCCCAAAATGCATTTTGGACCAGCAAACGGGGAACAGTGGCGGATGAGAAAACTCACAACTGAAAGTTGACATTCTATAAATACTACCGTTGTTGAGTCACAAAATGTGATTTTAGGATGTTTTCAGGCGAGAAGTTATTTGTTTAAGCATCAAATCTGTGGTCGGTTTGTCCAGACTCATCTTATTTAAAAAGATACGCCGACGGGTTGAGGTCCTGCTGAGGGACCGTGAGCCCCGTCAGCACCGGGCCGTCAGCGCTATGCTGCCCGCCGACAGCAGCTTGATCTCGGCTGGACTTTTTGAAATGATCCGCTGGCTCCGATGTCTCCGTATCGATTAAACATGAGATATAAATCGACCTTGAGGATCTAACAAGCAATCTTTATTATTTATTCAGTCACATTAAATCAGTTTGACTGAGGGAAAGGTTACGATTTATAATTTAAGATTTTAATTTAACTTTTACTTTAAACTACAGTCTTATTACTTTTGACCGAATTGTTTGCAATTATATGTGTATCTATATATATAACATTTATAAACATATTATACAAGGATATGTGTATCTGTATATATATATTTATAAACACAATAATATATATGTACATACAATGATATGTGTATCTGTGTGTGTGTATATATATATATATATATATATATATATATATATATATATATATATATATATATATATATATATATATATTTATGCACACAATATATATACAATGATATGTGTATGTCTGTGAAACCAGTGCAAAAAAAGCAGGGTTGTCATATTTTGTTTGACTGTAAAAATACTTTACAGTGAAGAATCAGAGTAACTCATGACAACACCAGCTGAGGTGGTGACATCATCAAGTCAGCTGCTGTTCCAATTGCAGAAAGACCGTCCTGTGTCCTCCCGTCCTTGAGAGTCTGGACTCCCAAGTCCAAACTCCCAAGTCCAAACTCCAAAAGTTCACAAGTCTGGACTTAGCGTACTTGGTATTGAGAAACGGCCTTAGTCTATGCAGATTGTTTAGCATGTTAAGAGAACCTTTTGCGGCGTTGACTGTTGTTCTTGGCTACGGCCCATAGTAGCCTGTGCGCTGTGGACCGTAAATAAATAGAAACAAGCAAGATAGGGTCTTGTAGTTTTCCTTACCAAGGGTCCACAAACACCTGAGTTTGCGCTCTGTTGGTTTCAAATGCAGATAGGTGGTGCATGTGAACTCTGCTGGCACAGATTAGAAATATCTAAGTGATATTTACAGCTAAGGATACCAAGATAGAAACAATTTATTTTATTTTCTGCAATGACCTAAGTTTGCACCCCTCGTTGACTCAAGTGTGCTGTGTCTTGGAATCACAATATCTACTGTATGTTTCAAAGGAGCAGTTTCTGCTCCTGTAGAGTTGCAATACAGTACAGCCTTACAGGTACAGTACAGGTATGGATCAATCTGTGCTTGTGTGTCTCAGTTCTCATGCGGAACACAAATTGATAGAAAAGATTGAGGAGTTTTGAGAAACAATGCCAATCATTGAACTCATTCTTCATATCCCCCCTGTATTAAGTGTATTGGAATGTGTGTTGAACTCTGACATGAACAAGCTGATCACGATGAAGAGCCTTTAGTGTTACGGATTGCATTGGCTACCAATAGCCTGCCAAGGCTTTTGTCTCTACTCAAAGGTGATTTAGTGAGTAGGCTGCTGTACACACTGTTCCTGAGCTACCATTGACATTAATTTGACATAGTTACTTTCAAGGATATTGAAACAGCTTTGTGTCATTTTTTCTTTTTTCTTTTTACTTCCAATTTAAGTAAACTAAATAGTGTGTTTGTCCGTCAAACATGTTGCAGTTGTGTGTGTTAAGAATCAAGCTAATCTCGAGAAATGCATATTTCCTGTGCTGTTGTAGTACAACAAGTACTCTGGGCTAGCAGTTGTTAGTTCTATTAAGAGTAGTTCACATTGTCTAATACGTGCTGCTCTAGGGTCAGGCTAATTGAACAATAAAGTGTGGGAATCCCTGTGTGAGCATAATGATACAAGCTGTAAGGAGTTTTTAGTACTCAATTCATTTTGGAACAGGCTTCTTATTTGATGCTGTTTTTCTCCTTTTCTGGGCACATCAGGGGAAGGCTTTTTGACAGCCGTTATTTGCATAGTTTTTTTAGGAAAGGTCTGTGAAATGATCTTGATGTGTTGACAGTCAGATCCAACAGTTCTCCAGGGCTCTCCTGAGCAATAACTCAGTATAAGGTAGTCTAAGAACCCACATGCTCCGTCTTATTGTCCATCACAGGCAGTGAGCCAGCAAATGTTATCAACAAAATAAACGCTAGGCAGACGAGATTGACATAATCCTGATTTCATAAGGTTTTCACATTGACAGGGTTTGATTTCCTCTAGCCAGTGTGTGCCATAACTCTGACATAATTTCCAATGCCAACAATATGAGTATTATATATCTATATTAATATACATATATGTATATAATTATTCTTTTTTTCTTTAACGCTTTTTATTCCTTTTAGTTAAATAAGTTCAGTAAAAACACTGTTAACACAGTTCATTTTTTCAGGGTGTAAGGAAGGTTGCGAACATAAACACACACACACCGAGAGAGTTGCATATAATGATAATAATTAACTGGCTCATATGGTTTCACACTAACTGCTTAGAAAGGGCAGAATGCTCTTCTTTATAAAACTTTATATTTTAATTGGTAGTTGTGAACCAAACGGCTTGATGATATTGAATGGATAAAACATACCATCCAAAGGAACTTTTTTCATACATAGCTAGAGTACACGCTGTAAGAGCCATTTTGTGGTGTTTGATTTATGTTGGCCCTTCCACCACTGGGTGGCGTAGGGCCGACTTCAACTGAGTCGGCCTTATATAATCAGGAGTGGCATTAGGGCCAGGTGTTGCTCGTTTTGAGGAAGCAAACTACGGTGTGACAGTGCTGTAACAGAGAGAGGCAAATGTTTATGGTTTATTTTATGATTTGAATATACGCAATTAAGTTCTGCCGATGAGGTTATTATTTCGTTTTGTAAGAATACACATGATGGACGTTACAACTGGACATTGTCATTAATGAAACGCGTCAGGCACGAGCAGCCAAGTAGTGCCTTAGGGTTGAATAAGCAACGGGGCTATACATTATCTTGAACTATCAGATGCTATCAATCTTCTCTCTGATAAAGCTTGTTGTCCATGTATTGCATGAAATCTACCTTCAATAGGCTTCAATAGACAGATTTTGCAGTGATTCAAGAGACCCAGAGAAACGCATGGCCTTGTTGTACAAAAGTAACTTACATCAAAACAGAATAGTTTTGTTCTGTGGACCATGACATCAGCATGTTACCAATCTGCTGCTGAGATTCATCTCAACAGTGTTATAGTGCACACTAGTATACAAGTCAGCAGAAGTACACACTAAAGCCTGAGGCCATAAAAAAAAATGAAATGAAAAAAGAAAAACAATGGTTCCTCACACAAAAAATAAAAATCCTTCCACTGCACACAGGAGTCTGAACTCTGTTCTGTCCACTGTGTTGTTGTAAACATTTATAGCACTTTGGCGAGCTGCCACCAGTTCTTGCAAGACCTCCCCTAGGTTTCCAGACCCCGCTTTTTGATTTTTCTCCTTTAGTGAAGTCCAGGTGGCCAGCTGAGACGCTTGCCCAAATCCAGAAAAAAGCCACTACCTAAAGAGACAAGACAAATGTGCTAGCATTTCTGAAATAACCAACAGGTACAAAGACAGTGGAGTGGACTCCTCCTGAAAATGACATTGTGGCTACATTTGCACCTCTGCTGGCGTTGTACCTGTATGAAAATAGAAGCCTGAGTCTATTGAGTCTGGCTGTGCTAATCTTGCTGCCTGCCATCTTCACAGGTGTACCGTCTAACATTTGGATGATTTGTTCTCCATGCATCTAACAAATCAAACTGGCTGACTATATTTGGAAAGATGAGTCAAAAGAGACTTTGTTTTTCCCCTCCTGTCCAACGTAGAGTCTTTTATTAATTTCCCTTTCAGTACAATACTGTCACTGTGGTTGCACTGACCTGTAGTCGCTGACCTCTCTCAACTCAAAAACGGTCTATTTTCTGCAACATAAACACTGATGACACACAGTACCCTGCCCTCTGTCCCTGACAAGCAAACACCCGTGCCTTCACTTTAATAAAGATTAAATAGCAGCGCCTACCTTGATAAAAAGAGAACAGGACTTCTATTTATCAAGAATCTAAGAATAATTTCAAGGAATCGTGAAGAGTGAAAAAAGGACTTAAAATACCATGAATACATTGTTTTTCCTTTTTTACACTCTTTCACACTCAAATTGTGTTCTGACATTAATGATGGTGTGTTGTGGTTTTTCCTCAATATTTCTGGGGTGCAATCAAAATATTGAGTCTGCCAGACTGAACCACGCTTAATTTGATGCAATACAAACTAAACAAAATATAAAAAACGTGTTACATCTATGATGTAATCTTAAACCTGAAATAAACTTCTTTTTTTTCACACACCACTTACACATCTTCACCTTTATAAGTTGATGTGGAAACCTTGTCAGTAAACTTTACCTTATACATCCTGTAGAAAATAATAATCCATCCATTTGGAGTCATGTTTCTGGCCACAATTCATCACACGTGTTTGGGTCCAAATAGCACATTATGCAAGGTCCCTATGTGCTCATCGTTCCCTCTATGCCACAGACATCAAAACAAAAACCCAAGAAGAAAAACCAGCAAAGAGGGGAGAAAAGTAGTCAAAACTTGCATTAGCCTAAGATTCACTATGCAGCTGTTTCACACTCTCACTAACAGATTCCGAGCATGCAACAGTAGAGACAGACAGATGGAGAGAGCGAGAGAAGGAAAAATACTTTCTGCAGGTCAAACAGTCTGCTGCACTGCTCTGGATTTTGTGTGTCCCTCTTCATGTGGGTTGATGTATAAATGGTGTGCTCTGCTTTGTATATTTTTCAGGTGGCTGTGACAGGGGCACCCCCGGGGCAGGACCCATGAGGAGTCATAGAAGATGCTCACAGCCTGGGCGCTTCTGCTCTTCTTAGCCATGTGGGTGAGAAGCACCTCTGCTGGCCCGCTCTCCTTCAGAATCGGTAAATTTCTATGACTAAATTGCAATATTGTACAGTCTGGTAGCAGTGGAAAAACTGTTGCAGACACACGTTGACCCAGGAGGTCTTATTTTAATGGTTCAGAGAGAGAGAGAGAGAGAAGCTCACACTTTTAGGACATCCATACATGCATAAAATGATTTGTATTTTCCATATTAATTGATAAATCTGTGAATGAATGAATTTCAAATGTAATTATCAAGTTTGTGTTTAAAGCAAATTGCTGTTCGAGTGTCAGCTCAAATTGATAGAACAGTATAACCTCACAGTCTCTAATGAGAAAAATTGGCTAAAGAAATTCAATCAAAAGTGTTGAGAAAAACCCATGTTTCCCCAGTCACATATGGCTGGAGGTATCAAGTGGCTACGACTTTATGTGTGGATTTAACACAGTCCTAATTGGCTCTGAAATACACTAGGCCCAGCATAGACAAAAACAAATTTGGTCTATGGTGTATTGCAAAGACAAATTAATTAAATATCTGTGTAGAGTTTAATCATGTAAGGCTATAAGACAATGTACCACATGCATCCATTGCACAGGTCTATTTGGAATATGTAACCATGGTTTTAGTCCTGACTGTCAGCTGGGGCGACTGTGGCTCAGTGGTGAGCAGGGTCGTCCTTCAATCAGAGGATCGGCTGTTTGATCCCTGGCTCCGCTAGCCCATGTCGATGTGTCCTTGAGCAAGACACTTAACCCTAAATTGCTCCCGCCTACGGTGTATGAATGGTTGATAATCCTGATGTGGCACCTTGCATGGTAGCTTCTCTCATCAGTGTGAGAATGGGTGAATGATGTCATATAGTGTTAAAGTGCTTTGAGTGGTCGGAAGACTAGAAAAGCGCTATACAAGTACGGGTCCATATACCATTTTACTCTTTTTAAATCCTAAAGATGCTCTATATACAGGCAGCTTGTGATATTCTGTGATATTCTGCTTCTAGAAATTGTGGCAGATTGCTGGACCACGGTTGAAACTGACTAGACGTTGCAGCTGAGAAAGCATGGTTCAAAAGTCTCATAACCTGCCAGAGTCCGTTGGTAACCAATAGGAGTTGTTCCTTCTGGTTATTATTCTCCTACAGTCAGCAGGTCGCTGACACCCTGTCACTCGCTCCCCGTCCACCAAACGTTTGACTGACTCGCTCTTCATTTATTTATGTATAGACTGCTTGTCTTAGTTGTGTGTGTGTGTGTCTGTGTGTGTGTGTGTGTGTGTGTGTGTGTGTGTGTGTGTGTGTGTGTGTGTGTGTGTGTGTGTGTGTGTGTGTGTGTGTGTGTGTGTGTGTGTGTGTACACTGTGTATTGAAACAAATAGGTAGTCGAGGTAAAGATGGAGATTGAAAGTCAGATTGATTCTCCAGCTCCCAGACTGATCTCGTCGTGTTCTATGAGTGGCTTGTTTTATATTTATAGCAGAAGTTGTCAACTTTTAGGAACATGCAGCAGAGTGGAAGATTTGTTGTCAGGGGAAAATGGTGGAAGTTATGAACATAAAATCCATATACAAAGCCCCATGTGGATATTGTAAGGCTATTTAAACATCAAGTAAACTCAAATGATTGAAAACAAATAGTTGCCTTTGTGCAAGCTAGTCTCTTCTTGAGCCGGGAATTGAACCCAGGACATTATAAAACTGCAGTGCAGTGCACTAATTTCTTGAGGAATGTATTTCAATAATGATGAAAACATTATTTAGTTTAACTCCGAGACATTTCCAGCTTTACAGGCTCATAAATGCATAGTGGATCTTTAATGCAGCCTATTTCTGATCTTTCCCTTTGATCTTGACTTCTCCTGTTGTGTGAGAGCATCTATTTATCCCTCCAGTATTTGGAGCCTTGACAAAATGGCGTGAGTTCAACTTTGAACAGTATCTTGTTCTGTCATTCCTTATTTTTGAGATATGTTTTGTGTCGCTCTCCTGTCTGCTCCGTGTTTCACAGCTCTGCGAGCACGAAGGATTGTTGGTGGTTTTGCATAATATGATGCCTCAAATCATCTCTGTATTTTGAAAACAACACAGGTTAAAAGTTTATTGTATCAACAAAACCAAGAACAAAGCATCACTTTTTTGTGAATATTGTTGGATAAATGACGAGCATCATGTCTCTGCATTCTCTGCCACCTTCCACCTGATTGTACAAAAGCATCTCCGCAGCAATGGAAGTTTTTGTTTATCTGAGTCGTGTTGCATCGTTGCTGGATAATTAAGCATCTGGCCTGTTGCTTTTCTTCTAATGTCATCTACTCACAGCAACAGTCTCTTTGCCAGAGTAATGTCAGTATGTGTTTGTGTGAGCTCTGCCTATGTGTGTGCGTGTGTTTATGCACGGGGCAGACAGCCGCACACACATTTCAAGGCACACCAAGGCACGCAAACAACCACGTTCCCCCAAACACCACAACAAACTCCATGCCATTTGTGCTCCGGGAGATGGTATTTAACGTGGCTCTCCCTCGAGTCCTGCCTGGCTGGCGTAATGTCACTGTCTGGCCTTCACTGAATGTATCGGGGCCAAAAACAACCTCCCGCCCCTGCCACATTCCCGCCAGGACCACTCAGCAGCCAGCAGCAAGCTCAGTGAGGAACTTATCTTTGTCTCTGCTGTGTTGTTGGCAAATCTCGGGATAAAATGTACTTTCATTTGCAAATCAGTTGGCATGTATGGCAGGTCTACATGCCCCCTGATCGACCTTCTGATTGGTAAGATAGGTACAAATAAAAGGTTACTTTAATTTCATTGTTCCCCTGCTGTGTTAACTTCTAGTGTTGTTGGAAGTTGTTGCAGAGTACTAATAGATTAATTACAGCGGTATTGATCCAAGAGAATATAAATAATCACTAAGAAATACCACATAGACAAGTGAAGTTTTGACTAATCATGAATAGCATTTAATAGACTAGATCAAGGAGATAAACACATTACATATATTAGGGGAAATCAATTCACACAATGAAAGAAAATTCCGTTGAGAAGACCTCTTATTGATTCAGACATTTTGCTACTTGAGTAAATAATTAAGCAAGGGAAGATTTCACATAATATTACATTGAAATCCTTGTTCAGTACCATATGGTGCACCTTTTTGTTGTGGGTGGTATTCCCCCGTTAGTAAAGTGAAAAAGCGCCTGCCGTCTACTTTCATCCAGCCGAATAAGCAACTGCTTATGCTAACTTGGAGGAATCATCTTTTCACACACGCACGCACACACATCAATGCTATGAGCTGGTGTGTTTTACAGATGTTTAGGGAGTGAACATCTCGTAAAATAGTCAGGAGAACCACATGGTCCTTCATTACCACAACATTCATCAACACTGTTTATTTTCTCTTACACTGCAGAGCCCTCACTCCATAAACAACTCATGCGCACGCACGCACGCGCACACACACGCGCACACACACACACACACACACACACACACACACACACACACACACACACACACACACTGTCCAGTTCAATATCAGAATATATAAGCCAATTATCTTCATTTCTTAAATCAAAGGCAGAAGGAGGTGTCACCAGAGACTAATGTTTGTTTTTTCTTTCTTTTAGCACCTATTAAAATAAACAAAATAAAAAAAGTAGAAGGAGCAAAGCAAAATGGTGTAAAGTGATCATTAACCTTTTGTCAACTTTGCTGCCCTGCGCCTATTATCAGACGTGAAAATCTGAAACTTTGTTTTTAATGCTTCCTTCATTATCTCCGGAACCACAGCGTTGTTTAACTTCATTTGAAGTTCTACAATGCCGCAACCCTTGTGAGAAGATATAGCGCATATGAATATACCTGAACTTACATTTACGTTTCGGCATGGCTGCAGATGTCATGTGCTGTTGTAAACAATGCAACTAGTGGAGGTGGCAAGGTGCTCAGTGTTGCCAGATTGGAAATGGCGAAGTATCGTACCAAAGGCTCAAAATGGTCGTATTTGGAGGATAATTATCGTGCATCTGGCAACACTGAGATCGGTCGACCAATGACAGTTCTCTCTACAGTCAGAGCTCGCGCAAGAAGGTGGAACGTAAGTCGTAAGGGAGATACCATTTCAAAACTTGTAAGGGCGTAATAACTAGTTTGTGAAAGACCCAGAGAAACACAAATATCCAACGAGGCAAAATCCTGGACATTTTTGGAATCCTTGCCGAACGCATTTTTTAGGTCTCGAAAAGAGGACATGTCCGGGAAAAAGAGGACGTCTGGTCACCCTACTTCATAAGTACCCCTTACAACGTCGGATTTCACTAACAAACACATCTCCGTAAAAATTTTTTTGCTCCCTCTGCATTTCCGTGTCCTGTGCTCTTCGTGTAGCCCCCACCTTTGTAAAAACACGACACAGAGGGAAGGCTTATGCAAATTTAAAGATCCAGCAGCCCTCGGTGAAAGAAGGCTTTCCCATAGAAAAATAGATTTTTCCATTTTTGAACCGAACAAGGCAGTTTTTTTTATTTTTACTAACAATAGGTGCCAACACCCCTAAGCTTCGTTTCCCTGTGATTTTCTTTGCAGATTCCGATTATTTAGGTCATGATCTTTCCAAAAATGTGTCTTATTAGTATGTGGGATGTTGGTAAGGGTCTGAACCATGGAGGTGGTACAAGTCGGCGACCACTCCAAACCGCTCCAAAAGACATGTTTGATAAATCTTGCTTAGATCATGCTGGATGTTCATAGTTATGATCAAAATATGGTATTTTTTTGGAAAATATACTTCTCTTTTTCACAAAAAAAATCTGAAAAAAATGATATAAAATAATACAAGTAATACAACTCAATGGGGTTCATACGACTACTTGAACACGGGGAACAAAAGTACAGAAGGAAAAACGACCCATATGTGGGCCTGTTGGAGGGTTTTAAACCTTTTGCATGATCAACTATAAGAGATTCCAAATCAGAGTTTGAGTGACAGGTAGCGGACATGTCTGTTTATTAATAAGTCCAGACCGACCATCACATCAGGTCCTCTCCTCTCTCTGAAGCCCTCAGACTGTTTCCTAGCATTAGACGTTGCCACAGGGAAGGCCTCCTCCTTTGAGACCAAGCTAAACGTAGCTGTTAGAACCCACTGGGTATCGGCTCACACAAGTGCCATGAAACTTCCCAGGCAGATATCCTTTCGCTCACCTTAAATGTGCTGTCTGCTGAGAAGAGGCTGAAGAGGCTTTGGATATATTTTTTAGAGCATGTGTAGTCTATCTTTAACCAGAGAGTATGGATTAATATCTATTGTTATGGAAATATGTTGTAAGCAACACACAATATCTCCAACCTCTGCATTTGTTATTGTTCATAATTTGTGGAACTAAAACCTTCTATGATATTGATTTGTAGTGCATTACAATGCCCTGAAATAAACATATCAAATGTGCTTCAAATGTCATGCCACAATAAAGATAGATATTAATTAACCTTTAGAACATCTGAAGTTGTTAAATATTCATATATGGATCAATATGTCAACCTATTTTAACGATGCATGTTATTCCACTTTTACATCTATCAATATGTAGTTTGTTTCATTGATTGAAATGTAATGTATGCATTGTCAATATACAATCATTTACTTGGAATGAGTTATGCAAGGGGTTGGAGGGGAATCTAATAAAAAACAGATATTCTACTGCCACTGACATTTCATGAAAAATCACATTTCTTATTAGTGGGTACTTGGGGACACCTCGGAAGCTAGGCTGTCTATTTTTGTTGCTTTTCTTTGCCAATTTATTCATTAACTTTTTAGCCTCTCGGATGCCCAGGGGCATCCTTACAGATGCCTGAAAGTCATCAATTTCCTCTCAAAGAAAAAACACAATATTTTCATTCTGCGATCATCCCACATTGCATGCCACCTATAGGCAATTACATATTATGTAATTTTTGGACTTTTAGATCCATAATGCTTTTGCTGTCTTCTTTTGTGTGAGACGTGTGAGTGAAAAACACGTCTGATACACTTGCAGTCTAGCCTGTTAGCGTTCTGCCGTCCCGCGGGCATCCTTTACTGTACATTATATTGTACACTGTACATCTATTTATAGTTCGGTACGAGTGCCGTATGTTTCTGGAAACCTATGATTCTTGTGATTCCAACTATGCACTTCGTTTCAAGATCAGACCACCACAGAGGGGGTGGAGATAATCACAACAGGTTCAGCTTCACCAGAACAGACTGCTGCTGACAGATCCTCAGTTTGGCATTGAATTAGCACGAAAATGCATTTATACTTAATTTGCTCTGTGTCAGCAATACTGGTAGTAAATCTGAATAATACCTCTATAAGTTTGCAAGACTATAAGCCTTTTTAATAGGTATATAGTATATATATCATGTCTCAAAATGGAAAAACGCCTAGACATTTCATTAGAAAAACATGTGTAAAATATACATTTTCTGTGATATTGTTATCTGTTTTTTACTTAGACTAAGGCTTCAGGCTATTGTCCCATTGTGTTTTCCAGTTCATAAGTCCCATTTATAGTCATCTACAGGCATCTATTTGCAAAGAAATGTTCAGGCAGAAATAAAAACCTTATACCTTAGTGTGTTCAAACTTATATAACACAGTGTCAGCAGCAGCACTTAAAGTGATTCTGACTATTTGAGGGGAAAAAAACTTCAGAGTGTTACCTTTCAAAAGAGATCAAGACCATGCATTTACTCAAGTAGTATAGTTGAAGTACAGCTTCCAATTTACTTTGGGTATACCTGGATAGGCGTTTTTCGGCAAATTTTACAGGAACGTAAGAGGCTAGACAGGAATCGAGCCAATTGTGGGATGTATTTATGCAATCAAACATTAAAGCAAAGGTTGTTGCAGACAAACCTGGCAGAGTTTGAATATAGTGTTTTGTTCTTTTATCAAGAGTTATGGTCATAGTACAGTGAATTTTGTATTGTTTTATTCAGTGGATACATTTCACTTATGATTGTTTCTATACTAAATTAATATAGAGTTGTATCTCAGCACTTGTGAAAATGGCAATTTTCGGACAGTCAACATTGTTTCAAATGTTGGAACATCTGACACATAACTATGTTAATCAATTCTGCACTTAAGAAGTTTGCATTAGTTCAGGTGGTAGAGCGTGTCACCCTTCAATCAAGGGGATCTGCAGTGAGTTGCCAAGTGTTTGAATGGGTATGAATGTGGGCAGGTGGCACCTTGCATGGTAGCCCCTTCCATCAGTGTATGCATGAGCGTGAACGGGTGAAAGCATGGTATAGCGTGGTGAAAAGTGCTTTACAAGTATAAATCCATTTAACATTTACCAAATCCATAAATCATGTCATCAGCTGACAATCAAGTAATCTATACAAATAATCCGCAATCTGACACCTAATCGACCCGTTACTAAATCCGGACCCTTGAACGTAGACTGACCAATCATAGCGTAGGTTCGGCCAGCTTTGACCACGGTCCATAGACCCTCTAGTTACAGAGTTTCTTAATTTTTGGGCGGGTTTTGTGCATTTTGAGGTCATCATGGTTAAACGTTGTAGATATTGTTGAGATATGCATTTCCAAAATGCTACGTTTCTACGTAAAAAACCTTTTGAGCTGACATTAGCTGAGAAGTTAGCACATTATAAACTAGCGTTCTTAATATGCTATGCAAGCTACTGAAGGTACAATGAATGTATATGTATATATGAATGCTGCCTTGGCTTTTAAATGGTTATAACATGCAGTGAATAAACCCACACTCCACTTTACAGGAACAGTGTTGTTCCCTAATTTCATCATCTTCTGTCTTGATCACCAATATCTATCTTTATCTTTTTAATTAGTGTTCTCACTACTGAATCAGTTTGACACCCTGGATATATCCACACACAAGTAAAAACTTTAGAAATAAATAAATAATGGGGCATGCATGCTCTGTGAAACCTGCTGCTGTACTCACAACACACACACTGCAAGAAATCCAGCCTGAGGTTTGGTAAACGCAAAGTTTTCCTAACATTATTCTAAAACAACACTTCCAGAGCACCTGTGATTATTGAGGGAGCAGCAACCAGACTGACTCCACAGGAGAAAGTCAGACAAATCTCTTTGCTCCCTTTTCCGCAGTAGGAGAAGACGTTAGAGGATTCTTGGTGGGCTAGATTCAATTGGCTTCACTTGCTCAGCAGCAGAGGATGGGTTTGCACCATCTTTACCCAGCCTTTATCAAAGAAAGTGCATATACAAATATATTTGTTGTGGGGGATATGAATGCTGATATTTCAGATAATAACTCCCTGTTTGGTCAACACCTAATGCAATTCTGTCAAGATAGCAAGCTGGTTCATTCCAGCAAAGTGCTGTTGCCAGTAAATAGCTACACATATACCAGTGAAGCGTGGCATACAACATCTTGGCTGGATCACTGTATTTGTACAGCTGATGCTCATGACTGTCTCGAGGATTTTGCAATCTTGTATGATCTGGCTACAACAGACCACATACCTGTCTCTATGAGACTAAATGTTGAGAACCTACCTGAGTTGACCAGTAATGATAATGATAATTATGAACAACATTCTAAAGTAGATTGGGCAAAGATCACAGAAGATAATTTATTGCTTTACAAGTCACAAACTGATAAGAGCCTCGGAAATATTGATATACCACTTAATGCAATTATGTGTGGCAACATTAACTGTAAAAATCAAAATCATAATAGTGATCTGTGTGTAATGTATGATAACATTGTGAACTGTCTCAATAATGTAAGTAAATTGTTTTGCAAAAAAAGGGCTAAACAACATAATCTTAGGCCAGGATGGAATGAATATGTGTCTGAACTCCATATAGAGGCAAGAGAAGCTTTTAAAAACTGGGTTTTATCAGGAAAAGCAAGACATGGTCCAGAGTGTGAACACAAGAAACAGGCAAATGCTAGATTTCAATATGCTGTGCGCTTTATTAAAAGAAATGAACAAGCCATGAGGGCAAACTCCATGGCCAAAAAGTTTCAACAGAATAATGCCTATGATTTCTGGAAAGAAATTAAGGTTGCCAATAACAGTAAGATGCCCCTGCCATCCAATACTGATGGGGCTATTGGATCAGACAGTATTGCAGATCTGTGGAGTAAACATTATAGGGATATGTTCAACAGTGTTAAGAGTGACACATTTAATATTGGTGACGTTCCTAATGATGCTGGTGTTTGTATTAGACCTGACGAAGTGTTGTATGCCATTGAAAAACTGCCGTTGAACAAAGCATGTGGCCTTGACCGAATAGTAGCAGAACATCTGAGGCATGCTAGCAACAGAGCTTCAGTGTTACTTGGGATGTGTTTTTCTGGACTGTTACTGCACGGCGTACTTCCTGACTCTATGCTGACTGTTTTGTTGGTGCCAGTAATTAAAAACAAAACCGGTAAAATATCCAGCATTGAAAATTACCGACCAATTGCTCTGGCCAGTGTACTTTCTAAAGTACTAGATCGGATTCTCTTAGATAGGCTTCAAGAGTACATGATAACCACTGACAATCAATTTGGTTTTAATAGTAAACATAGTAGGGCTGTCAAAATTGCTAAAAAATGACGTTCGAATATTCCCTTTAAAAAAACACATATATTCGAACATATTCGAATATATGTGTAAATACAAAATTCTTCAGTTTAGGTGTTCACTCCCCCCCCCCCGCACCGCACCGTCGGTCGCGCATAGCGGTTTAAATGAACGGCAACAATAAACACATGCTGAGTGCTGATCAGGGATAAGGTACCTCGGTTCCAGTGCTTCACAGAACTCCCTGAAGCCCTCATGTCCTTGCATACGAACGAAATCAATTGTTGCGTGCAGGCCTCCTGTCGTGCCGCAGACAACGAACTTGTGGCGGACGGCGCAAAATACGTATCCAGACGGGGCTGTTTCTCTGAAGTTCCACATGTTATGCCATATTCTCTTGGGTGCACATTCTGGAGATGTGGCCTCAACTTGCTTGTCGTTGAATGGTAAGCTAACTCTAGCTTACATAGTGTAGCGACCCTGGGTCAGGAAAGCTACAAGACGTTAGATGGCTTATAGGCAGGGGCGGTTTTGTGGCACGGGCGACCCCGGGCAGCCGTCCGGGGCGGCACCTTTTCATGACACGTGGGGGGCGGCACGACCACTTAAAAAAATATATATATATATATCATCTAGGCCGCGAAGCGTTTTTCCATTATCTATCATATCACTGTGTGGGGAATTGGCAAATTGGCGCCCCCTGCAGCTGCAGGCGCCCCTGCTTGCTAAGAAGGTGCCGTCTACTAGTGATGTATCGGTCGCAAACGAAACGGCTCTGAGAGCTCTTTGACGTGAGTTTCTCCCTCTCGCTCTCTCGCTCGCTCTCTCAAGCCGCATTTGATGGTCAATATGTGTGGTGTCGTCTCTGTGCCTGCGATGAGCAGAGGGGCGGGAGTTACACAGTTCATGTGACGTCACGAGACTGTGCATTGTAGCAGCTTCAGTCCCCTCAGAGAGAATGTTCTCCAACAGGGCAGATCATTACGGAGAGAAGAAACAGGATCAGCCCTCAAAGCTGAGGCACTTGGTCTTTCTCAATGTAAATCTTCACTGAAGGACAAAACTCTGGATGCTGATTTTTTCTTTTTGTTTTACACATTTTAATTTATATTTTGTTGTGTGATTCTGTAAGCTTCTGTATGTTGTTTTACTTTAAATCTGTTAAGTATTAAAAAGCTAAAAGTTTAAAATAGTTACAAGTTAGTTAAGTTCATTTGTAAATAGTTAAACGTTTGTTTTTGCACTTTCAAATTTTTTTTTTATCACTCTGTAGAGTGTATAAATAAAAGTGTATTATATAATAAACATTTGATATAGTGCATGTTTTTTTTTTACATAGTAATTCATATTGCGCATAATTTTACATTATTGTTGGTAATAAATTAATTTAAGCACCAAAAAATCTGAAGAGCCATTTGGGAGCTCGGAGGGGGTCTCGCCCGGGGTGTAATTACATGTAGAACCGCCACTGCTTATAGTGTGTTTATTAAGGGAACATAGAACAGGCTACTGTGGGCCGTAGCCTACGCCAAAACAACAGCAAAACCCCGTGAAAGCCTCAACCAGCTTCACGTCTGCTCCGGGTCATAGACTCTACCCCCGAACGGCTCGTCACACACACACAAAAAGAGGACACTTCATCGCGGCCGCGGCGGGGGTTGCCAGATTCACAATAATTATCCTCCGAAATACTTTCTTATTTTTTTTTTTTTTTACATTCGAATAATAATTTTCACATTCGAAATTCTGTTTTTAACAACTATTCGAATATATATTCGAATTTCGATTATTCGTTGACAGCCCTAATATGTACACACTATATGTGCTCATAAAAAATTGCTTCTCTATCTTCAGCTACACACACACAAACATGAAAACATTGGTACTTAAATTATTAACAAACTAATTACAAGCTGTGGGGTGATGTTTGTGGATGTGTAATGGAGCTTGCCACACACTGAGATGGAAGGCTTGAGCTTAGTTAAAAAATGAGCCCACGAACAGTATAACTGTGCTTTATAGTCTTAGTGTAGAATAAAGGACATGACCAGGGCGTTGTACAGCATAATCATGGAATGAGGTGAATGCTAATATGGAGATGCCACATTATTTATATTGGTCTATATAGCCTTTATACATTAAATATTACGTTTGGCTGTCGATCAATTCTTTACACTGAATGGCTGGAGTAATATAATATTGAATCTACACGAGCATTAATTTCCCATATTTATGTTAAAACCTGTTATACTTAATGTAAATAGTATTTGTCCATGCTAGTTATTCAACATTTCTTCCTAATGCACTTCCATTGGAAGAAGTTTGGGACAAAATTGTCAGTCCTCATTCCCCACAAAAAAAGTTGATCTAAGTTGAATATGAGGCTTCAGCATCAGATCAACAAAAGCATCTTTTGAAGTCAAATTTCGTATAAAAAAAAATTCCCCAAACAATAATTTCCGTTGTGTTGGAGGGATCAATTAATTTAGTACTGAAAAGACTAACATTGGACAATACTCACTGTATTTGTCTAACTCACTGCTGAGGCCTCACATTAAAAAGGTTAGATCCAATTTAGAATGTATTTTGGCGCAGGATATTGCGTCAGAAACTCAGGCGTTACATTTGACCAGCAGGTCAGAGTGTTTGATTCCTTCCTGTCTCTCCAGATAGAGAACTCAGATGTGACATTTCATGTCAACCAAAGAGAAACATTGTGACTCATGCATTCATTCCATATCCCTTAGAAGGGATTGTTAACTTGCTGAGGCAACACATTAATACTTTGCCCTGCATAGAAGAAGCAGGGAAGCTTTTCCCTTTGTTTATTATTATCTGTTCTACATTTGCATCTTACAACACTGCATCACCCTGACAAGGACATCAATTTCCTCTTAGCAGTGGCTGTTTTTGTGCAGCGGATCTTGGCTCTCCTCGTCCATTACAGTCAGTGCATTGTGGAGAGAGCAATGCTCTTAAAAGAAATTAGAGGAGATGATTTGATTAGTCATGATTGATGCCAAACAAACACTGTAATTTATTCCCCCTGTCGAACCATTTTACACCTGCAGCATGTGTGCACCGCTGCTGTTATAACATCTTTGGTCTCAAAATAACTAAATACGTTTTGCCACGGCCAACCATGCAAGCTTCATGAACTTGTGCCAGTGCTTGCGCTTATGCCTTGATTCATGAAAATATAGCGATTAATGCTGGAAATGTTCAGTTTTTTCTCCTGTGGAGAGCTATTATCTACTGGCAGGTAGCTGGGGAAAACAGCTTTTGTTGACTGGGTTTTGATTAGAGCAGAACAACACAACATCAATGCCAACGACATACAGATGAATGCACTAGCTCATGCATATACAGTACTTAGGCATCAACAGGCAGGCATTTTCTCTCTCTATCTGTATATTTTTAACTGTGCTGCCATTAAACTTAAACTTTTCTGATGTCTGCTCATTTAGCTGCTTGTTCGACGGCTACATCAGTAGTGGCTGTTACATTGTGTTCTGCATCGCTTGAACACAACATTACTTATTAAAAAGCAGAACCTAGGCATTATTATGTATAGCATGGGTTTGAAGAAATCGACAATGGAACAATACATTTTCACATAATGTCACTAACATAAAAAAATATATATTTATTTCCTATTTAGAAACAAACACAATAAATGAGTCCTGCCAGGGACAACTAGAAAGTATCTTACTAGTATTTTAGGTTTTTTTAATGGAGAAAATATCAATGCACCATTTTAAAATGTTTTCATCAAATTCAATTTACCTTGAAATGTCAAAGCTTTGTCCTGGTCACCTAACAAAGCAAACTTCCTTTTGTATACTTTTTCATCTCGGCATCTATATAATTGTAAGTAATGATAATATTGCAGGTGTTTATGTTCAGGGTGGTAGGTTGGTTACATACCTATTTTGAACTAAACTAATTAATAGCCCTCTAGCATGTTTGTGGACAGAATCCCTTCATTATTTAACGCAATTGAGATCAGTGGTTTTCAGGACTCAATGAATTAGTGGAGTATACGGTGGTTAGAAACCCCATGTGGGCTATAATGAAATCCTGTTATTGAGTTAACTGTGACTGACACATGGTTGACATTACTAGGAACTATCTCTGTCCAATTCATTCTAGAGAGCAATCTTCACTGTCTTTCACACACACACAAACACACGTGTAGCACATGTACACATTGTCCTTAGTATGGATGAGAAGCATGTACGGCTTTATAGCTCAATTTGATGGCAACATGCTGTAGCTAATGGGCGTGGGCTTGGAACATCACAGACAGTATCTATGGGATTTGCTCCATTAGTGCAGAAAAACACCAGTAATAGTTGAGATTAGAGCACTGGGGAGATGCAGCCCGGTGCTATGGCCAACCAGTTTCATTGACCAGATGATCAGATGTTGTTTTTTCTCTCCTGTTTTATCTGTCTCACTTCCGTCGCTAGGGGCTGTGAGATGGTGCAGCAGGGGATTTTTATGATTTCTCTCTGAAGTGTAATTCGTTTTTATTATACAGTATGGTTTCTAATTTTTCCCTTCTTTCTCCCAATTCATATTTGCAATTTCTCTTGTGCTGCTTGTCACTGTTGACCTGCAGGGGGTAAAGATGACCACGTGTCTCCTCCAGTTCATGTGGAATCAACAGCTGCAACCCTTCATCTGACATGGAGCTTCACAGAGGCTCGCTCTATCCCCCCGGGTCCCAGCCCACTCTATACAGGCACCTTGACCAAATGCTAACAATTGAGAGTGCAACAGCAGGGACATAATCTGTCTGCAGGCCTTGTGCAGGTGGGCGCGTGCTTACACCTGTGGGCAAGCTGGGTGTCTTAGGTAGTGTCAAACATTTTAGGCCATGTCCAATATCAGCTGGCTGTGGTTTTACAAACCTTGAAAAGTATTAATCCTTGAGTTGTCATCATTTTTACTTTCACATCAGATAGTGAGACAAGACGAAAGACATAATGATGGCAAAATGGAAAAATTAAATGTGTGTTGTAAAAAGATAAACATACCAATATAAAGATGACTTATTTAGGTTGAGTATAAAACCTTAGATACAACTATTTTCAGAACAGCTATCTGAGTCAACATCCATAATAAGCAAAGGCTTCCTATTTAAGAAATGCAGGGTGCATTCAATTATTGAAATGCCAAGGCCATTTTTAAAATGTATTACAGTAGCCTCAGGCTAGCTCAGGGTTTCAGAAATGGGTGTTGCCTCAACAACATGACACAAAATAGCAAAACAGTCTACTGGGGCATCATGTTTAATGTATTGGTGATGTTGAAAAGGAAGCATAACCCTGCTACTCTGGTGGTTTACTAAATTTGATTAAATTAGCTGTCTTAGCACCTTTAGTTGGTAACTTGCACATCTGATATGCATACAATCAATAGCACATAAGTGGAGTTGGGACCATTTATAATTTACATTTATAAGCAACATTTTCTCAAGCATTACTGCTGGATTTAACATTTACCAAAACATCTTTCAGAAAAGATATTCTTGCAGTGTATCAGTCCTAGTAGTCTGTTAATACCGACCTCCTAATAACCAGTTGGTGTTTTTGCACACTGATTTGATTGCTGTGCTCTGCTGTCAAATGGCTTTTCTTATCTCATCCATCCATTTTGTACCTGCATGAGCAAATTATCCACACACACACACACACACACACACACACACACACACACACACACACACACACACACACACACACACACACACACACACGTGCGCATATGGAGACCCCTCTCCCATGGCAGATATACTCACTCCTCCCTTGACACCCCTTTCTGCCATTCCCACTCCATTATGCCACATCTTTGATCATGGCTCGCAGTGAAGAGTTTGGCGAGCCCTCAGAGCGTCCCTCACCAGCTGCTGCCAGGCCCTCTGCCATTACAATCGGCTGGCACCGCCATGGGCAGATGCCACCCTTGCCTCGAGCGCCACCTCTGTTGACACAGATGCCTTCTGTGTGTAAGTGTGTGCACCTACCTGTGTGCTAACACGGATGTGTGCATTCACTAGCCTTCATCCATCTTTGTATCTGGGTGTGTATCTCCGGCATTGCCTGCTGTTGTATTTGAAATAAATTGCCATGTGCTAATAGTTAATTTAGCAGACTCTTCACCAGGAGGCAAGGGATGGCAGTTTGCTTAATGGTTTACTAACCTTGGGAGGGACTTTTAGTTGGCTTGGTGGCAATTCGAAGGAAAGTTTTTCACCAGATATGGTTCTGTTTGTGAGGAAACAAGCAACAGCAGAGCTCAACAGATTTAGTCTAAGAAAATGTGGTTTATTTCTGTGATTCCACTCAAGCAAGGGAGACTGATCAATAAGACCTCCGTCATGAGGGATGATGGTAGTGTGTTGTCAGAAACGAACACAATCCCTGTTGTGGTATCAATGGTGCACAGTTAATTATGCTTTTGTGGCCATTGCCTAGGGACTGCATTCATATATTGTACATTAACATAAGAATGTCAAACTTACAATATAAATGACTGAATGATAAATCTAATTTAAAATGCAATATATTTTTAATAAGAGTTGAAGGTTAGACGGAAGGAAAGATGAAGGTATGGATATGGAGAATGGATTTGATAAAAATGATTGGGGGTTGGGTTTGCATAAAACAGCCTCAACATAGAATATAGCAAGAACAAAGAAAACATGAATAAGGACACAGTGAATGAAAATCAAATGAAAGAAAAAATAGCTGGCCTAAAAAAAGACATAGAATTGCAATGAAATCGGTCTGATGTTGACCAGAGTGCAGTACTCAAGTTGTGTGATTGTGCTTCAGTTTAATTCTGGATATTTTCAGCTGACACACAGAAGTGCTTTCATGGGCTTATTCTTTTCTTCGTAAAAACTGTTTACTGAGGCAATTTACAATATTGTTTTCACATCTGATTATTTGGAGCATTGAGTTAACGGGCGGCTGTAGCTCAGGGGGATGAGTGGTCGTCCCGCAACCACAAGGTAGCCGGTTTGATCCCCAGTCCCCCCATAGCTCGCATGTCAAAGTGTCCCTGAGCAAGACACTGAACCCTAAATTGCTCCCCGGGCACTGCTCAGGGCAGCCCACTGCTCCTTAGGATGGGTTAAATGCAGAGAACACATTGCATGTATGTATGTACTATGACAAATAAAAAGGATTTCTATTTTATGTGACTTAAAGGAAGAGGACTATTTTGATATTTAATTAAAATATTTGGGCTCATTTTATTTTCCATTCTTTTTGCCCATACATTTTACAGTAAAACAATATGAATATTGAAAATGGCATTAAGCATCCATTTAGTTTTTGCTAAATCTGCTGATTTGCTAAATCTGCATAGTACTTTAAGTCATAACATTTCTGTCATCATACAACCAATGAGTCAAAAAGTAGGGAGTTCGGACCAGTAAACAGCAAAGAATCAGATGAATTAAGGTGCATGTGGTAGAGAAATGACTAATGGCATGGCAGGACATCACGGACACTATTGATAAGATAAGCACAGGCACAATCAAACAAACACACACACACACACACACACACACACACACACACACACACACACACACACACACACACACACACACTACTGGGACTCTAGGGCGGTGTCGCAGTCTATTAACTGTGTACAGACAGGTAGGCTATTTTCACCGCGCAGCCAACTGTGTTATTAACTGGCTCTGCACTGAATCAATTGACAGGTCTCCAGGTGTCACTGTGTTAGCACGCGTGTTTGCGTAGCTCTTCTCCTTTCCTCTTTTGCTTCTCCGGTCTCCATCACCGACTCTCTGACTGCTCAGGGTCAGTGGATGATTGTCCCTCTTGTATTTCTGCTATCTCCTTACCTAAGATTACACAGAGTGCTGTCCTGTAGGGAAGCGCCATGGATTACCGTCCACTCCCACTCACCCGTGTGCTCTCCTGTCCTGTCCCTGGGTTCCTCACCTTATCAGCTGCATACACACTGGTCCACTGGTCCTATTGCAAAGCCCGACGACAAAAGCATATTGCCCTTTTTGTTTCTTACTCACAGACACTGAAGCAGAGCTACACGTAGATGCACACAGCATCTGATGCTGTGTGCATCTACGTGTAGCTCTGCTTCAGTGTCTGCACAGTGTTTACCCTTACACATTTTTCAAAGCCTACATTGTCAACACTCCTGTTCTCTTCACGAGGGAAACCTCTATAGTCTGTACCTGCATGATAACATCCGACACCTACTCAACTTTCAGGACTTATTTATGGAGCTGCGTGTATGTATTTATCTGTGAGTGATCGAAAAGTGCCATGGTGATGTTAGGCCCCACTATAGTCATCTGAGTCCCATGCTCTGTTTAGGTACAGGTATAATGAGGCACAAGTAGCCCTCAGTTGAAGCACCAGATAGTAGAAACAGCAAGAGAGAGGGAGAAACAGGGGTACTGTTTCTGTAGAAGCAGAGGGCATGAGATCCCTTAGACTCCCCAGTATCTGTCTTTCAGACCATGCTTAATCCAATCCTACTGCTATCTCAAATTGCCAGTGAATTACCACTACTTTCTCATGTGATTCTTGTTTTCCTTTGGATATAATTTCAGTTGATTTAATCACTTCATAATGATCTCTGGTAATGCATCTCATTTCATTCAAGCTATCCAAAATCCTAATATGAGTCTCATTAGATTGTTTTAACATATGAAAAATATCTGTTTCGTTTTCAGCCAATGACTTCCCCTTAATCACTTAATGTGTATTGGTTGGGTCAGATGGTAATGGCAAATGGCAAAAAAAAAGCATACTATCTTTTCTCTCCTTGAAAGTGCAAAAGGAAAAGGAAAGCAATAGTGAGGGAGAGGGGAAAGATATATGACTGAGCTGGTATCGGGGCATATCCAGAGTGCTGATACTGTTGAAGGTCCAAAAGAGCTTTGGTTTTGTCTCTGCAGGTGATGGATACTCACAGAGTCCGTGACTTTAGCAGTGTCGCTGCTTGTCCTATTGCAATGGTGATACAAAATGTATACTTCATGTGCAGTGGACATCACTCAGAGTGTGAGTATACTTCTCGCTAGTGGAAGAGAGAGCGAGAGAAATAAATAGGAAATAAATGGCGGAATGCTGCGTCATTAACGGACAATGCATGTAGCCCACATCAACAAGATCAAATTAACTAGAACCAGTCACATTTAGTTATAACAAAACATGACAAAACAATCCAACAAAACTGCAGCACTAGAACACCGCACACTCAAGAGCACGAGCCACGATCAGAAGGAACGATATTAACCACTGTAAAATTCGGGTTATAAGCAGCTACTTTTTTTCTTCTCAACTTTAACCCGTGCAGCTGATTTAGCAGCAGTTGCAGAGACATACGGTACCAAATTCAAGTGAAATATTCCCAAATCCCCTTTACGAGTGATCTCACTGTAAAACAGGGTCGTCTCAGCAACTCCCTGCTGTCCTCACCCCGCTTGGCTCTCCGCCGGCACCCACTGACGATGCCACCACGCTCACCCGAGGAGGTGCGATGGAAAACAGGCCTGACAGCGAGGGAACCCCTGCCTCTCCCCCCACCTCCACAGCGCTAGCTCGTGAGCTAGCGCTGTGGAGTGGAGTGCGCTCGCTGCTAGACCTGTTTTCCATTACGCCTCCTCGGGTGAGTGTGGTGGCATCGTCAGTGGGTGCCGGCGGAGAGCCAAGCGGGGTGAAACCCCCCACAAAAAGCAGAAAAAGCAGTTCACTCACCAGATGATGTTCACTTAATAAAGACAAAGTCCATCCGCCTCTCTTTGTTAACAAACAGTTCAATGACGTGGTTGTTCAGTTTATCGGTGCGCTTCATGGACGTCAGTGAGGATCATCACTGCCAAACATGCCCATAACCCTGAACTCTTCTTACTCCTACTGAGTTCTGCTAGCAGCTAGGTAGCTTTTTTGTTGACAGAAGTCACGCTGGCCCCCTGACCAATCACAGCGCATGTTAATGCTGACGTACTTCCAGGCGCTGGCACGTCAAAGAATATGTCCAGCATGTCAAACTAAAGATCTGATTGGTTGAAGACTATGACAATCAAGATAACGTCCCCATGTACTTTAATCTGCAAAGGCCACCTAGAAGGCCTTGGGCCGCTCTTCTTCCATAGAGACATAGAGGTTAAATCTGATTGGATAAAAGTTCTCCTTAAAATAAGCTGCACTGGAAGCAGCGCGCGGGACAGAGGAAGACAAGAGAAAATAAGCTAATAGGGAAAAATAATTATAATACACGTAGTGTATTTGTGAAAAACAATTAAATTATAAAATAGCTATAACTTTGTGATTCTGTTTAGGCCATGAGAGAAGGCTTAGCAGGCCCTGGTGGCCCACCACTGCCTTTTCATATGGTGGATTATACTGTAGCACATCCCAAAGCCACAGGATGAGCCTTGACCCCCTCGGGGGCTCTTAACCTATTGGAGTGGCTGAATGTCTGTCCATTTTACCCAGACTGTCACATCAAAGGCTCAAAGATACAGGAAACAGCTATATGGTACAAATGGATAACTGGAGAATGGTCCAGTATCTTCTTTCCCTTTGAAATGTTCACCAACTGTGAAACTGTATGATTCAAACCATTCTACGGTATAGAACACATTTTTCTCTTCCCACAAGCCAGTTTTGGCATATGATACAGTATATACTATATATATATATATATATAATATATATATATATATATATATATATATATATATATATATATTTAATCATAACATAATTTGGCACCTTTTGTTTGTGTTTCTTCTTTGTCAAACTCAAATTCAGTGCAACTCAACTATGTGGCCCAATTGTAGCGCTCTCATATAACTATAGTGTCTCTGTGCTATGTATATAGCACGTTTCCGGTCCTTCGGCACAGTGTATAAGTTGAGGCATTTCAGAATGAATCAGCCTAATTAATGCATGTATTTTGTTTTAAACAAAACTGAAACACTGTCTGAAATATCACATTTGAGTTTAAATGTATCGTTACTGCTAATCTATTAATCAGCCCAATTGGTAGAGGAAGATGCATACATCGATGGTGTCCAAATTGTCATGTACAAAACAGATGTACCGAGGATGGGCTAAGCATGGACTATAACATACAGTAGTATATCACAGATGATTGTCTTTAAACACTCCCTTCCCTTAAACAGTTAATAGTCTACTGTTATACTGTTCAGTTTGAACAGCTGTTTGCCTTCATGAATTGAGGAACAGCTGTTTTAAGCAAATGTAATCTTTTTTGGTTTCATGATCTGCCATTTGGTGTCCTCAAGCTCACTGTATCGCACAGAACGGGCAGCTGTGTGAATCAGAGTTGTTTGAGGTCTTTTCCTCAGACTGTTATGAAACAAGTGCTTCTGTCATCCACTATAAGGCATCTCCTTCAATGATAAAGGTCAGTTTACTGCAGGTTAAAATACCATGTCAAAATGCCAGAAGCTCTTCTCAGCCTGTACGTTGCTGCTTTTGGTCAGCAGTCTATTTGTGTTTCTGAGGTTACATCAGGTAATAGATGCTATTACAGTACATATACTACCCTGTTACTTAAGGCTTTGACTGTATATATATATATATATATATATATATATTTATATATATATATATATATATAGTCTCTATAAGTTGTTTCCCAGGAGTTGAGAAGCACTTACTGACTTTCCTTATAACAAGCCGATGTCTCTTTCTTTCTGTCATCAGCATTGTGTTCTTATTTCTTTTCTCCCTCTTAACCTTTCTCTATTTTCCTCTCATCAAACCAACCACTGGTCTCCCTTGACCTTCCAGACAATTACATGCCAGTGGCTCTATCTGTAGGCCAGGCCTGTTGAGGGAGATATGCTGACTGACAGGTAATGGCACCCACTGAGAGCTGGAATCCCCTCAGGACTCACTGTCTGCCAGCCTGCCAGACAGACTGTCTGTCTTCCATCCCCAGGGTCCAGAAGTCAAACTATAACCATCACATAGTCGCTGTTTTAATCGTAATAACCATCCTCTTCCTCCTTCTCGTCATCGCCAAGATTATCCTAGTGCCGTCACACACCAACATTGTGTCTTTCTCAGTCACAATCTTTTGTCTTTTTGTCGTTGGAACAGGACGGTCTGGATTTTCTCTCTATCACCATATCTTACTGTCACTACGTCTTTCTTTTTCTATTTCTTTCAGTCTGTAACTATCCCCTTAAATATCTTTCCTCCTCCCAAATCTGTCTCTCTGACTCTCTCAGTCCAAACTATCATTCATCTCTACTAATTTAGACTGACAGACTGATTTAAAATGAACTTGTGCCATTCATTTCCATCTTGCCTCTACTCATTCCTTTCATTTTAGTCAGAAAGGCCTATTACTTTGACTTTAATTCCTCCTGTGGCACCAAGACTGAGGAGGTGGGGGTTGTTTAAAGGACCAGAAAGTAAATGTATGTGTGGATGTATGAGCATGAGAGATGGGGAAGGAAGCTGTGTCATAATTCATTGAAGATGCCCTGAGACTTCATGCGGATGTTGAACCACATCCTGTGCACCAGGTGCTGCCATTTTCTCTCAAGTGATGGTGTTTAAGTTTTTCTCTGCCAGAGGACCACACAGACACACAGCTATTCTGCTGTATAATCGGAGCTGAAGGGGTGAAGGTTTGGGTCTCTTCCAGGTTTAGTGTTGCACTAAAGAAAAATAAACTATCCAGAGGTTCAAAAACACCCCCAAAAAACACCTTTTACACCTTTGCTTCTTACCGTTTATGATATGTAGCCAGCACTGTCGAGGTTCAGTTTTAACTTTTTCTTCCCAACGCCAACATTGGTCCATTGCTCATAAGACTACTCCCCCCTAGATATTATTTATTTATTGGTTCCACCAAAATTGTTATAGCATACAGTTAAAAAAAAACTTTTTTATTTTTTTTATTTTAATTTATTGTCACAATTATTATTTTTTATTTACATATCCAGAGGACAATAATTCACAAAGCGGTGGAGCTGGGATTGGTCTGTGCTGTCTGTCTGTGTTATCGACTATTCTCACGAGCCTCAAAGCCTTTAAAGAATGATCTCCTCATTCGTTGTGTCCAGCTTTGACAGGAGCTGGCAACATACTATGCAATCCATATTTCTATTTCTGTCGTCATATTTGACCAGTGGGGATTCCTCCTTCTATGAAGGAATACATGTTATTTTTCCTCATAGCTTTCTTTCACTGTTACCACTTCCATTTTCTTGAAATCCTGATTCCTGAATAAAATTGGAGTGTCACGCTCATGGCATTGGCAGTGACAGCACTGTCAACCAGCTCCATCGAGGTAAGTCAGGAGTTATGGGCGGGCTGAAGGCGGCAAAGGCTAACGACTGTTTGAGTTTTAACACTGTTTTGGGACTGATCCAATCAAGATGGCAGGCTCTTAATTTTGCAATCACAATGTGACTCTCTGCTGATCCTTTGCCATCCGGCAGCTGTTACTATTAATGTTTAAAATCCATTCCCTGAGTAATTGTCACAAAGCATGGGGAAGACTAGGTGTTTTTGGAACAAACAGTTCAGGGACTCCTTTAGAGGAACTTTTTTTTGTTACCAGCTGTTGTTTGTGTTTTGTGTTGTCAGTTGTCAACATGGCTAACAGAATTTGTAAAATGTCTGCATTAAAAGGTGTTCTGAAGACTACAATCGTCCCTAGTTCTTGCGGTGAGGACGCAATAAAAACCCTCTTGTCCGAATATTCTTGATATATTTTTAGGGATTTTGGTGCACTTTTAAGTAGGTTGCATGTAAAGGACCCCAGCAGAAATAGGCAAAGTCGTCCAACAATAGAAAGCCTGGCTTTTGTCGTAACACACAGCTATGTCATCCTGCAAGGAGCTACGTTGACCGATCAAATATGTGCACGCCCACATTGCTTAATAGAATAGCTTGCTTTATAACAGGAAAGGTGTGATTCTTATATTTACCTGATAATTGGTGCAACAGAGGCTACAACAATTGCCACTGTGGTCCCTTTTCAGAGTTATAACTTTTTTCAGTATTATTTTGTTACCGCATTGTATTTCATTGTCTCACCAGTACTAAATCATCACGCGCCCACCAAACTCAGTCCTGTAAGCCACTAGCATTATTTATTTTTAAATACACTGTCCCAAAGCATTCAATACACATGTTAAGTGATGTGTGGGCCCATTAGAAAGTCTCAGTCTGTCTAATTAAATTAAGCTTAAATGTAATTTCGTCTGATTAAAATGAAAGACGTAGAGTGCTGGCCTTCATTTTCAATTATTACAAAAAGATGAGCTAAAGTTACAAATTTCCTCTACTCTGTCAATCTTAACACCCTTACACACCTTATGTATGGCTGTAAGGCAGAAGGAACCCCTTACTGCAAAGCAAGCTCTATCTCGAGAACTTCAGAGTCTTGGTGCGTAGAATAGACGCCCAGTGTGTTTGTGCTCTTGGGGACAGTACAATGAATCACACTCCCTGCTGTCTTTCCATGACAACCATTGCTCATTCTCTATCACCACACCGTCAGAAATAACTCATCTCTTCTAAAATGTTTGCCAAGAGCTACTGAGAAGGGATGGCCATTAGTGGGCATGAAGACATCAACGTTGGCTGAGCTGATTCAAGAGAAAAATAAGTGGGCGGGCTTCTCTGTGCTGATGAATTGCTTTCAGAGTTTTCCAACCAGTGGGAGTGGAATTGAACAAAATAGCAGCATCAGTCTGTCAGTAGATGAAGTAAAAGATGAGACTGCACTACTCTATATGCACACAGGAGGGTGAACCTGCAGCCCAAAATGTTAATGCAATTCACACTGCTGCTTTTTATGTTTTTCCACCAACATTTTTGTCATTTGGCACCCGCCACTCCCCCCTAACCCACACTGTAAAACCTACCAGCTCATCTTAATAAAAGAAGTAAGCTAACCCAACTTAAATGGCATAGAAAGTTGTAGTTACTTGAGTGATACACTAACATGAACTCATAAGTGAACTGCAGTCATAATGACTCAGTCATTTTGAGTTTGATCAACTTCTGGTAGACTTTCAAGTTATGTGTATCAATTCCAATGAGTTGTATTAACTCATTTGATCTAAATTGATTTTATAGACAGTGGATGTGTTCGAAAACTTAGCTGATCCTTGATCTGTCGTTAAGACAGGTGTCTGTAAATGTAAATTTTTCTGCGTTTTTTCGCTTAGTTTTTTCAAAAGTTACCGAGAAATATACACTGTACTATCCGATAACACCGTTATTGTAACTAGCAGACCGGAAGGGTCTGTCTATTCCTGCGACGGAGTTTCTGCTTGTTGTGAAGTGGGCGAGTCTACCCAGCATGCAGTTCGGCACAATTATTACAATTATTAGTGTTACAAATAGTTTGTGTCACAAACTGTTGTGTCGTGGTGTTTTACCCTGTTAAAGAGCGTTAGTTGTGGGTTATTGATTGTTGTTATAAAGTTTTAACCATGACTAAAGTTACAACCATGACTAAAGTTACAACCATGACACGTAAGTAGCTCCGACCGCTGTGCCCTCAGTGGTGAAAAAAATAAAGGTCGTTATGGCTATGCGGTATATGAAAAATTCATACCGGTTTCAAATTGAACCGGTATACCGCACAGCCCTATGTGTAATGTTCTGGTCAAGTAATCATATTGGTTCAAATAAATTCATTCCATCTGAGTTCATACAAAAATTACAAATAAGTTTAAATAATAAATATGTTTTAAGTTCAATACAAAGAATGGAGTTAGTACTAGTCATGTATTTACTTAAGTATACCTAACAATAAATACTTGAGTTAAGAGTACTCCATTTAAGCATTTTTTTCCACTAAAAGGATTTGAGTTATTTAACTTAAATGATTCAAGGCAATCGGTTTCCTTAAACTATTTGAGTTGACTTTACTCATCAGGTTTTACAGTGCACCTAGCCATGTCCGTTTTCATCAATCTGACTGCTCCATTGACAAGTTCTCCACTGACTGCGTTTTATGCTTTGTGGATGTCCTGTAATCATGCTGACATTGGCAGGGTCCCATCGGTGCAAACCCTCTGTAAACAACTTCTGTGCTTTCAATTTATCAGATGTCATTGTGCAGCTACTGGCAACACTTTGCTGGTGCTAATGTATTAACAATAGCAGGCAGGGAATCTTGTAGTGTGCATTCATTGGATCTTTAGTACTCCACGTCAACATCTGCAGCATTTTGACCATCTGCAGTCTCTGTGTGTTTGTGCCAGATACAATGTTTGCCAAAGATTTCTTTTTTTTTCTTTCATCTGTTAATAAACAAGCTCAAGCCCTTCACATGCGGCATCTTTGCATCTTTTTGCTTATTAAGTGAAGAAGCACTGCTCTTCAAACTACTTTTGCAGCGGTTTTCATTGCAATCAAGAAATACAACAGGGGACCTTGTTTATTTATTATATCGCTTGACTTATTATGTTATGTGATCTTCGGTTTAATTAGATTTTGGGTTGAATAGTGTGTCAGTAAAAAAGGCTGTTAAAAGTTACAGCTGCCATTCCTGTTTCTGCATAAACCTCAGCAGATTCTGCAGCTCTGTAGTCTCTGTAGTACTGCATCAGCTAGTTGTGTATTTGCACTTGGCTA
This sequence comes from Myoxocephalus aenaeus, assembly GCA_038501785.1. Taxonomy (NCBI): domain Eukaryota; kingdom Metazoa; phylum Chordata; class Actinopteri; order Perciformes; family Cottidae; genus Myoxocephalus; species Myoxocephalus aenaeus. Next base: position 2,406,303 of record JBAMJR010000124.1, on the reverse strand, counting down.
GCTGTTATTTTAAAGCTACGTGGCTCTGCAGTGGTGCCAGGTAATAAGATGAAGTGGAGCAGAACTTAAATGGAGAGCATTATATAAACAACTATTCCCAAGACACAAATGCATTCAATATACACACGCGCCCTCACACACACATGCTGGATAAGAACCTTTGCTTATTATTCCGGAGTGTAATGAGCCTCCAACTTAGATCATAAACATAACCTGTACTTAGATACACTTGACTTTCAAACATGCAATTTGAAAACATGCAAGACGATATGTAAAGTACACACTAGCGAATACATGATATAGTAACACTTGCCACATTGAACATACAACCAGCTATTATTTTCTAAGACAGCTGTCATTATGGACCCTGAATTTCCCTTCGGGGATCAATAAAGTAATTATCTATCTATCTATCTCTTTTACCCAGTCTCGCTCATCCACAACCACGTTGCAGTGTATTCTGGGCCACGGGCTTACTGCATGTTTTCTCTCTTTGCCTCCCTCAACATTCACTTTTTAAAAAAAATGGTAAATCACATTTTTAGGGTGACATTTGTGAATTGGTCTTTAAAAATCCATGTACTCAAATGTTTCATCAACTATTTTATGCTCATGTTGGTGTGATAATGTGATTGTGTGATAATTACATGGCCTGGCTAATGTTAGAGCAACATTAGAAGCTTTATTCTATGATGTCCCTCTTGTCTCAGCCAAAGTGGCAAAGGGTGGTCTGCTGAGAAATGCTGTCAGAAACCATCAAGAAGAACTGTAGATTACAGCTTTCTAATTTTCATCTCTTTATCTCAATGTTGCGTTTCACTCTTTATCATCGGCCCTTGAAAATTCTTTGTACAAGGAAGTTGGAAAACAAAGGCAGCACTCCCTCATGAGCTTCTCTGTCGTCGGCTTTCACGCTCATAGGCCCACTGGGACTCTATGAAAGGCTCCCTTTTATTCACACAAATGGTGATTTCAACATCAATTATCGTAATTATTGACTGCGTCCCATTGTATTCTATGCTTACGGTTTTAACTATTTTCCTATTGACAACCCAGTGACAACAGAAGATGTATTAACTGCAGATTAAATATGCATTAACTGAAATGACAGAAGTTGTACAGGCCAGTAGAGTTGGCATTCGCATTCGGCCAGACGTTAATGAGACCTAACACATCAGGCCACTGGTTCACATTATGATAGGTGTGTGTGGGCTATAATTACATTAAGTCACACCAGAAAATCTGTTTCTTGTCACCAGGTCCTCTGTGAGCAAGGTTTTATAATTATGTATGTTAGCACCTCTGCTTTCTTGGTAGTGCACACAGCAGGGTTGCGGATGAGATTGATTAAAGTGTGGAACTAGCAATTCTGTTTGCCATGCAGTCAGACAAGCAGATTGACTGTGGTATAGTTCCCAGTCATGCTGCTTCAAGTGAATAAAACAGCTATTAGACAAGCATGATACACAGCATATTCATCCTCTGACATGCACAAGTGCATCAGCGTTAAGGCACACATACAAGCGCACATACTCAAATAAACAAATATCTGACGCTGTCTAGAGTCTCTACTAATTAATGTCAAAGCAACCATCAAATAAATGAGAAATGTTCATAGAATGTTGACAATAATACATGTGTTGAGTTTTTTATGTACAACCGTTATTTACATGGACAAAAAAAGAAAATCCCATTAGAAACCATGCCCCTATAATGTCTTTGAAATAAATATACACACTGTTTACATTGGGATGAACATATTTTACAATCTGTGAATTTTAACAACATAGCATGGGTGTTGTTAGTAAAGCACATGTTGTTATGGATAACCTTCATTTCCTGCATGTAACTGCTGAAAGAAAAAAAAAACTTTAATCACCCTGATTTAGCATCCCTCAGTGAAACAAGGGCAAAATGTACAAACTCATTAAATTAAAAGGCAGACTTTTACTGTTCTCTATAGATTGAGGTTTTTAATTTGATTGCAGCCTTTGGTTGAGCGGAATAGTGTCCGTTTAAATCAGACACAGGTTTTTACAAGTAGTATCTGTAAGATGTATGATTGATACATGAACCAGTGAATCACATCTGGTTCTTTAAAGATGGAAATGCTGGCGTTAACAATGAGAAGGAGGGAGCTAAAGTAATAGGTCAATGCCCTACATCAGTGGTTCTCAACCTTTTTTTAGTAATGGGTACCCCCTGTGGAATTATTTTTCAGCCAAGTGCCCCCTAACCAGCGCAAAGCATTTTTGGTTGAAAAACAATGTAATACAGAGCACTCTGCAATCAGTGTCTGATTTAATATAGAATATATACAATTCAGTTAAAGAATTTACACTCAAATGATTGAATATTTATTAACAAACCTTTTTTTTAAGGATTTTTTAATTTATGCTCATTAAAAAAAAAAAGGAATCTCAAGTGCCCCTGGGGTGCCTTCAAGTATCCCCATTAGAGAACCACTGCATGAGTGGTTGATTAGCTTATGAGCTGCTTTTTTAAAGACATCCAAGTGCATGGATGCACTCCTCCTTTCTCCACCATAACAACATTCTGGACCCTCACCAGTCTGGATTCAAGGCAGGCCACTCAGCAGAGACTGCCCTCCTTGCTGGCTCTGAGCAGCTTCACACTGCTAAAGCAGCCTCTCTCTCCTCTGTCCTTATCCTTCTAGACCTTTCTGCTGCCTTTGACACAGTGAACCACCAGATCCTTATGTCCTCCCTCCATGATCTAGGTATCTCACCTCTTCTCATTCTCTACCTCTTCTCATTCTACCTCAACGGCCGCACTTACCGGGTAACTTGGAGAGCATCTGTGTCTGAACCTTGTCCTCTCACTACTGGGGTCCCTCAAGGCTCCGTCCTGGGTCCTCTCCTCTTCTCTCTGTACACCAACTCTCTCGGCTCTGTCATTCGATTGCATGGCTTTTCCTACCATAGCTATGCCGATGACACCCAACTGATCCTCTCGTTTTCCCAATCGGAAACACAGGTAGCAGCACAAATCACATCTCGTGGATGTCCGCGCACCACCTGAAAATTAACCCTGACAAGAGTGAACTACTTTTCCTACCAGGAAAATGCTCTCCCACCCACGACCTCACTATTACCTTCAACAACTCAGTGTTGGCCCCGACCCCGACTGCCAGGAAACTCGGTGTGACACTCAACAGTCAACTCTCCCTGACTGCCAACATTACTGTAACAACACGTTCCTGTAGGTACATGCTGTTGACGAGAATACGTCCCCTTCTCACTCAGAAGGTGGCACAGGTTCTCGTCCAGGCTCTGATCATCTCCCGCCTACACTACTGTAACTCCCTCCTGGTAGGTCTATCTGCTAGTGCCATCCGACCTTTACAGCTCATCCAGAATGCAGCAGCTCAATTGGTCTTTAATCTCCCGAAATTCACACACACTACTCCGCTCCTCCGCGGCCTTCACCGGTTACCGGTGGCCACCCGCATCTGCTTCAAAACATTGGTACTTGCATACTGTGATGCGAACAGATCGGATCCAGTCTACATCCAGGACATGGTCAAACAAACCGTACAACCCAGCTCGTTTACTCCGCTCGGCTTCTGCCAATCGGCTTGTAGCTCCGTCACTGCGAGCTAAACACTCAACAAAGTCACGACTATTTGCTGTCCTGGCTCCTCAATGGTGGAATGAGCTCCCCATTGACATCAGGACAGCAGAAAGTCTCTACATCTTCCGTTGCAAACTAAAAACACATCTTTTTCGACTTCTAACTTGAATAAGGAAAGTAGTACCGTAGTAGCATTTAGTAGCACTTAAATGGCACTTACTGATAGCACTAATTGTACTTTCTTGATTCTTGTTGTTCTGAGTTTTTATCCAAAGCAAACTTACAATAAGTGCATTCAACCATGAGTACAAACTCAGAACAACAAGAATCAAGAAAGTACAATTCATCGTTGAATGCACTTATTGTAAGTTTGCTTTGGATAAAAGCATCAGCTAAATGTAATGCATGGCATGGGCCACATCTTTAGTGCATGGCATGAGCCACACAAACCTGCATTAGTACACAGCTCTGGTTCTGTGTGTTGGCCTGTTTTCAGGAAAAACAAGTCTAATCCCTCCTAAACACATGGAAGAGTGGACTAATCAGCCAGCTACAACAAAAAGTAGAAGTCGATGCCAGGATATGAGGAAAGGAGTGTTTAATCCACCTTGCTAAAAAAATTGAAAAAGAAGCACTTGCGGTGATCAGTTGTTACATAACAATTTCCAGATTTAAATACATTTGTCTGCCCCTTGTCCAGTGCTCCCAGTCAGATTACAAACCTAAAACAGAACCACATTAAAGGGAGGGTTGGTTATCTTCTTCAAAAACATGTTTTATATTTTGGTTGAAATTCTTATTACATCCAAACAGCCATCTAAGAACAAGATGGCTTGACAGTGTCACCGCACTGTAAAAAGCCCGTCCAATTATTTCAGTCGGCCTGAATGTAATGTTTGAACAGGCTGACTGCTTACCTATATGAATGTGCTTATGCTAGCTAACGATAACATTTTCAATATTAACGTTCATTATGATATGTTTACATTCATCATAATGATTTTCAGTGGCTTTGGAGGTAGGCCTGAAGGGACCTGCTGTCAGTGTTGTCGACTCGGCAACTCTCACGCTATAGATTTAGCAACTTTTGAGCTCATACTGCTTGCTACTTTCATTGGAAAAGACACTAGAATGGGTTATCGGGTTGGATAATCAGTAGAATTACACAAAACAAAATGAGTAAATAATGTAACTATTTAAAGGATCTGCACTCAACATTATGAACATTAATATAGGAGCAAACAACTATTTGTTATGTAAATGTATAGTGGAGTACTGTCTACCTGAGTAAAGAATGATTCGCTCTCCCTCTGTATGTTATCCGAGCTTCTCCTTGCTTTGTTAGTGCATGTGAGCGTGCCCCACTGGCTGGCTCACGGCCGCCGCTCTGCACTGCTTTCATACAGTTATAGCTGTTAATGCCAACCGACCGACAACATTAACACGGAAACGTAGCACCCAGTTCCCCCTCAAGTAAACACTAGTAGCTCTGTCAGCACTTTTACCGTAGTTTGCACTGTGAGCCACGGGCGCACCATCGCCATGTTGAGAGGCAATCGAAATACTCCCAATCCCTTATCTTGCACTTGTATGTCCTTCATGGGACTCTGGAAAGATGCTTTTAAATAAACTGTCTAGTCTCTTTCGTAGAGGCTCGATCACAGGTAGATTCATTTGTATGGGCTAGGCACAAAAAAAAGAAGAAGATCCTGAAAGGGTATGATGAGAAAATGGCACCTAGAGATCATAAACATGAGAAGACACTTGCAAGAGCATCCTTGGCTTACGTGCATATTGGGCTTTGGTATTAGAGTTGAATCATCGCTGCACAATGATTAAGAAGGTCACATGTTTCCTTGAGGGTCGGGTTTGAAGAAAAAGTTGATTTCTCATATGAAATTGAAGAACATCATGGAAAAACAAAAGAACAAAGAGGCTACTGTATTGAATAAAACATTTAACTCAGTATGTGGCATGGCACAATAACTAAATCACTTAATAATATCCATATACGTAGCTCTATTTGATCAAAGGTCCCTTGTCCCTCTGAACTATTTCCCCCACTTTCCCTATCAGATGGCGTTTCCCCCAATCAAAGCCCAGAAGTTGGAGAGCACATTACCATTAATTACCGTGTACAGTGGGTGAAGAACCAGTTCATTTGATCTGCATTTAGCACTTGGGCTGATGGAAAGAGAGATGCAGCCATTGAATTAATAGAGAAGCCAGCAGATCTTTCAAAAGGATAATGAGTTTTTTACCCTTGGCTGCCTCTTTCCAGAGACATTTAAGACTACTGTGTCACAAAAAGCATCTCTCGCTCAGGAAGGCAATGCAAGCCTCTGCTTGGACCTTCCTTTTGTGTTCTACTATAGTGCTCCATTACCAATTTTCACAGAGCCGGACCCTTGACACAGCTTGTGGTCCAAGTGCTTTGATTCTGACTTACACTTAACATCAATTCTTCCTTCTGTCCCAAAACCCACACCTTTGTTATTTGTTTACTCTGAATGAATAAGCAGAGAGAAGGATAAGAAAGTGCAATAAGTAAAGTTGTTAAGCTGTAAATGTGTTGCAGCTTTGGTGTAAATCCAGCTCACAGTAACTTTAATGGCAGTGTGTATATGTGTTAGTGCAGTATGAGTGTGTCTACCTGAAGCGGTGCAACATTGTGTTTCTGAAAAAGGGGAAGTTGTTCCATCTAATACAGGCTCTCAATCTTTTAAGACACTGCTGTTATGAATGACAAGGTTAGTAGTGTTTACAACGTCTTGTTAAAGGGTGCTATTACAGTCAGCCAGAGGTTGACATGTTTGCATAAGGATCTGCGACAGGATATGCGACAGTAAAAAGCCTCATGAGATCGTGTTCCTGTGCTATGCGCCGTTACCTCAGAGGAACTCTCAGTTCATACCTACTTTTCACAGAGCCTGCCTTACACAGTCCACAGCCCGCTACGCCTCAGCGTACCTCTGGGCTTCTCATGGATTGGTTTCAATGGATCAAGGGCCAGCTCATGTCTTCTGTGTGTGAAAACAGCCGGGCTTGTTTGCCAGATGTCACATGTTGACCACGCCCAACTGCCAACACCTGTGAGACCAAGATATGTCCAGAATTATGCTTTATATTTAGTTGTTAGTTGGTGTACACCTACTTCTGTGGATACGAAGGCATTTGAGTTATTATTCACTACATTGTATTGGTATTTCTATTTCTGATGCAGCCTTGGGAAAGAAGATGATAGTACGCTTTTTTTTCTTGTCAAGGAAAATTGTCTTTACAGAATGTCAGGATGATACAAAAGTCATGAAAGACTTTGGAATTATCTCAGAGAGACAGACTTCAAAGGAAATACTTATGACTACAGACACAGGCTTGCTCATTAATTAATTATAATGGAGTCACCTGACTAAATAGCTGTTTGTGTCTCACACCAAATATTCTCAGTAGTGGCTTATGGATTGATTTGTTTATTTCAGTGTCCTGAACCATGGTGCCCAGCCCAATAAAAACCACATTACCATTCATGTCATAGAGTTCCACAAATTCAGAGAACATTTTTTAAATCAATCAGTGTTATTATGTTGGATGCAGTGTTATCTCTTAGTCTTAATGTGTGACAACTGAAAACAACTCCTGAAGACCTCTGTTTATCTCCATCTTGTTGTCACAGTTATTTTATGTGAAGAGTTTTACGTTTTGTGAAGCTTTTGTTGTTGTTTAACCAAATGTTGGTTGTTAAAATCGGCTTGACAACACTGCTTTAAATCACAGCTATTGAGGCTCAGTTTGAAGGGCTTGATTTTGTTTCACAGAAATAACTGATACTTTAGCCTTTTTGTTGTTGTTGTTGTTGCTGTAAACACAGCCTTGATATCATCACCTTGAAGTTGGTCTGGCTAACTTGTTTTTTACTGCTGTGTGCTGATAGGTAGCGTTCAAAAGGGCAAACATGCTGACGACAGCAGTGAGAATGACCTAAAACAGTGAAGCTGTAGGCCACAAAACCAAAACGATGAGCTGAAAGACAGCGCTTCATAGAGCTGAGGGAGACTGCAGCATCGATCAATAATCTTCTGTGGGTATGTCACTACGACCCCCTTCATATGCAGGACATGTAGTCATTTGATCCACTATTAATATAAAGATATTGATTTCAGCAGCAGTAGTCCAAGGATGTTACACATGTTCGGGTGTAAGACATGGCAATGGTCAAATTACATCAGAGAGGTCTAATATTTTAGTGAAAGCGCACATTTCAAACGTGCTGCTGTGTAGACATTACTCTTAATTTTACTCTGGATGTGAAGTGTTCATCCTCGGACAGAGAGAAGTCTAGAGAGCTGAAATATAAATATTTATGAAGCTGAGTTTTATATTTTAGTAAAAAAAAAATCAAAAACTTGTAAAGCGTTACGTGCCTGTACATGATCAAGAGTGGGTCCATTAACTGCATAAAGAAATGAATATGTCCTTTGTTCACAGCTTTGTAATCAGACAGAGACACATGCAACCTCGGATGCACTGCCAATACTCTCTGCTTCTCAGCAAAGCCTTTCAATTCATTTTAGGTATTGGCTCGCTGCGACTCCGCCTGATGATATCAGATGACTGGATATGTCTCATATTTACAAGCTGGAGCTAGTTGTTGTTTATTCAACTGTGTGGTCAGCAGGGAAAAGGTCTCTTGAAACACGCCCTGACTCTGTATGCAGCTCTGCATGTCGATGTCTGATATGAATAGGCTTGAAGTTACAACACTCAACCTGAAGAATTTAATTTGAATCGCTAAGCTACAGTACATTAGCTGTTGTAGTATTTTTTTGTGTCGTATTAATGTAACACTTTTCCAATCAGGTTATTTTAATATCCTGCCTGTTCTTTTGCTGTAAGTATAATCTACCAGTATTTAACTTGAGGACCTTTGTGCTAACCCCGTATAATTATATTAATTACAAAGCCTGCTTTTAGACATCTGCTGCTTTTTACACCCTTATGTTATAGTTCGTATAAATGTTGGTTGTTTTATGATGCATTCGGAATGAAGTATAATAAAGTGGTTGATTCTGAGATTATTCTTTCAGGCAGTAGCAAGAGTTATGCATTTTATTAGACTTTCTGTCTGGTGCAGTATAGTCACCATCATGCCTTACCTGTGTGTGAGCACAACATATTTGACATGTAAAAAAAATGTGTTTTGTGGATAACTCCATAGTCCATAGCGACTGTGGTTTGTCAATGTGAAAAGATATACAGTATTTAGGTGCTTTGGTGTCTTTTTTCAGATATTCTCCTTGGTCAGCTGAGCTGCCTAATTGGGCCGGGGGCGTTAAGTGTGGTGTCCATTTGCCCCTTCCCCACTTTCTGTCCCCCAATTTACGCCCTTGCTCGGACAGTCTCCATTTTGATCTCCGCTGCATACCTGTGAGGTTTTGTGACTGCATCTTGCATATTGCAAGGCTATCACAGTCACAACATGTCCACAGACAGACAGCATATAAACACCTGGCAAAACCGCCTCTGTGGTGATTAATTCCAGTACCACATTTTGTCACGATGACTCTCACACATGGACACAAACACACATGCATAATCTTAAATTGATAATCTGATGGTTCAGACACAATTTAAAGCTTTTCTCTCTCATAAACGCTTCCAAAATGATGTTATTTTGTTGAAATCTGTATTTTGTTATGTCTAAAAGCAAGGCTTTTTTACGGGGGAAAGGTCAGAGCATACATTTAGAATAAAACGCATTTTGTCTTTTTGTCTTTCTAGGAAGTGCATACAAATATACCACTCCATAGTTATCATGCATTATGGAATGATTTAAATCCTTTTTGAATTAAGAAGGAATGGAATAGTGCATTATCTACATCCAGTCTATTTATAATTGTCTTAGCTAAGCAGAACACATGACTGGCATCAGATTCTCTCATAATCATACTACAATAAACAGATTAATTATCATATCATACAGAATGTGTATGAATCATTTCTGAGCATATCATGTTCTCTCATCGTTATTTAATTTTAATCTTCTGTGGCAGATTGAATTAATTGTATTGTTGACTCAAACAGTGTCGCATCTCTGCAGTGTCTCCACTGAAGAGTCTGGAGTTTCCAGACTGTCTCTATGACGCATGTTTGAGTGCTTTTGCTGGAGTAAAAAGTATGTTAAGAATGTATATTTCTGCTGTGCTCTTGAAAATATCAGCATGTTATGAATTTATATTGTTGCAGCACTTCTATGATTTTAAAGCTTTTCAGCTCTCAGGCTTTTCAACAGACTGGATTTTTACATTAAATAGCACTCACCTTTTTAAAATAAATGTAGATTCGACCCACTAAAAGCTGCTCACAAAGTGTATGGATTTATTAACAACAATACTGCCATAGTAATAAGAACTCTAGGTTAATGGAGAGCAGTGCACACAAAATATATTCGTATTTATAAATCTATACAATTCGGGAGGAACTTTCAGTATATTAACTTTTGTTAAGAAAAATAAAAAGCTTTAAATATATGATACATTCTCAGCTTGAATGATCATGGGCCACCTTGATTCTCTTAACGTCGAGTGTGGATGATTTTGTATTCCTTTACGCCTCACACCCTTCGCTCCTTTCCTCTCCCTTCTCCTCAGCTGCCATCCTTGATGACCCTATGGAGTGCAGCAGAGGAGAGCGTTTAGCCATCACGCTGGCCAAAGACAGCATCAACAGGAGCAGCAACCGCTCCACCTCTGGCAAGCTGGAGGTCGACATCTTTGAACTGCTGAGAGACAGTGAATATGAGATGGGGGAAACAAGTAAGTAACAGTGGGAAGAAATGCCAATGAATTGGTGAGGGTCTGGTGCACAATATGTGTGTATGTGCCGAGTCAGAGAAAAAAAGATGGAGAAAGTGTCTCATTTTAAAATCAACAAGCCTGTCATTTCAATTCACCCGACTGGCTTCTTTTCACTCTTCCTTCAAGTGCACAGAGATAAGTGTGTCTGGTTTAACACAATTTTTGGTCAAACAGAAGCAAAGAAATGATTGAAAATAGATGACAGACTGCCATGGAGCAGGAACGCAAAATGAGCTGTCATATTTTGAGAGCTGCAGAAGGGAAATTATGTGGTTATATTTGTCTACTGGGTTGTATTTTGTTCTCTTTGACTGTATATTGGCAACTTTCACTACTGTGGAAAGGCACATAAAAAACATGTTCTATATAAAGGAGTGTAATTTAAAATGATTTAACCTACAGTATGTCAAAACAGATGACCTTCAACAGAAAGGTGTATGGACCTTTTTAAGTGGGCCATTACAGAAAGAGGTTTCCAGTCATTTGTCACACAGATGTGACAAATGCTTCACTGAGGGTGACTCTATTAACACACGCGGGAGTACCTATTTGTTATCAATTGTATCAATGCTTCTACTTCACTGCTATCTAGAACATCAGTGTACAAGGTGGTGATTTGTTGCCTCACATCTCAGTGTTTATTGTTTTTTTTGTTTATTTTTTAATGAAAACTATCCACAATCAATACAACACAGCATGTGTCTGCAGAAAACCACCAATACAAACCGCTATCACAAGACGTGTGGGGATGGATTTTCAATACAACACGATCCCACTTTCACAAACCCAAGAGCTTCAGTGGTGCTGCTTAGTCCATAGAAACACCGCTTCACTTACCACAACAACTGTATTCTTTCCCTGTCTGGTTTACTTCAAACCCTTCCTAAATGTGGTTCCTATGTGTACGTGTGTGGGTTTGTGTGTGTGTGTGTGTGTGTGTGTGTGTGTGTGTGTGTGTGTGTGTGTGTGTGTGTGTGTGTGTTTTTGTGTGTAGTAGCATCTGTTGGTGTGTGCATGCTGGATTGTGTGTACATTGTGCAATTGTTTTGTGTGTGGAAGTGTGTGTGTGTGTGTGTGTGTGTGTGTGTGTGTGTGTGTGTGTGTGTGTGTGTGTGTGTGTGTGTGTGTGTGTGTGTGTGTGTGTGTGTAATTAGAAGCATACATTGGATTAGGGATGGATCAGTGACTGCAGTTAGATGGAAATATCACAGAGGGGCTGCTACCTACCTGGTGTCTATCCCCCACCTTTCAAGCACCCACTCCTGCCTAAGCAGCTCCTAAATGGATGACCCCCTGGACTGCTTGCTGCTCATACTAGCAGGAAAGTCCACGTGACCAGACTTCTTTCACTGTTATGCATAGTTTATAAAGTCAAATTACACACAGAGATGTTTGCTTTAGTGCTTTTGCTTTGGTGCTTCTGTGGGAAACTGATGGCCAGCTGTCAGCATTTTAATCTCATGAAATCATAAACCAATAAGATCTGAAAGGAACGCTCCAAAAAACATTGCAACAACAAGCGTTCCCCAGCCCTTTGGATCCCTTTTTAGTGTCCCATGGAAACAGCTTGCAGTGTGTTGTGAGCTACTTGCAGCACCTTTTTCTAAATGTTTGTTTCTTAATTTGCTTATGTTGTATTTGCAGAGCATTGAGCTCTCTGGGCACCTGTACATTTCTTCTCTTGTAACCAGCAAACCTCCACTCCAAGGTTCCAATAGCTCATATGGATCTGAGAAAATCAATGTCAAGCTGAGAAAGCGGATTTCAATCGACCTTCTGACCTTAATTTGACTGCGGTGTGAGGCACAGTGGTACTCTGACAATTTACAGCATTAATGGACACCGTAACACCAGTGTCCAGGGAGTAACACATAAAGTTTGGCGAGCGGATGGAGTTTTGACACAGACTTTGCATGCACATTCTCTGTCTCTCACACATACACACACATGCTGGCTGTGCAAAAAAAGGGAGCAAATCAAAGTGTCACAGGGCCAGGAGCATGTGGGCTGGCAGTCAAATCATTCATCTTTATAATTTGGTGAAGCCATGCAGACAGCTGCAAATGTGTGTGTGTGTGTGTGTGTGTGTGTGTGTGTGTGTGTGTGTGTGTGTGTGTGTGTGTGTGTGTGTACTGTAAATGTGTGTCTACATGTGTATGTGGATGTTTGTGTAAGGTGTCAGTGTGTTCATGTCTTACAGGCCCCATGGGTGACTACGGGATTACTTATTAATCATTCGACTCACTGCCTCTGGATTCACCGCACCAGCTCGAACCCCTCCTCTTTTTCACACACGCAGCTGGTTAATGCTCTGCATTTGCCCCAGTAACCCAAATTATCATCACCTTCATTTTGGGCACACATGCTCACATATGAGCTGTACATGGTGTCTGTACTACCTCGTCGTTTGACTGTCGCGGTTTAATTAGAAGCCAGGGATTATAAACTCACAAGAAATGGCTTTCTGTTTTCCAGTATGGGGAGATTAATGCATATAGCCTGTGTACATCAGAGAGGAGTATGATTCACATTCCAAGAAATGTCTAAAGATATGTTGTTATACCCAAAGGTAAAGCTTTAAAATCAGTTCTTGTAAATGTAAAATGTGAAAAACAAGATGAGATGTGTGTGTCACTTTTGGGGATAGTATGGCATTCATGTGTAAATGTTCAAATACCAGATTTCATGTTTTAAGCCTCCAGATATTGCTGTCTGTCACTATTTTTGTCTCTGCCGTTCTCGCTGTCACTCTGTTTATCTATCTGTGTCTCTTCCCCTCTTCGGTATCTTTCTGCATCTATGTGAACGTCTGTTATGTGAATATCAGCTCCTCCCACAAGCTTTTAAACTCTCACTGGCACAATCTATTGGATTTTTCTATATGTGCATCACGTTAGGCATATTAAACATGGCGCCTTGCGCAGGTTTCATTAACGCATGTAGGTTCAGGTTCCCTTGAGACAGTGGAAGCGCTGGCTCAGCCCGCTATCTGCTTAGAGGTTGAGAGAGTCAGCATGTACATCCATTAACATCTGGCTGAAGATGGCCTTTTTTAAATGACTCAGATTCTTCAATTCTATCTTCTCTCTTTCCTGGATAGCACCGACTTACTCTCTTGCTGTCTCTTTTCCCTTCTCAATCCTTATTTCACTCTTCATCCGCTCTCTGTTTTCTATCAGTGTGCCAGATCATGTCGAAAGGCGTTGTGGCAGTCCTCGGTCCCTCTGCCAGTCCGGCCTCCAACTCCATCATCAGCAATATCTGTGGAGAGAAGGAGGTGAGTTGATGCATCCAGCTGGCCTGCAGCCACGGCCCCATAATGTCCACATTGCAACTAGAAATACAGAGTTTGGAAATATGATGCTCTTTAGCGACCCTGTGGTTCATCAGAGATTGAGGGGCAATGAAGTCCAACTTAGTTAGTGAAAATTATTATGAAAACGGTTGACTTCCTCCCTTTTCACTAGGCCCCGTGTCACAACATGTAAAATGTGTTGTGGCTGCACAATTAATCATTTTCATTCCAATTAAAAAATGTTCAGTTTATTTGATAAATTATGAATTAAGGTGTATAAATGACACAAGCTTGTTTAGTTTATTTTACGGGTTCATATACTTTGTTGTTGTTGTGCCTGGGATGTTGTGATACATCAGCTGCTCAGTCAAGGAAAGTGTAAACAGGTCTGCCTCATTATGTCTCCTTCGCAGGGAGGGGCTGGGCACTGTTGAGATGTAGTAGAAGATAAAACATGACTGACTGGGTTTGGCTTCAGAGCTTGACTCCATGCAAACAGATCCCAGTTGGATGCTAATTGGCTTGTCTGAACTCTGACATGGTGTGTTTTGCTGTCTGATGTCAAGAGACATTAGCCTTTGAATTATACAAAACCATAAACTAGATCAAAATCAATTAGAAATCAGAAGAAAAAAAATATCTGTGTGCACTGCAGTGCTTTGGGATGTTTACTACATTTGATACACTTTGTTTACACTACTTGTAGAAAACTCTTTTGATTATGAAAGTGGATGCCTATTGCTAGCATCTCTACTATCGACCATGTACCGATTTTCTGCCGATTTTAAAGACTACCTGCCAGCTTTCTTGCAGTGCATTGATCATTTAGTTTTCACTAGTGTGTTGTGTGTTGTCTTCTGGTACAGTACAGCCCGTCTTTCTAATGAGACATCAGCCTGTTGTTGTAGGAGACATACCAGGACTCCCTGCTGCTAAAGGTCTCTGGTGGCTTTGCCTTGTGGGGCTGACTGCTTTGAAACACTGACTGTGATAATACCACCATATGAATATAAAAAAAACCATAAAGAGAAAAAAAAATGCATTTTTAAGTTGGGAGTGTATAGTGATAGATACAGTATAGTCATAAATTACTCTCAGGAGTTGATACTGACCCTAAAGATTAGCAATTTCCCCAAATTTTCTTTTATCCACAAGTGAATAGCTAAGGCAATACTTTGGCTGACCAGAATACTTCAAAGCTCAGCCTGTCTTCCTTATTTTCCACAGCTAGAAGGATTATAAAATATGCTGTCATCATGTTGAATTACTCTTTGTCCTTTCCCACGTATCACACTTCCATCTGGCCTTGGCCAGTACTGTAGCGCTGTAGTCTGAATTGTATGTAGTGTTTAACTCTTAATAACTAAGAACTGCTGCAATGTCTGGAGACAAGTATGCAATATGTTCCCACACTTTACAGCTTCGTAGAAACATTTGCACAGGGCATTTGATATTATTTGATATCTAGTTCAAGACGTGGACCTCTATTTCTTCAGGGGTAAGACACCTATGAGTTTTACTTTGAGAGCTGTACTCAGTGGTCAGACTTTTTAGATTTTTACATTAACAATGTTGTGATAGTGGTATTTACCACAACTGTGTACACCCTTACAAGTTCCCTTTTATCAAAGCCACGTAGACAGTCGAGAGGATTGATGGCAACACATTTAAGAAAAGTATTCCCAAAATTATGCCAAGTGTGCAGAACATGTTGGAACTAAGAGTTCTTCATTGAAAATAAGCGGGACATAAGTGAAATGATGGCACCTATTCAGTTATATGATATATTATTGGATAACTCATGTCAGATATGTAAGTAGCATTTAAATGCTGTAGTGGGTCATAGCGAAACTAGCGTTAACCATTTTAAAGCTCATCAACATACTGTATTTAACATACAAGGGCTACCGACTGGGGTCCCTGGGGACCCCAAGAGTAAACTACTGTAAGAAACAAACAAAAATGTCTTATAAAAAAAAATATTTGTAATGTAATACATGTTATTTGAGGGAAAATAAACATCATAATATTATTTTTTAAATGGTACAGTACAATGTGCATAATCTGTAAAATGAAAATAACTGGTGGAAAATTACACGGAGAAATCTGTCTGCTGCATCTTTCTACTTCAAAATGACTGACAGTGTTACCCTACTGCCCTGATATTGTCTGATACTTTACATTAGGATGCAAACATTTTAATCTATATATTCTATTGTATCTATTAAAACTACATGGACAAAAAAAAACATATCTCTGGTGCCTCAGTTGGTAGGATGAGGGTTAAAAACTGTTGGTTAGTGTAGTATAGCATAAGTATTAGGTAGTATTAAATGGTAATACTAATAATTGGTGAAGTACCTCAAATTTGTACTGGAGTAAATGTTCTTCCAATTGCATCACTTCCTTTCGCATATAGTCATACCTGCACTGACCTACAGTCTGTCGTACAAGTAACCATCCTCCGCTTTAACATAATGTTACTATTGTACATTGTGTAGAACTGCAACTGCGACACAGTACTGAGCGTTTTAGCCGATATGTAAGTCATCCATGCAGGTTCTGTGTTTCAGATTGTAAAATGGTTTGAAGTGTTTCTTCTCTGACATGATTTAGTTGGACTGTATTTCGTTTAATGTGCTGTGACAGGTCTCTCACCTACCAGTTACAACAAGAAAAAAAAAACTTTCGCCACCAATAAAAGGACGAGAACACACTGAATGTCTGAGCCTTTGGAAGTGGAGAGAATATTCTATATCGTGATGTTGGCAATGCTCGGAAAAAGCTGGCAACCAAATTCACTCCCAACATACATTAATGTTTACTATATCGGCAGCTTTTATAAACAGAGGAGGTGGAGTTGCCCCCAACATTTATCATTACATGGTATTAGATGTGATGTTGTGTCCACCCACTGTGCAGGATGAGTCATAAAAGATATTCAGTCACTTTACAGGAAGAGATGTGGGATTTTGATATGAAAAAACACACAAATACATTTTTGGACACATAATTGTCTTGACAATAGAATACAAATTAAAACACCCAGGGGAAAACCTTGATAATACTGTACCATAATCCTCTTATCTTATTCTGAGTTGAATAAAATCCATTAAGAACTATTTTTAGGTTGGCAGGTAATTCATGGAATAATCAAGCCCAATGGTTCACAGTTGTGGTCATCAGGACCCTGCTGGTTTTAATTATAGTCATCAAGTCAAAGGCTATTGAATACCTGGAATGCATAGTAGGAAAACCAGCGGTCGTAGAAGTGTTGTTTCCTGAGGATCAGGATTAAAAACTGACGGTCTACCTAAATGGCCTTTACCCGGTGCCTTTTTCTAACCAAGAGTGTGCCGGTTTTTATTCCAACCAAACGCCACACCTGATTTCACTGATTAGGTCCCCCATCTCAGACATGAGGTCTGCAAATCAGGGAAGTCAGCTGTGCGTGTGTGTGTGTGTGTGTGTGTGTGTGTGTGTGTGTGTGTGTGTGTGTGTGTGTGTGTGTGTGTGTGTGATATTACAATACAGGAGATCCTGTCAAGCAGAATGTGAACACAATTAAGATGAAACAGCAGATATTAATCCTATAGTCTGTTTATTTATTGCATTTCAACTGTTTTTAGTTAAAACACATGTTGGCAAAGTATGAAGGGTTTATTCACACTGACATTTTTACTTTATCAATTAAAAATGACAAGTCTAGGTCCAGCAATCAAGATCTTACTTAAGTAAATAAGTAAAATCAAAATATACTTGTCAAAAGTACAATGAGTAAAAGTGCTCATTGTGCAGAATTACCCTGATCAGAATTACCACTGGATTATATTTATGGATGCATTCATTTTTACACCACTTTTATGTTGCTGCTGGTAAAGGTGGGTATTTATGATGTATAACATAATGTATTAGTTGGTTATATTTTGTATAGATAATCTAATTCTGCAAAGTAAGTAGTAACTAAAGGTATTCAATAAATGTAGTGGGGCACAATATAGTGTAGTAAAATAAAACCTTTACTCTATTCTCTGCTTCAATAGTGTGCAGCACACCTCTTATACTGCTCAGCAGCGGCTGGTGTACGCTAGCTGCAGCTAGCAGGTGCTCGTGCTGCCTAATGTTACCTTTCGACTCTGACATCCCACCACTCCTCACCGAAAATGCGGAAGAACAAACTCAAAGGGAGTTATGTCGTCATCTGACATTATTAGGAGGTTTATAAGCAAAACAGACATGTATTTGGGCACATTTGTATTTTTTTTACATATTTGATAGAAGTGGGTCTTTATTAGACAACTCAAAATAGCAAATAAGTACTAAGTGTAATTGTGGCTTTGATACTATATCTGTCCATAACTGGAGAAAACATGTCACCCTGAACTGGAAGAGCTTGAGAAGGGTGTGTGTGTGTGTGTGTGTGTGTGTGTGTGTGTGTGTGTGTGTGTGTGTGTGTGTGTGTGTGTGGACGCACAATACTCTGACCATCTAATCCCTCACTGTGAGCGTGAGGCCACAGATGCTGGAACTCCGGTGGAGGGTTGCCTGGGACATTGGCAGCAATATTGCAGCTGACAGACCCCACTAGGCGATCAGCACATCATGTACCAGTCCCGATCAATCACTCCCCGGGCTCCACTGCTGCTGCAGAGGATACTTCCACCGGGGCGACAGGGGAGCGGGTCTGAGCCCATCTGGGTTTCACACTAATAGTGACTAATATAAAAACAGCTACTGCAGAGAAGGGGTTGACAATGTGCATCATGTTTGTAGTCTGTTTCTATTTTAAGAGTCGGGGCTAGTAAACGTTGGGGTCAGGGTTAGGAGGAAGGCTAGATTAATATGGACTAATGAGAAACATTAACTGGAGCTTTGGCTGAAAGGCTCATGCTGCTTTACAGGTGCTTGTCTGCTGGCTGCTGCAGCCAACCAGAATACAGTAGATGGAGTGTGCACTGCAGTGTTGTTCTTGTTGCTTTGTTTGCTGTGAGTCCTCCTATTGTTGCTTTGTATCCTGGGAAGAAAGATGATTCTTATTTATAACTAGTGACTTAGATATGAGGGAATAAACCAAGGGCATTTCACCCCCTATTTAGGTTGGTACAAGACTCCATTGACATTCTACTTCTTGTTATTTCCATACAAAGCCTTGGACTAAGGCAATTTGCCATTAGCCATAGAAAGCTTTCAAACTAAATTGAGTAAATGTCAGTGATTCAATTTTCATGTGCCAAATATTGAATCTGAATTCAGTTGTTATCTCACTGCTTTTAACCACCTTCAGCTCAGTTTAATTGCTATTACTCCCTGTTTTAACCATAACTTTCTCTCTATCCAGAAAGGATGAAACAGTAGCTCTGCGTCTGCTAAAGATGGGAAACACAGTCCTCAATGATTCAAACGTATCAGAAGTGGTCATGAATATGAATGTCCAGTTTGATATCCAGGGGTTGCTTTGGGCTTGTAAAGCCATCTGGTTGCAACAGAAAGATTACAAACCTGGATTTGAGCAGGGTGGTGTTCAGGTTGGATGTAGAGGTGAACTTGGGGTCCACCAGGCAAACAAAGAGCCCGTTGGATTGAGGTTGGGGGTCAGTTGTATAGCTCAAGCCCTGCAGATAGGCAATAATTAGAGATGTGTGCTTTCATACACACACTGACGCATAGACACAGAAACCCACGAACACAATTCCTACCCTCCTTTACCGAGAAAAATATTTGAACAATCGGAAATATACTTACAATTTAAACATAATTTATGTGCAGCTGTTCAAGTGCAAAATCATTTTTGCTTTTAAGGTTCTGTCTGCCTCACTCGCTCCCCATCTAATTCTCTTCCTCTTTCTCTCCTGTCTACTCCGATACAGTATCTGCTGCGTCGTGAGCGCTAGTGTTTGAGGTCACGGTGAAAGGCTCATTAACTCCCAGTAAAAATTCATCTGTTGCCTTCCTTTCGGAGTCTTAGTTTAATTCCAAGATAGTTTGAAGTCAAACATATTTCTTCATTAGTAGGTGAACTCTGGAGGACTCCTCCACATGGCCAGGCAGAAGCAACTGTTGAACAGGGCCACCAGACAAAGTTGAGGCAGAGTTGATTGCTCGTGAATAGATACTGAACCAATTTGAAAACCTTTCTTCGTGCTCTCAAAGAAAAAGATTTTTCAGGTCCAGTGCTTCATTGTCATTATCATGAGGCATTCATAAGCTCACTCACTTAACGGTCCCCTTAGCTCTGTGTTCATTAGTTAGTCCATTCACAAGTCCAGACACTCAGCCTGCTGTGATTGCATGCAGTGTGTGTGTAGAGCTGTCCAAACTGATTTAGATGGGTTAGTTGTCCAAGCAGCTCAGTGCTACGCATGGTGTGGAATTGCATTTTGTGACTTAAAAAGCCAACTAGCCAAATCAGCAAATCCTCTCTGGCGAGAGACCATTTACACGGCTGCTATGCTCACTTTAGACCCTCTCCCTGTCAGGCGCTGCACCACGGTTTGTCACAGCGAAGCCAGCACACCACGTCTCCTTTTCATGCTCAGCCAACTACTGCTCAGCTTTGCTCTCACACATTTGGACACCATTATAATCTAAAAATATTGCATCTGCCTTTTAGTAGCCAGTAAGAGGAGAGTACACAAAGGATAGTTTATTTATTTTTTTACATTTTGCATTGATGGAAAATAAAAAATAAAACCTGCTTTTTTTTACAGCTTTTAACGGCATCTCATCTCTTCATAATAACAAGCAGTGGTGTATAAAAAAACTACTCAGTGGACCTTGAATTAAGATTTCTTAATATATATATTTTTCCAACTTGATGTTGCTGCAAATGTCCATATTATTTGTGATACAAAAAATGAGGACTAAGAATAATTATATTTGTCTTTCTTTATCTCTAATAAATATTCTACAGGCTTGTTATTTGACATCCTTTTATTACGTTGTCACAATGAGTAGCTCCAGTACATCACAAACAACCAGGACATTTTTCAGGACAGAGCTCTGTACAAAAAGTAAGCATTATCAACAGTCGTTAGTCATGAGAGTCACGAGAGTCACTAGTCAGGTGACACATTTTTCACTCGCTATTAATTTTGGAGTGGCGTGAGTTAAGTTAACAATAATAATCCATCCATCCATCCATTTTCGACCGCTTATCCGGGGTCGGGTCGCGGTGGCAGCAGGTTCAGCAGGCCGACCCAGGCTTCCCTCTCACCCGCAACACTTTCCAGCTCATCCTGGGGGACCCCGAGGCGTTCCAAGGCCAGCCGGGAGATATAATCCCTCCAGCGTGTCCTCGGTCTTCCCCGGGGCCTCCTACCAGTTGGACGTGCCTGGAAAACCTCTAATGGGAGGCGTCCAGGAGGCATCCTGACTAGATGCCCGAACCACCTCAGCTGACTCCTTTCGACACGAAGGAGCAGCGACTCGACTCCAAGCTCCCCCCTGATGTCCGAGCTCCTTACCCTATCTCTAAGGCTGAGCCCGGCCACTCTACGGAGGAAGCTCATTTCGGCCGCTTGTATCCGAGACCTCGTTCTTTCGGTCACGACCCAGAGTTCGTGACCATAGGTGAGGGTTGGAACGTAGACCGACCAGTAAATGGAGAGCTTCGCCTTCCGGCTCAGCTCCCTCTTCACCAAGACGGACCGGTACAGCGCCTGTTTTACTGCTGCAGCCGCACCGATCCGCCTATCGATCTCACGCTCCACCTTACCCTCACTCGTGAACAAGACCCCGAGATACTTGAACTCCTTCGCTTGGGGTAGGCAGTTTGTCCCCACCTGGAGGGAGCAGTCCACCGGTTTCCGGCAGAGCACCATGGCCTCAGATTTGGAGGTGCTAACTCTCATCCCTGCCGCTTCACACTCGGCTGCAAAACGCCCCAGTGAATGCTGGAGGTCACGGTCCGAGGAAGCAAACAGGACCACATCATCCGCGAACAGCAGAGATGCGATCCCGAGATTCCCGAACCGGATCTTCTCCGCCCCCTGGCTGCGCCTAGATATCCTGTCCATGAAAGTCACGAACAGGACCGGTGATAAAGGGCAGCCCTGGCGGAGACCAACACCCACCGGGAACGTGTCTGACTTACTACCGAGGATACGAACACAGCTCCTACTGCAGGCGTACAGAGACCGGATGGCCCGTGCCAACGGGTCCGGCACCCCATACTCCCGCAGCACCCCCCACAAAACCCCCCGAGGGACCCGGTCGAAAGCCTTTTCCAAGTCCACAAAGCACATGTAGACTGGTTGGGCAAACTCCCAGGACCCCTCCAGTAGTCTTGCGAGGGTAAAGAGCTGGTCCACTGTTCCACGGCCGGGACGGAATCCACACTGTTCGTCTTGAATCTGAGGTTCGACAAGCGGTCGGAGCCTCCTTTCCAGCACCCTGGCATAAGCTTTTCCCGGGAGGCTGAGCAGTGTGATACCACGATAGTTCGAGCACACTCTCCGGTCCCCCTTCTTGAAGATGGGAACCACCACCCCGGTCTGCCAGTCCATGGGCACTGTTCCCGACCCCCATGCGACACTGCAAAGGCGTGTCAGCCAAGACAGCCCAACAATGTCCAGCGCCTTCAGCATCTCAGGGCGAATCTCATCCACCCCCGGCGCCTTGCCACCAAGGAGCTTTTTGACTACCTTAGTGACCTCTGCCAGGGATATGGGTGCAACCACCCCAAGGACTTCAGGCGCTGCCCCCTCTCCAGGGGACATGTTGGCCGGGTTTAGGAGTTCCTCAAAGTGCTCTTTCCACCGCCCGACGATGTCCACAGTCCGGGTCAGCAGTTCCCCCCCCACGCTGAGAACAGCCTGGGGTAGGCCCTGCTTTCCCTTCCTGAGCCGTCGGATGGTTTGCCAGAACTTCCTTGAGGCCAACCGAAAGTCCTTCTCCATGGCCTCCCCAAACTCCTCCCATGCCCGAGTTTTAGCATCCGCGACCTTCGCAGCTGCAGCCCTTCTGGCTTGCCGGTACCTGTCAGCTGCTTCAGGAGACCCCTGGGCCAGCCAGGCCCGAAAGGCCTCCTTCTTCAGTTTGACGGCTTCCCTCACCCCCGGTGTCCACCACCGGGTTCTCGGGTTGCCGCCACGACAGGCACCGATGACCTTCCGACCACAGCTCCTAACGGCCGCGTCCACAATAGAGGCTTTGAACATGGTCCACTCGGATTCCATGTCCCCAGCCTCCCTCGGGATCTGTGAGAAGCTCTTCCGGAGGTGGGAGTTGAAGACCTCCCGGACAGGATCCTCTGCCAGACGTTCCCAGTTCACCCTCACTACACGTTTGGGCTTGCCAGGTCTTTCTAGCCGACTCCCCCGCCATCTGATCCAACTCACCACCAGATGGTGATCAGTTGACAGCTCTGCTCCTCTCTTCACCCGAGTGTCCAAGACATACGGCCGCAGATCAGATGATACGACTACAAAGTCGATCATTGATCTCCGGCCTAAGGTGTTCTGGTACCAGGTACACTTATGAGCCACCTTATGCTCGAACATGGTGTTTGTTATGGACAAACTGTGGCTAGCACAGAAGTCCAACAACAAAGCACCGTTCGGGTTCAGATCGGGCAAGCCGTTCCTCCCAATCACGCCCCGCCAGGTTTCTCTGTCATTGCCCACGTGAGCGTTGAAGTCTCCCAGGAGAACTATGGAGTCGGCAGGCGGGGCCCTTTCCAGTACCCCTCCCACCGACTCCAAGAAGGCCGGATACTCTGAAATGCTGTTCGGTGCATAAGCACAAACAACAGTCAGAGCCTTACTCCCCGCAACCCGTAGGCGCAGGGAGGCGACCCTCTCGTTCTCCGGGGAAAACTCCAACATAGCGGCGCTCAGCCGGGGGCTCGTGAGTATCCCCACTCCCGCCCGGCGCCTCTCACCCTGGGCAACTCCAGAAAAGGACAAAGTCCAACCCTTCTCCAGGAGCTTGGTTCCAGAGCCCGTGCTGTGCGTGGAGGTGAGCCCAACTATATCTAGCTGGTACCGCTCCACCTCCTGCACCAGCTCCGGCTCTTTCCCCGCTAGCGAGGTGACGTTCCACGTCCCTAGAGCTAGTCTATGCTGCCGGCGATCGGCTCGCCCAGGTCTCCTGCCTGGCCCGCCGCCCGGTCTGCATAGCACCCGACCCCGATGCTTCCCCCTGCGGGTGGTGAGTCCACAGGGTTGCTGGTCCATGATCTTTTTTCGGGCTGAGCCCGACCGGGCCCCATGGGCGAAAGCCCGGCCACCAGACGCTCGCTGACGAGCTCCCCTCCTGGGTCTGGCTCCGGGAGGGTGCCCCGGTTTCCCTTGTCCGGGCGAGGTTGCTACAATCCGTGGGCCGTAATTCATCGGGGTTTTTTGAACCGCTCTTAGTCTAGGCTCTCCCCCGAGACCTGTTTGCCTTGGGAGACCCTACCAGGGGCTGACGCCCCAGACAACATAGCTCCCAGGATCACTGAGCCACTCAAACTCCTCCACCACGTTAAGGTGGCGATTCACGGAGGAGCAATAATAATAATAATAATAATAATAATAATAATAAGTGGTTTTGTTGCCTAAACCTAACTCCCTGTGAAGACGGAGGTTTATCTTGAAAGGACACCATGCATGAAACAAGGGTTTATTGCCACGTTGTCCCGACACGTTAAAAACTAACGCTCAAGGGGTAACTAGTGAATCGATCTCCAATGCCAAGGGGCACTGACCACGCGGCAGTATTTGACGAGTTGGGAGTGAGAATATGTTGTAAATTCAACTAGACGTACCAAACATTTCATTTTCTTAAACTGAGGAAAATCTTGATACAGAGACAATGAACAACCCTCATTCTTCTGTCGATATTACAAATACATGTCCTTTGCTGCTCCTCTTTCTTACTTCTGTCCTTCCCTTTCCCCCTACTGTAGTTTTAACCAATTTTCACCTCTCTACCTTTGTCCCTCCTCTAATACCTGCTATTACTGCCCTTATACAAGCCTCAGCTCTCGTCACCGTCTTTGTCCTTATCCTAACCTCTTTTTTTTTTCTCTTCTGTCGCCTCATGTTCCTTATTTTCTCATTTCACCTCCTCCACCTGTCTCTTTCCTGTCATTTCCCTCCTTCAACTTTTACTCAGACACCAGCAATAGATGACTACCAGGTCAAGATCTGCCATTGTTAAGAAAACTAATAGAAACTAGTATTCAGAAACCTGCTCCCTCTCTTTCTGCCACTCCCTATAATCACCCTCCATCATGCTGAATCTCTGTGTGAGTGCGTAGTGGTATTAGTTCTGCTGTGTCGGTCTTGTTTTGCTCAGGGGGTCAGCGTATGGTTCAGCTCTCCACTGTAATTGGGCTTTAAAGCCACTATATGTAAAAGCAAAAGCTCTCCAGGCAAAATAAACGTGTTGTCAGCAAGTGGCATGTCATTGATTAAGCTGAGATGATTGTATTTTGAAGAGCCACATCACTGGGATGTATGTAGTATGTGTTGGAAAATGTAAGTTGCAGCTTGCTTATTCATGCTGGAGCAGTACGGGCTCTGAATTCTCAATAAGATTTCTGCATTTCTTAGACAGCTTGGTATCCGCCTGCCTGTTTCTGAGAGGTAAAAAGTCTTAGGAATGAAATCTTAGACTCAGGAGTGAAAGAAAAAACATGTTCTATGGCAAGTACTCTACTGAAGAAGTGGAGGTGCATTATCCTCCACTTCTATTATTTGAAGAGCTTTACTGTTGGCCTCAAACTACAGTTTTTACATTTCTAGTGCTACTAGAAGAAAAAAAATCTCAGTGTATTGACGATGTTATCTTCCTACTGTGAAAAGGATCACATGGAGAGTGATTGATAGGCCGAGGAAATGAAAAGGTAAATAAAAGTAAATATACCTTCTTATTCATCTTCAGGCTCACATTGACGGACAACAGCCACATCCTCATACTTATGTTAAACGGCACCCAGATCTTTTGTGACATATACTTGAACGCATAGAGCAGATGTTTTATGATACATTGTCCAGAAGATTACTACAAGACCCAACACTTTGCATGTTTCCTTACTGTTGCCAATTAAAAGGCTTGTATTTAGAAAATAACTCTTTAGATAAAGTTGAGATTACTTTTGTATCCCAACTAAGACTGGATTTTTGACTCTGATATCAATATTCGATCCAACAAGAAATCAGCCGTTGTGGGTGTTCTCTCTTAAACAGACAACCATTCCTTGATGATAACAATTATTTAAATGTGTTGCTTCTTTTAATTGTGACCACTTTATATAAGCGTGACATTCTTACAATTTAAAAAAAATAACTTGTCCCTGCCTATGTAATGACAATTGTTTACTGCAATTACTTACTAATTGGCAGACATATGCATACACTTATAATTTATAGCACATGTATCTGTCCGGCTATGATCATTGTTGGAAAAGTTTTAAGAATACATACATGAAGAATGTTAACTCTGAATCTTTGAAATATCTCATAAGGACTGTCATACAGTAAATGGCAAAATGTATTCAAAGATATACATCTTCTCTGAGTAGATAATATAAAGACATGCACAGTGTATTGCACATGTATCCAAAGCAGTGTAGAAGGTTTTTTTTGTTGCTCAAGCAACAGTAACCACAGCACCAGGCATAAAATGACACATCATTAATCATAATGAGTTTATTTCACATCATGACTAATTCAGAATGTCACCATAACTCTTTGTTTTAAGGTTTGTGTTGGTGCCTGTGCATACAAGTGCCAAAATCTGAACGTACATTTGATTTAAAGAAAGTGGGTGTGAAGTTGAGTCTCAATCTGTCCAGGATTTCTCTGTTCAGTCTGCTTACAAACAAAACGCAGGTGCCTCTCTTGTCTCTGCCTGATCATAATTAGAGTAGCACAGCTGTCGTCTGCACCTCTGCTGACCCTTTTCTCACAACACTATTGATCTGTCTTGTCAAGGCCGTGCCAGCAGAACCGCCATGTTCATATCCAAAACCCACTGTCTTGTCATCAGGAAGCAGTCTCTTGATTTGATCACTGAGATGAAAGCGAGGAAAAACCGAGTGACTCCCAGCTGAACAGCAAGCAAAACGGATTTCAATTTTGCTGATTGTTGTCATCAAGGGTATGAAAAGGGACTCTGCCGCGAATGGTTGCGACGCTGAGTTGCGAAAGCCAATCGGCGTAGAGATGGTCCGCCCGTCGTCACCACCGTCCTGCCGTTGCTGAATCAAACTGCTGTTGGTCCGCCTGAAGTAGTGCTGGAAGCGGCTTCATTCAGACACTCGTCCTGGAGGAGTCGGAGCTGTGTGCGACTACGGATAATATTATGTACCCAGATACGGGGGTGTTTGATGTTCCGACGTTTGTGGGACTTCCGCAACAAGTATAAAGCAGAACTAGTGGTTATTTCAATGGTGAATGGCGGAAAGGTAAATGTTTTCACGGAGTTAAGCCACGGAAAAGCTGCGCCACCTTTCCGCCGCGAAAAACCGAATGACGCGATAAAGTCGAGTGAGTAAACTCAGGCGAAAAAGCGTTGCGAAAATTTGCACCGCTTTCGGTGTGAACGCAGCATAAATCAAATATTTGGCTATATTCCCAGCTCTAGACTAACTGTTGGATTAAAATTATATATTTAAAAAAAACACTTATTTATTATTGTGGTTGCAACAATACAATCCATTTTTCCCGAGCTTGATAAGCACAGATAGCATTGCGTCTGTGGGCATTTGAGAGAATATTTATGTTTATGATTAAATGTTTCTTAATTTTATCAGGAGGCTTGAGTCAGCTCCCCAAATCAAATTAGTGGTGTCTGTCCTTATCCGCACTGCATACAATAAACCCAGCCAGCTGGTAGTCAAACAGGGAGTTTAAAAAAGCAAGTATTTCTTTTTTTCACAGATACATTTTGCTCTGAAATAGGGCAGTGGAGCAGGAAACAGGCTTCTCTGGAGGGCAGGACTTTTTTCTCTCTCTGAACTGGCTGATCAATGAGATAGAGATCTCGTGGTCAATGTTCCACTCTCCTAAAAGGCACCATGGGATCTGCAGCCTACTTCATCTTTATCACTGGTCTGCTACTGCTCTGACCGCAGGGACCTCATGCAGGATCATTACTACCACAAATAGAGATCTGGCTTCATGGGCAGAGACTGGGATGAGCCGGAGGCCTAGATGGAGATTGTTGGTTGGGTCACTTTGACACTCTCGTATCTCTGGTGTCTCATCTCTTCCCTTACTGTCCCAAAAGATTTTCCTGTTTTTTTCTGAATGCCAACAGCTGGTCTCCCAAATCCCCCATAAACCTTTTGGTTCGAAAGGGGATCAGGTAGACATAATAGACTACCACCTGCCCTCCTCCATCTCCTGCCACCCTGCAACACCTTGCCAACTCCACTCGGGCGTTCCAGCCCTGGCATCACACTTGCTGACCGATGGACAATGTCTCCAAAAGCATCTGCTCTCTAATCCTCAGTAGCCAACACAATTATTTGGTTTGCAGTATGTTACATCCAGCCATGTTTCATACTACGTGTTCCGCTATTGATTGGTTTTCTACAACTGATGATCTCCAAACTAATAAGCTATGTCCACTTTTTGATGGTAAACAAACTGTTCTCTGTCTGGCCTCTGTATTCAGCTGTCCGCTTGGCTGCAGTTGTGGTGTTTTTCAAGGACAGTTAAAGTCTTTCTGCCAAGCATGCTAATTGATAGCCAGGTCAACGTGCGATAATGTAAATGAGTCACTTCAAACATGACTGATGAACAGCACTAATGCTAGCTTTCCCACAGCCGTGCCTAACACGTTCCAAGGCCATTAAAAGTGTGCTTAGTCCAAGCCAACAGATGTAGTTGCTCATTATGTCTCTGCTCTCCATATGGCACTATTGCACATCCAGCTCGCCTTCACCTCCTCTCTCTTGGACCCCTCATGGTAGATTAGGTTCACAGCCGACGGGTAGCAGAATGACTTGGGCACTTGTCAGCTCAACAACTGAGGCAACCCAGAGCTTGTTGTACTGGACAGAAGGGAAATTAGCTTTCACCTTCACTCCAGCTCAGAGCAATGGTCTCCTAACTAATGCCTGGTCAAATTTGAAACTACCCTTCTTGAACGTAACCTTGAATTTCCCATTGAAGAGGGGTTATCGGAGGTTATTGGTAAGCTTATACGAAGCAATGAAAAAAAAAACGTGGCTGTCTCCAACAAGCAGCCAACAGTGCTTCTTTGTCTAGGCAGTTTGAAAATGTGCCGGTTCATTTAATTCCTTGTTTTAACAGCTAATCTGAGCAGATCAGAGTGCAGTCTCAGTGTAATTAAGGCAAGTATATTGTGAGCACAGTAATATTGGGTTGAGGTATTTTTTTCCGCCAAACAAAGGTGCCTCCTTTTCCCCCACTGCTCAATGTCTGTCTCTGTGTGTGTGTGTGTGTGTGTGTGTGTGTGTGTGTGTGTTACTTGTGCAAAGCCTATGTCCTATGAGAGCTTCCTCATTAAACGCCTGTCAAACCTCTGTCTGCCGACCTGCCAGCCTTTCTGTCACACTGCAGCAGGAAACACACACACACATACACACATACAGTATATGGACAAGAGCACAAAGAGTGAGCAGACTCTGTTTTGTGTCATACTCACACTGAAAACACAAGGGACAGAGTTGTACCTTTTGTATTTGGGCTGTACGAAAAGACACAAAGCTGTACCATAATTCTTCGCCATTACTCGGACTGGGTATCGTTTGAAAATGTTCAAGACTGGTGACAATATGCTTCCTGGACAACACTAAACAGTTGTACATTTGCCTTTAACAATTTAAATCCAAAATTTAACAAGATTATTAATTACATTTGGAAATCATGTTGACAAATTATCTGCGAAGGCCCCATTTAAATGGGACACTGCATCGACATAGGCATACAGTGACTTTTGCCAAAGCACATGCATTGTCATCCAGCAAGGTGCTCTTAGACCATGACATAATTTTTCAAATTTTGCCTATTTACACGAATGCAATGGATTTTTCTTAAGTTTGTATTCTCACATGGGTTGAGATCAGGTGACTTACTTGGCCATTGGAGAATATTACATTTCTTTGACTTGAGAAGCTCTTAGGCTGTTTTCACAGGATGTTTTGGGTCATTATCCATCTGTACTGAGAAACGCTGTCCAATCAGTTTTGTAGCATTAGGGGGAATCTGAGTCAATAGTTAAGCCCTAAACACCTCAAAACTCATCCTGCTGCTTCTATCAGCTGTGTCATCATCAATGAACACCAGTGACCCAGTTCCATTGGCATACCAGTCCATGCCATAGCACTGCCTCCACCGTGTTAAACAGGTGATGTGGTTTGCTTCGGATCATGAGCCGCTCCTTTCCTTCTACACATGTTCTCTTCCCACTCTGGTACAAGTTCATCTTGGTTTCACCTTCCAAAGAATCTTGTTTTAAAACTGACCAGGCTTATTCAGATGTTTTCTGGTAAAGTCTAATCTGGCCTTCCTGTTCTTCAGTGTTCCCAGTGGTTTGCACCTTGTTGTAAACCTTCTGTATTCAGATTTATGAAGGTGTCTCTTGATTGTAGACTTTGACAAAGACACACCTACCGTTTACATTGTTTTACCTTGTACATTTAATGCTCTTTACATACTCATATGTATTTATTCTTTACATATTCTTTAACATTATTTAACATAACATACTCTTTAACATAATATTTAGACATAAGATGCTAATAATGCTAATAGTGCTCCACCAACACAAACACTTAAAGTAGTGGTTCTCAAATGTTTTCTGTAAATAACTTCATTTTGTGACTCCATCTGTAACTTAAAGTTTCAAGTAAATCAGATTGCTCCATCAGACAATTTTTGTAATGTTTTAATTGCAATCACTTAGAACAATGAAAATAAAGTTATATCTGTGCAAAAAAAATACTAATATTTAGTTACTACTAAATAGCTCATTGTGGAAAACAATAAGCTATTTTTTATTTATTTTTGCCAAACAAAACAGAATGAGTGCAGATATGTGAGCATCAGGTTGCATCAGTATTAGTGGACCAGTGAGCTGCTTTCCTCTACACATCTTTATAAAACAGGGTTGTAGATTTGATACAATTCATGTTCAACGTTGAGATCTGTTTTCTGTTTTGAGACGCAGCAGCAGAAAAGACGTCACGAGACTTCTGGCAAAACGGCAAAAAATAAGCGAACCTGTTAACGGCGTAACCATTTACCCGAAAGTACAGCATTTCTCCATGTATTTATGAATGACTTAGTTTTATGTCCGTGTACCTTGTACTTTTGTAATATGTGAAGCCAGCAGCTCATTGTTGGTAGAAGACACGAGCACTTTGGCTCGTTTCACTTGGAGCAGGAGAGCTGCAGGAGAGCTGCTCCGGTGTGAGGAGCTACTACGTTGTTCCTCACATCAGAGCTGCTGTTGCCATCTCCACCCTGGGAGCGTTTAAAACGCAGATATAGCGGTCTGCTTTTCACGCGACATATTTTTCGACGCTCTCTGTCCGCTGCTGGTGTGTGTGCTCACCTGTGTGCGCGCGCGTTAAGTGTTAACGCGACTATTTAGAGACAGAAAATTACAGGGGGCGGGGGGTTTCTTCAGGGGGGCGCCCCGCTATTATAACGGTGGGGAAACCTGCAAGTGCGCCTGCTGCCTGACGCCGCTGTTTTGGGTGAATGACGTTTTTTTATTTTTTTTTATTAATATTCGGGGCTAATTAAAAAACATCCGGGGCTTTAGCCTAGGGACGCCACTGGTCAGTAACATTGTCTGCCATGTTGTGCTGGGCAGGTCACATACATTTGTGCGTGACTTTTTCTATTTGAAACAGATGCCTGTTGTGATTGGAAATAAGACAGATGAGAGCAAACAGTTAAGTTGTAGCTGTAAAACTGTACAATGAGCTGAAAAAGGGGAACTGCCGAGCTTGGATAATAATATTTTAGTTTGTGTGAAACATAGTTCA
The DNA here is from genome assembly GCA_038501785.1 of Myoxocephalus aenaeus. Classification (NCBI taxonomy): domain Eukaryota; kingdom Metazoa; phylum Chordata; class Actinopteri; order Perciformes; family Cottidae; genus Myoxocephalus; species Myoxocephalus aenaeus. The sequence goes on along the minus strand of JBAMJR010000124.1, from coordinate 2,374,607 downwards.
TTTGATCCATTGTTAATAAACAATACTGATTAGCGCAGCTTTAACAATTACCACAAACAGAGAGCCATTGTCCAGAACAGTAAATCAAAAAGTCCTAATTTGTGATCAGATGTGCCAGTTTGCCATTTAATTGACTCACTGATTAGTACCCAGGATTGCTGGCATAGCAAATGTGTGAATTTCCTGCAAAGCTAAACTCAAAGGGATACAGCTGTTCGGTTAAAAGTCTTTGAAACTGTGCCCTGCAAAGACACATATGGGAATGATTTTTCTGTTTTTATTTTTGTGAAAATTGACCAGCAGAGTGACTGATACTAGCTGTTGGTTGCAGATAAGAAGTCTGTCAAGCGACTTTGATGTGGCAGAGAACGTGCTAGTAATGTGGAGATTGATTTTCTTTGCTTCAAGTGCCCCTGTTTTAACTGAAGCTTTGATTCAAAACGCTTTGTCACTTAACCACATGAGGAGCAGTGACTGCAACAGTTTAACAAGCAGTTAATCATATTGCTCTAACCAGGGGGAACTTTGTTAAGGCGTGATCTATAGATAAGGTCCTCTCTTCCCAAGCCTTGCTGTAGGCTACATCGAGCTCCCTTGTTGATGCCAAATGCTAAAAGTAGAATGGAATGGATGGAAAAGGACAAAGTGTGTGTGTGTGTGTGTGTGTGTGTGTGTGTGTGTGTGTGTGTGTGTGTGTGTGTGTGAATCCGTGAATTTGTGTAAGCTGCTTTCTAAGCCCCCTGCTGCCTCAGATACAGCCTATCGAAGCGTGTCAGGTTTCTAAGTGAAAAGGGTCGGGTAGCACCAGTCTGCTGTGCTGAAAAGGAAGGAGAGAACTCATGGGAAAAGGGGACAACTGAAAAAAAAAAAGAGTAAACAATCTGGGCAACCCAGAGAATCAGAGAAAAGAGGCAGAAATGAGAAGAAAAAAAAGGTGTCGAGAAATGGTACAAATGTAATAGGGAAGATGAAGGACATACCTGAAGAAGGGCACATTTCCCTAGTGAGCTGTACGGCTATTACCCAGGTTTTAGGACTCCTTGAGAAGACTGAATGACATTCGAGCAGGGCCTGTCAGTAGTGGCCTCGCCTCCATCTATCCAGACACCTAGGGACTCCATTACACCCTGATGGGCAGGGATGGAAAACCAACCGAGGGGATATGGGGACGAAGGGGGAAACCAATGTATGGTACACTGGGAACCACACAGACAGGCAAGCTGTCGTGATGAAGAGGCTCCCTTCCTTGTCCCTCCTCTCGGACCCAGCATGTCCTCCCGCATCCCCTTCAAGCCCCACTGCGCTCTACTGCAATGCCTTGGCAGCTGACCGACCCGACACCTTCCACACTCAGTTGCACACTCCCTCTACCCGTTTTCTTCCCTGTAAGCACTGGCAACATGTATCCGTTCACATCATCTCACGGAGAACTGAAGCAGAGATGGATTTCATTGGCGGGAAATAGATGGGAGACGTGTTTGAATTGGGGTGGAATGTAATTTATGATTTTCCTGAAGTTCAGCAGATTTGTCGGTGGCTCCGGTCCGGATTTGTTGCTGTGGTCACGTTGAAGGCTGCAAGGTTAGCTGCAGTGTACTTAACCTCCTGTCTGATAGCGCAGATGAGCCTTTGCTTGACATACCTGTTAGTACCATGGGGGTTGGTATGATACATTCATTAGAGGATTACAGATATTTATATAGCTACAGCAAATCTACGCTGTGAAAGCACGGCAATCGATCTAACTGAATTCTATGCCTCACAATGGGGCTCGGATAAAGGTATTTTGTGTATTTATTGATTCGTGCTGAAGACTTGGCTGGCTTTCTTTTTCTTAGTCCTTGTGTCTGATCTTTGCTGAACACATCCGCCTTATGACATATGTTTCTGCTTTTTAATATGTTATTTTTCCCATTTTAAAAGAGCTGTATTTAACATTCTAAATTAATATAGCAGCAAATATTGATAAGTTATGTATAGATATAGTGGAATAATGTCTACCTGAGCATAGAATGAATTTGCGCTCCCTCTGAATGTGTTGTTATCCAAGCTTCTCCTTGATTGGTTGACATGCCGTGCCAGCCTCGCATGCTTTCATTACATGTCTGTGCATGTGAGCGTGCCCCACTGGTTAGCTCCTGTCCGACGCTCTGCAATCATGTCGGGGGTTACAGCAGATAAAGCCATTCTGAACGACAGCTTTGTTGCGAGAACGTAGTCCCCACCCTTCGGTTCCCTCTTAGGTAAACACCGTTAGCTCTGCCAGCACTTTTGCCATTGTTTGCATTGTTAGCGCTGAGGGCCATTAAGAAGCAATTGAAATGCTCCCAATCGCATATCTTGCATCTTTAATAGTTTATATTCAGTTTAAATTGTATTGTTTATTATTGAGCATGTGATGATGTTTTTGGACTGTGATACATTATAGCCGAGCTGCCTCTTTTGATTTTAATATTGACTCTGAGGCTGAGATGATGTTTAGGCCTTATGTGTTTGAGGCTTTTCACAATAATTTGAATAATGATCACAAATGATATGACAAAGGTTATTACATTTGATACATTTATGTATTTATAATATAATATATGTGTATTATTCCAATCCTGTTCATCTGATATGGATGTAACTGACCTGAAATTAACAGCTACCAGTTTTAAATGTGACTGACTTTCTAGCTAAGTGGGATGAACAGGACAGGTTTCTACCCGTTTAGTGATATTAGCATCCCCAATGAAAACGTATTGTGTAATATTCTAACAGCACCAGTATTCATTCCCAAAATACAACAGATATTGTGTTACTGTGCTATTTTGTGTGTGTGTGTGCACATGTTATAAAAGTTCCAGCTGCAACACAGTTGAGGAGCTCCACACTGAGCCGGGTAAACAAATGTTTTGTAACAGTGGGTGAGGGGGTGTTGTACTGAAGATTTCTCTAATAAGGGCTTGTTCATGTGGGTGGATCAAAAATACGTTTTTAGATCGATGCTCATACTTCACATGAGCTTCAGTGCCTCAGTCACTGAAAACATGTGTAGTCCAGAACATGCACATTGCTACAGACTGCTTAGGTTATCCTGGCTTGTTATTCATTATACAAGATTAAAACGTTTTTTCTGGCAATCTACTTCCACTTACCATTTTTATTTTGCGATTTACAGTTTTCTCTTGTTGTGATCTCTTTTTTTAAACATGAACATGAATGCAAAATGTCAATCTACTGCATGTGATTATCTGGTAGTCTGACATCAGCGTCTCTGTGCAGGTGCCCTATGTCAAGGTGGCTCCGGAGGACATTCTGAAGGTCCAGTTTCCCCGGTTCACCACGCTGGACCTGAGGCCAACCAACACCGACATTAGCCTGGCTGTGGCCGGCCTTCTCACCTTCTTTAATGGCACCACCGCCTGCCTCATCTGTGCACAGGCCGACTGTGAGTAGAGGATTCACACCTTTACAACAAAATACACAAGCATGCACAGCTGGGGAGAATGTGGCAACAAACATTTTTGTTTTATGTCTGCTATCTTTTAACACATGTTGGCGCACACAAACTTATCGCGCGCACGCCGACTGTGTTCTAACAGATGTGTTGCTTATCAACATCTCAGCCTGTGACATGCTCCCTTCTGAAGCAGCTGCTGCTCTCCACAGTTAGAACTCCCTCACAGCAACCCTGCGTCACACACTTGTCTGCGTCTCAAAATAAATCACATTCACGTCACTCTTTTTCAACATCATCTTCATCATCCATGAATTAAAATAATGATGTAGCATGTTAAGCATTATGTATATTCTGTCTTTAACCTTCAATCTCATCTGTGTACACTTAGAATACCGCTTGCTGATGATCAAAACACATCTTTAAGAAAGACAAAAATGAATGAAGTTTGCAGCTGTATCCACCAATGATCCGACCGCCTCCTTGTCAAAGGCACTCGTTAGATTCTAAAGATACTAAACTGAATGACCTTAAAAAAGCTTGCAAATCTCCTCGAGGGAAGTTATTTTCGTAAATAGAGAGGAAGATTAAATCATGGCCTGTTCCCACCCTCTTGCAGTCCAGCAAGCACTAATTACAACTTCCTAGACAAAGGCAGCGTGACCCTGAGTGGCACCAGCTAACCTTTTTCCTAATCAGCACAAGGCTTTGAAGAAAGAAAATAGGCTTGAGACATCAACCATGTGTCAGACAGCCCAGAGATGGCGATGAGCCACTGTGAATTTGGGCACAAAGTGTGTGACTGTTTAGGATGGCTCCCAGAAGTGCTGCTATCATCGTTGTTGAGAACCGTCAAGTGTGAAATGGATCAGATAAACGGTTCTCGACATGTAAGGACATACCTACATACATTCAGACAGACAGATGGTCCTTGCTTTATAGTTAGATTTGACAAAGACAGCATTCAGTTGTTTGGAAATGGAAAAACTAACTTAGAAGTTTAACCAAACCCTACTACATAACACATTATAACCTCAAGGATCAAACATAAATCATGAGTTGTTTTCCCTCCAGGTGCTTCTGTATCTGCCAGTCATTCTTCCAACTCAGGGCTCAGATCTCGTGTCTGTGATATTTATCCCACGAGAGTTGATTAATACAGCTCTGGCACCCTCTGACTTAAATATTGGTGAGTTTTGAGAAAAGAAACCTTTTTTTTCTTCCTTCTGAATGTGTGTGGGTGTGCAGGTTAGTGTGGAGGTTCTTACTTTGTGTGAGAGGGCTGAAAGAGGACTGTAAAGGAAATTAAATGAAAAGAAATGAAATAAAATGAGGGGAGATGAGACGTAGGTTGAAGGGACCAAGAAGAGTCTGAAATGAGTGAGAAGAGGAGAGGATGTGATTCGCCAGAGGTGAAATGTAGTGATTGGGGTGAGGGGAGAGGAGGCGGTAACTGCTGGAATTATATTTTGGCAACAAGAGGGAGACAGTCCAGGAAATGACGCGGTTGTATTGATTGCACCCTCTCATGTGACCCTCATTCATTCAATAGAAAATGCGGCAAATGGCAGCATGCCTGGATTTGTGTGTGTGTGTGTGTGTGTGTGTGTGTGTGTGTGTGTGTGTGTGTGTGTGTGTATATATATAAAGGTCTGTATTCGGCAACATCATCAGCTGAAACCCATCAGATTTGGCTCTGACTTGCTCAGCTCCACCCTCCCCGTCAGCTTGCGCAGTCAGTTTGTTGGTTGGCAGCCGGCTGTCGGTGGCTCGTCCACATGTGCCGGCCTCATTAATCACCCAAGCCAGTGACAGCCTAATAGAGCGTGGCCAATTCATGAATATTTTCCAGCCATGGGTGAGGAGGCAAAAGTGGAGGTGGAGCCATGCCCAACAGCACACCAGGATGGACATTAATCTAGCTAACCTCCACTATACACGGCAGTGTGTGTAGTAGCAGCCGCAGCACTATAAGTCAGGCCCAGAATTGGGTCCATGGGTTAAATTCTTAGGCCTGCCGGGTGTTGTGTGGCTCTGGCCTTTTATAAATTAAATGACACGTAAAAATGCACACACACACACTCGCATAGGAGTCACCTGCATGCACACACGTACACTGTGCAAACAAAATACATTCACATGCATGCTGTTCCCGCTCTCACATGCACTGTGCTACAGGAGTGCACTTTCATTAGTGAGGTGATGGGTGCAACTGTCAGCAATCTGAATGAAAACATCCAATAAATAATAAAAACCTTTGATTGGAGCTGCGGTGCAGGTACAGGATTTCTTAATTCAACAAAAAAGGTAGGCCTCAAATGCTTGCAGAGCATTGTTCCACCTTTGAGAGACACAGTTGGATACCACGGTCTGCCATTTTAGCTCACTGCTTCGTTCCACTGCAGCTACAGCAGAAAACACTTTCCTTACTTGTTGTGTTAGGTTTTTACTACAAGCTGTTTGTGTTCATTGTATGTGTGCAGTGTTCCTTGTGCTAATTGCTCTTTTTTTTTGTGGTGATAATTCCATGTCCCTGCCATCTTCTAAATTACAATTCTCCATTACTCTCTGTTTCTCGGGCTGACCTACTGCCGTATTTGTATGTGGTATTGCCATCTCTAACCTATAATCAGTGTTAGTCAGGTAGAATATATGAGATATCTCAATGGCTTGTGACCAGAGTTGTATATTAAGGTGTACAAATGACAGAAACATAATAATTGCAGGAGATGGGAGTAATACTACATAATTACATTGATAATTGTAATTACGCTGTGGCTACAAATTATCCTGATGTGGAAGGCATTGATAGCAGTTGTCAAAGTGATGGTGGGGGCCGGGTCTCGAAGAAGTCACACTTCGTAGTTTTAAAAGCTTTTCACTGAATTGATGGAAGGCAGTTGGCTCTCCTGCTGCTTCTTTTTTTAATAATAAATTGACGGAGTAAAATTAACAGTTTGGATTTGTGGAGAGTGGGTGGATGTTGTATGTACATAAGTGTGCAGTAGTTTTCTTTACAGTAAAATGCAAAGCCTATACCTATTCTGTCAAAAGGGATTCAGGCTGATTTCTCACCTGCATATACATAACATATGGTTATTTTTATCAAAAGAGACATCTTCTGATAACCATGTACATTAGTCTAGATCAGTGGTTCTCAACCTTTTTTCAGTGATGAACCCCCTGTGAAATATCTTTTCCAGCCAAGTACCCCCTGAAGAGTGCAAAGCATTTTTGGTTGAAAAAAATATGTAATGCACGGCGGGGTGTCAGATTTTTATATAGAATGTATACAATTCAGTTTATTAACCTATATTTTATTGAATATTTATTAAATAACTATTTTTAAAGGATTTTTTAATTTAAATTAATATTTTAAATATATATATTTTTTAAATCACGTACCCCTGGAGTGTCTTCACATACCCCCAGGGGTACACAAATCCCCATTTGAGAACCGCTGGTCTAAAGGAGGGTGTCGCGTGACAATAACCACTGACAGCAGTGATGTCATTAACCCATCCAACACAGACCTCATTTTGTTTACCATGTTTTTATTTTTTTTGCCGAATCATTTGCCGGCATTTAAATCTATTCAACCAATGTGTTTATGATCCCATTGTTTACTAGAACACAACACTGTTTACATGAGCACAAAGTACTTCATAGATGTAGTCTCTCCATGCACCAGATTGACACATTTAACTTTAAAATGTACAACATTTTATTCTGGGGGAGCATGTCTCCAGATACCCCCAGAAGGTCAAGGTCCACCCACCACAGTCTGACAGAATCCTGTGGGAAACAAGTGTGTAGCCCTGTCATTTGTTGCAGAGGAGTTGTATTAATAACCGGGCTACTGAAGCAAGAGCAGTAACAGTGATTTGGTGATTATCATCACCGAAACATAAATCTGTGCCTATGCACCACCGTGTGACAGCGGGATTGTCAGAATTGATGGTTGTAGTTTTATGGTTATTCGGGTTTATGAGGAGGGGAATATGCTCAGGCATAGTTTGAATGCTTTGACACATGATCTTGCCCACAACATTTTAAAATAATGCCCCCCAATGGTGACAAAGCCATAAAACTAGCTTTTACTCTCAGCTCAAGGCTAAATGTTGAGTCATAATAATGTCGAGCTGCCATCCAGGCTTTTGGCTCTGTGTTAAAAGCTTTGTTTGTGAACGAAGGTTTCATTTTACATAATTCACAGACTGTCGAGGAATTCATATTCCACTGCCGTATTTTCACAGGTTAATATTTTTAAACGTCTGCTATCTCAGTGTTGTGGAAGTATTTGCTTTGGGGTACTTTGTGTGTCTCCAAAACAACTGTGTGTGTGTTTCCGTGGTGTGTGTGTGATCGTGCAGGCCCCCTGTGGTAACAGTATGTGAAAAGTATATGAGTTGTTACCTGACTTAATTGTCACTTTTATCTGTGCGCCTGAAAGAGAGTCGGAGCTATGATTCGGGGGCTAACACACACGTTTAATACTTGGGAGTCTCCTCTTTGATATAATGCATTCCCTAGATTCAAACCTTAACTTCAACTATTGTGTTACAGGTATAATCCTTAAAATAGTAACTTAACACTTTTGATCGATGACTGGTTCTTGCACAGTTGTGACGCTTATGGTGACAGAGTCTCTCCACATAGAAACAGAAATGGAAACACCTGGCAAAGTCTTTAAACCGCTCCAGTAAGTGTCTACAGGACCACATTTAGCTATTTAGCATACTTAGACTCACAAGGCAAAACAATACGCCTGGTAGACAAATGTAAACAATGCAGGATTTAAAATACTAATTAATTCAACATATATGTGTTAGGCCTCGCAGATAATAACTTATATCACAAACTTGGTTTGATGTAATTAAAACCTAAAAGGAGGCAGGATTGTCTTCTTTGGCTCCCTGTGAGCTTGCATCGCCTTTGTGCTGAAGTTTAGTGTTTGTTTCCAGAATCAGTCTGTTTCCTTGTTTTGTACTTTAACCAGTAAAGTGCCTTTTTGATTTTGCCCACCACCTGGCGTCCTGTCTGTTTCCTCTGCTCCTGAGTCTCTGCCTCTCACACCCGTTCGTGACACATACACTGTCCTCAAGTAGAAACAAATGTGCCTCTTGTTTTTTTTTTTCTGCCACAAGTGACACCAATTAATCCATAAGAATGTTTCCATGCAGAACAAGTGGACTGATTACCTTTAATTACAATTATTGCAAGGCCATCAAACACAAAGGGACATTTCAGCAACTTCTCTTGTTCTCCATCCCATGGTAATAGACCATTTGACTCTACTGAGGTAAGTGGGATTTGCCCTAATTAAAGCGTGGCTGACTTAATCAAAAGGCTCCCAGCAGCATCGTACCAGTCACTCGGCATTCATATTTTGAAAAGGCCCTGGGAGGTTATTGGACAAATTTTCTATATAGGAGTTGTGAAACTAATTTGTGGAGGTGTGTCACGGTGAGAAAACCTGAATGAGACTGAGTAGTAAACCACGGTGTATTGGTGTGATAGTTAAGCCTAATTCATGCTTCTCCGTCAGGTCGGCGGCGTACCTACGCAGTCGACCTGACGCAGTCGTTGAGCATTCAAAGTTCTGCGTCGAGGGTCCGCGTTGCTCTGCAATTAACCGCCATGCCGCCAGGGGGGTGTGCCTGTGTGGCTGTGTGCCTGTGTGGCTGTGTTTTGCGCGATTTCTCGCCATGAGTTTAATGTCATTTTGCAGTCTTTGTAGTCCCTCGAAGAAAAGTTATAAAGGTGGTCGTATTTCCTGACCTCCTCGATGATTCGTTCTTCTGTTTGGTCCATTGTTACTACCGGTCTACAAGAACTTTAAAAATAGCGGTGTAGGAAGACAAACCGGAAAGAGCAACCGCCGGAAATTACGTTCTGAGCGGACCAATCACAGCGTTGCAGTCCGCGTCAACGCGACGCGTAGTTAGGATTTTTTTGGAGGTGCGCGTCAGGCTACGGCGTAGGGGTCTGCGTCGACGTGTAAGCTACGGCGTAGGTACGCCGTCGACCTGACGGAGAAGCATGAATTAGGCTTTACATTGGCCTCACCTTGGCAATTTGGCAGATCTTATCACACTCGTATAACATTACTTGATAATGACATGGAAAGTCATGAGAGAAGGACTTAACTTTGCAGGGAAGGACTTGCATTAGCTCAGCCTTTACGTGCTTTTTCCATTATAAATGAATACTGAAATTGCACTTCAGACTTTGTCGTCAACAGCTTTTTGATGTGAGTTTTGCCATGGCGACAGCTGAGTGGTTCATCTATCACATGGAGACCAATTTTGCTGCAGCAATTTTAAGTTATCAAGCTGATCCGTTCTGCTTCTCCACAGCACATTAACACAAGCTACAGTACTGCCCGAGTCACCTGCATCATGTCTAATAGCTTCTGTAATTACGTCTCAATGTCTGCCTGTCTTTTAATCTGTCAGTACGGCAGTATGTCTTCGCGTGTGTTTGTCTTCCTGTACCTGGCTACCTGCGTCCGTGCAGTCATGAGGCATCACTCCCAGCTGCTGCTTGCTCGCCTGGCTGTGTCTCCAACCTGTCAGACCGGCTTCCTCTGCAATATAACGTGGAATAACTTTGATGAGCTTGAAATAGCTTCTGCTGCACCGCCATCATCGCCAGCCTCCTGCATTACACTCTTTGTATTTTTATTTTTTTTGCCGCTCCTTGTTCATGACATTAGACACTGCACAAGATGCAGCTGGCTTAACGGCGCACACACACATGCACACCAATATAGAGTGACACACAGAAGAAACGCTTGTATTCCCTTTTGTGTTTTGGCTGCACAGGATTCAAAGGGGAGTCAGACTCTTTTTTCACCGGGGTGCTTTACATCAGCCATGTTGCTCCTGCAGTTTGCTCTGGTGAACCAGTTTCAATCAAATGAAAAACATGCAGCTGAATGAGGATTGTGTGCTTGTAGTGCTGTAAAGTCTCTTCTTCTTCCACAGAATTTGAGCTGGTACGTGTGAGTGTGTGCTTGTACGGTACCTCTTTTTCTATGAAGTTTAAAACCTTGAGAATTAGGATATTTTGGGTAGCCTTCACTTCACAGGACTGTTTGAAGACTTGCACGATTGGTGAGCTCACAGCCGCCACTCTGCACTGCTCTCATATACCCTGTCACAGCGGATATAGCCATCTCGACCAACCGCGTCGTTGGAAGCGTAACACTCGCCGTACTTTGCGCTGTGAGCGCTGTTAGCACCATTAGTTATGGGCCCCCCGATTGCCTTAAACATGTTGAGCGCTTTTGCGCGGCAACAGACATTTTGCCAATCCCAGATTGCACTGACAAGGGAAAGACACAGACTAAATACACAGGGGAAGCCAGGCAATGAGGCACAGGTGGAAACAATGAGGCTTTACAATCACACAGGGGAAAGCACACGAGGAGGGAGGAGTCTGGAATGAGAACAGCTGAAGGGAGTAAAAAAAAAAAAAAAAAAAAAACGGAAACACTGGTTTCTCTCACTTGCGTCTTTTCCTTGCGTCTTAGTCCCTCCCATCAGGGATGCATGGAGAGATGCAAGGAAACCATGCGAGGAGAGAGGAAACGACAATTAAGAGACATGGGATGCACCCATAGAAAACACAGGGTATTACAGTATGCTTATTAGGTTCATATTGCATAAACAATACAAACCATCATTTTCTGAATGCACTTGACTTTCCACTTTTAAACTTAAAAAAAGACCATTGGGAGAATCTTCCTTTTATTACAAGTAATGTGTCTCATGTATTGTCATTTTTTTTCCTTGTGTGCGTTTATCTTACCGGCAGGCTTACTGAACCTGGAGCAGCTACTTCGACAGTTCCTCATCTCCAAGGAGACTTTGTCGGTGCGCATGCTTGACGACAGCAACGACCCGACCCCGCTTCTGAAAGAGATACGAGACGACAAGACTGCCACTATCATAGTCGATGCCAACGCCACCATGTCACATATCATTTTGGAACGGGTTAGTATGGCTCACATTACAGCTGTGTTATTCATGCACGGATAACTTGTCTTTATTTCATCTGCTTCTTGGTTTTGAACCGACAGAGAATTCCCAAAGCTCCACATTTATTTAACTCTCATACATCTCCAAAAGCAGAAGTAACTGAAAAATGCCGATGGCAAGAAGGGTTCAAGGTTAAAAATAATTTGATATAGGGAGAATGATTTCTTTAACTAGAAGAAGTTGCTTATTCCTCAGTTTTGACCTGTACATTTAAGTGTTGTATTCACCACACAAATAATGTGCAGAACATCTCAAATGGGAAATATTTTTCATCGGCATAATCCATTTGCTGTTTTGAATTAGAAGACAGATTACGGGAATTCATGCCTTTTTTTTGCAGGGGCAGAGCTTTTAAAAGACGGGGTTACCGAGTTTAGCATCTACTCCAAAATAAAAGGCAAAGGAATTGAGGCAATCTTGTCAAACAAACCTGTTACATCAAATTTTATGGATGAGAGCGATAAATGAAGTTGCATTCCAGTGATTCATCTCCCATTCTGCACAGTTAAGTGGATTAGTGCGAGTAAGGACAGACTCATAAAGTGAAAGAGCCCCTTTTGTCTACTTTCTGATAGTTCATGTTGTGGATTAAAGCGAGCTGTTCTGTAAATCAGTGAAGCAAATCAAGTGGACGGATTCTTTCATGTGCTCCTTATCAATTATGAATCTTTTGATCTGCTCTCCAAAAACACTTTTTTTAGATTCATATAACTATAAATGCACTATGCAAGGCTGTGCTATTCAGTGTGTGAATCAGGAACTTAAGCAGCACAATTTCTGTCTGTAGCATAAAAGTATGACCTGTATGTGTTTGTGGTGGCCTGTTCCTTGTTCGATTCTGTGCCACGTTACGGGACTCCATTGCTTGACTCAGACGTTAAAAGGGTCAAATACGCTGGAGACGCTGATTCCATTTCCATCATTTCGGCGATTTATTTTCACTTTTATCGAATTTAACAAAATCATAAGTCTAACTTGAGTTCTAGCGTGAGTTCTAACGTGAGGTCAAAGACTGGGCCGATGTCCCGTTCTACATAAAGAAAATAAAACCCAAGATTCGGTCCCGCCCCTTCCTCCAGCTGATCAGACTAATATAAATAATTCCCAAAAAAAAAGCATTATTTTGAATATGAATATAACATCCATTCATATGGCAAAGGAATGTCTTTAGATCATATGAATAAATTATGACATGATTTATAATCAAAACAATATGGCTCCAACAGTGTTTGTTAATGGCGCACATAAATAACAAACATTATTAAAACCGTGACTCCAACATAATGCTTCTCCTGATTGGAGACTTATGTTCCTAAAGAGCCTTGATGACATCAATAAAGGTGCTTGTGGGAGCAGAGAAAGCGAGGGTGCTTGGCAGCAGCATATGGCATCTTGGTAATTAAGACACACCTCATTATTTCTGGAGGACGATGGACGGATGGCGAGAGTGGAGGTGACAATAGCCGGAGACCGAAGGGTGTTGGGCGATGGAGAGATGTTTCTCTTGCCTTTTCCTCAGTCACTCTCTGGCTCAGTGGTTTCCATCTCTCACCTCAATCCAGTGTTCGGGCTGCCATCAGTGGTCATTCAGTCACCATGGCAACCCTGGGCTACAGAGCAGCGGGCGCCCTCAGTGGGAAGTCTTTCTTTCCTTCCTTCTTCCTCTGTTCTCCTTCTCCCTCCGTCTGGCTCTCAAGTCTGAATATGGAGTTGCTCTCTTTTTCCACACTCTGTTCTCTGCCCCCGAGAAGACTGTTTCACTTTGTTTCCTCACACCTCCCTCCTTGTACACCCTTCTCTCTCTTTTGTCTCCTTCATGTGTCACGCTGTTTGTCTCTGTCACGACGCGATCTGCAGCAGGGTGGTGGAAAGTTGGCATTCCCACCTCTTATTGGGAGCGTCTAGTTGCCAAACATTAAAGCTCTGCGCCGGCCTATATGACATTCTAAAATGATGATAAGAGCACCCATCTTGTCTAAAGAGAGAGAACCGTCTGTTGTCACGCAAAACATCCCCCATTAGTCATCTGTTTACATCTTACATCAAACCCTCGTCAGACAAAGGTCTCCCTCTCTGAGGTTTTAGCATTCAGAGGGTTTAGGTCAGCAGTGTTAGCATTCTGAATGCAATCTCCTTCAGTCAGCCCTCCACTGTCGTGCACATACAGAAGCAGAGTAGTGAGATAGTGAGCCCAGTTCACGTGGGCAGTGCAAACCGTATGCACTCTGACCAAAGCGGCAGGAGAACAAGGAGATCAAAAAAGTGGGAGGAAAAATAAGACAGGGAAGCTTATTTCCAGTGCAGTGAAAGGAAACCAAAAGGATATTTTTATTGGCTTCTTGTTCTGGTTACATGGTGTCTTCTGTTTGGTAAGGTATTACAGGAGCAGTGTGTAAAAATAGAGGGCGGTATTTCACTATTGGGTCCATACGATCCAAGTTTAGTCATACATTAGAAAAAATAAATAAATAATAATAATAATAATACAGGGCAAGAAAGCTAACCCAAAACTTAGAGATAACATTGCTATCGTATATTACAGTGTGGAAAAGGCCTAAAGTGTACGGCATCTGTGAGTTTATAAAGTGTATCATGCAGCCCCATATCAGTGTCATCACTGATATGGGGCTGTATGATCCATGTAAGTGTGACGGGCAAAGTTATAACGGCCAAACCATGCAAAAAAGAAGCAAAAGCAGGCAAAACAGACAGCAAAACAGACTAAATGGCGCGGCAAAACGGCAGCAGGTGAACATACAAATGGTAAACAGAGATTAAAATGGTAACACCATGCTGCAAAATATAAATTAAGATTGTGACTACTTACCACCTCACATATGGGGTAAGTAGAAAGATGGCAGGACAATAAATGAATGTCTAAAACTCACCGTGAGCCACCACAGGGCCAGGACAGGAGCCAAAAGGGAGTGAGGCCATGACAACAGGTGCCTTTTATCTATTGCCGCTAATCGGGGGAGGGGCCAGCCAGAGGGCTGCGTTCAAAACCCTACGCTTCCTTCTCTGGGGAGCATTCCCTTCTACATAAGCTTTGATAGTATGTTCATTGGGTTAAATCCTAAGTGGTAAAAATGAGAAGGAAAATAAAAATCCTATTCAGCCAGCACAAACCCCAATGCTGGGAGTCTCAGCGGGCTGGTGGAGCAGGTCTAACCTGGAGTCAGGGCTGTCCCCAGAGCCCTGGTGCTGGGGTCCTCCCTGGATGAATTCAAGCTAACGCTAACTGAAGATCTGTCTCCCTTAGCTGCACACGCTCGACTCCCAGAGAAGCAGACTCTGTGTGCAGGGCCCTATTTTTCGTACCTGGCTAAACAAAGTCAGGCAAATGTCCTAATCTCCAGTTTAAATTAGCGAGATGATTGACATCAGGCTATCTGGGTTTCTTCATGGCTGATCCGCGCTGAAACGGTCTCGTTAATTCTAACCAGACGTCAATCCTCTGGATAAATGCGCGTGTCCGTTCCTCTTCAGAAGGGATAATAATCGAGCACTGACACCACGATCTTCTAACAGTACAATGCCAAATAAACTCAGAGGAACCTCTTTTTATTTCTCCGATGAGAAGCAGGAGATGATCATGAAGACATATGAGGAAGTCATTACCTTAATCATTCACAGCAAACGCGTTGTGAATATTCCAACGTTTTTGTAACATTGTTGCCGTGAACGCAGCTTAACATCGCCCCCGCTGCGAGACATAAGCGCCGCAAATATATCAGACAAGTTAAATGTCAGTGTTGGGAAAATGTATCCGCAAATTTTAAGTGCTTCATCACCCAGATCAATCAGATTATATTTACGAATAAATATATACTTATGAGGATATATGTACTGTATGCGCGTATGAATCATGTACTATATGTATATACATGTATGTGTATATTTCTATATAACTAGGAGTTTGAATATGTGTATGGGCGGATCAGTATATATGTATTATTCATAATCAGAAATTCAATCAATTGAAGCAGTGAAAAGAAATTGTGTGTGATTCTCTGTATTCTTATCATGAGTCCACCTTAATCATGTTCTACAATAATGATATGTATGGTGTACTAATAACACTGTCATATAATTATGAGAGCTTTCAACACATCCATACGTTTCTTAAGCGCTAAATAAACTTAAGAACAGCGCGGCATGCAGCGGGTGAGAGTCTCTGTCTGTGAGACGGGCGATCGGCTGCGCCTGTGGGGATCAGTGTCCGCGGCTGGAGAAGCTCTGGTAAATAAATGATTCCTTGAAGGCCGCGTACAGGAAGTCATGATGACGTGAGGACGGATCTTGGCGATCTCAAAGAATTCTCTCCCAATAAAACTAATATAACTAATATCGCTCCTTCATCAATGAGGAAGTGAGCTGCCTTTTTTGTCCGGTGGGAGTGGCCAGCTTATCCAGTGAATTTCAGTAAGCCTGCCCGGGAGCAGGTTTACATTTTTGGCTGTGTTGCTATGGTGATTTATCTAAGCTTGCTTCGAGAAACTGAATAAGCCTGACCTACGTCATCTTATCCTGACAATTAGCCCGCTAACTCAGTAAGCCAGGTACGAAAAATAGGGCCCAGGGCAGGACGGGGCACGTTATGAGTTGTTGAATCATAACCGTGCCCCGGTTTCAAAGAAATTGAAACATTACTTGCCACGTGAAGGTACTGTTAAAGGGGCGAATTATCAACCATCTTGCGTCATAAAGCATACTTTACTTACTGTGTTGTAACCCCAAGGTTAACAAATAACTTTCCTGAAGCATAATAATTACCTTACATCATGCGAGTAGCTTCAAAGTAATTGCATGCTAAATATAGTGAAAGGAAGACACACTTTATGAAGACGTCATGTGAGGTAATCTCAGTTTATTAATGCAATTTGTAATTGGATGTTTTTGCTATACAAGTGATGCCGCTCTACTTCCTATTGTTTCCTATTGTTCTATTTATTTATGCTCCTTCAAAACACTTTAGCAGAATGAACTAAGTGACATACACACCAACTCAGAGGTTACACTTGTTGCTGATATGACAGCTAAATATTTGTTATTAAACTATTTCTGATGCTACACAACTCCAGAATAATATTAGTGTGAAAGCTATTTATGATGGAAATATGTAAATTCCAGTGCAGCCAGGTGTGGAGAAGATACCGGTATTTGGGTTAATTCATGCTTAGGAAGACTTTCACTCAGGGTTGAATGATGCTTTTTGTAAAAACTGCTTGCTTTAATATATACTCAACTTGACATTTATTGATTTTAATCATAATGTGGATCGCAGCGTGATTAAACAGAAGCCTTTAGCTTAGCTTGATGATTTTCTTTTTTGCTAATGACTTTAATGAAATGAAACTATGAAAAGTTCACCCTGTCCTTCACAACTGCTCCTCACTGTGACTTTGATTTAATCAAATTGCAAGACAGTATCGAGCAGCATACTAATGCGTCTCAGAAATTAATTGCTCCATTGAGTGCCATCGTCAGATAAGAGTGTGTCTTATCAAGATGTGGATTTGATCTGTCTGCAGCGGAGTGGAGATCGAGTGACGCTGAATCACTAACCTCTCAACTTCACTCCCCGCATGTTTATTCTTGACTCGCTTTGCTTTCTGTTTTGTTCTGCCCTCCATCCTCCATTTCACCTGTTTTACACCTTCTTTCTCTTCCATTTTTATTTATCTTTCCCTTCCTGTCCCTCTTGTGTTTTGTTCTGCAGGCATCAGAGCTGGGGATGCTGTCAGTCTACTACACCTACATCTTCACATCTCTGGTAAGGAAACGGGGAATGGGAGGCAATATATATTTCACACCTGCAGGAGCACATCAGTAGTCCGATGCTGTGCTCCTGTAGTGCACTAAAGTAGTACACTTTAATTGGTGCTCTCCACTTGAATGAATGATTGAATGGATAGAGTTAAGCAGATAGAGGAATTATAGCTAGCTTCATTATAGCATAGCCGATTTTCTCCCTCGCTGCATGTGACTGCAACTTAGACGCATACTGAGTGCGGTGGTGTGAGTGTCTCCACTCACTGCCCGTTTGCCCCTGTTGGTTGAAGTGCACTTCTGGACATACATCATTATTATTATTATTATTATTATTATTATTATTATTATTATTATAATCGCAGAGCACAATTGTTGTTATTGCTGCAGGTTTTTTGTATAGTTAGGATTGTGCTAACTATACATTTTTGTGCTGTTTGAATGAACTATTTTTGCAGCTGATTTACTCACCAGTTATGGTTGGTTTGCCTGTCTGCGAGCAAACTAAGCTCATACTGTATTGCTTTTAATTGATTTTTGTTTGCACAGTTGATTGTAGGGGCCTTAGAAAAAAGCTATTCTATAATGCTCATGAAATGTTTCATACTGATGAAATCACAATGTATTACAGTAACTACTTGTTAACTGTGGTTAATTAAACGTAATGTAGCTTTGTAAGGGATACTTCATACTGGATGTTGCATATGGTTTACAATGACAATACCTTCAAAAGCGGTGACAGGTTGAATAAATGCCACTAATAGTATATTTAGTAAATGATAGTGATTTACATATTATTTTGTACTGTGTATGATGCCTATTTGGGACAGAACAGTTTGAAATGAGTCACTGCCACTCTGCTGGAAATTAAAGAGACTGGCCCAAAATGTTAGAGTAATAGTGGTTTGTCACATAGAGCAGACCTGGGCATCTTACGGGAGAGCCCACGGGCCGGGTGTGGCCCGGGGGCTCTCCCAGTCTAGCCCGCCTGAGGTGAATAAAAAATGAAAAATAAATAAATAAGATGCACGCCATAAATGCAATACAACGGCACTGCTTTTACTTTGAAGGGAATTTATGTATGTGTGCGCGCGCTTACGCAGCCTCACTGACATGCAGTGTTGCCAACTTGACGACTTGAAGACTGACGTGAAAGCACGTTTTGTTATGCAGTTTCTGTCCTCAGCGAGCAGCGGGTAGCTGCCGCGAGCCCCTTTGCCGTCCCAAAGCTCTCACAGGCGGTCAGTCTCGCCGGAGCCTCGCGCTGCAGTAGAGGAGACTCGCTCCGCGTCCAGATTGAAAATTAATCGCGCATGCGCAAAGCCACCGCTGATCTGACCTGCGGTCTGATACACTATGGCAGGACACTTTAAGTCAGTATCACTTCTGGATTTTTATTCTTCTCTCAAAGAGGAGAACGTTCCTCACATGAGGAGGCCTGCTCAGAAGATGTTGGTTCTCTTTGGATCTACCTACACATGAGAACAAACATTCTAGTGATGGGAAAATGAATTGCCCACCCCTGACATAGAGGCTAAGGGATTGGTTAGATCATAAAGATAGAAAATTTGATGCAATAGTAAACTTACCAGATATCTGCTCCCTAATGGAAATTAATGAGGTTCGAAACACTTTGCTCTAATAGCGCAGTGGAGCTGATTCATATCAAGCTGATTTATGACTCATTAAGAGTGGGCTGCCACATTCATGTTTTCCTCCAGAGCCCTTGCCATAGTCACTTCTCCTCTTGCATGTGTCCTTCCTTTTTTCTCTTTCTTTAACCTGCTTGTCTTTGCTTTTCCTTTGTAACTAAATAAGCCCACTCATCACTCTGCTCTGGTGTCTGCTGGAGGACACAGCATAGGACACAGATTCACTGTAGATACCAGATGATGACCCACCCTACATGCCCACTGCTACCATCACCACCATTTTCTTAAAATTCTACCATTGCTCAGAGGCGGCACCGTTAATAGCTTCAGCTAACATCATTAAAATGGTCAGCAGTGCGCCCCCGGTAGCCTTGGACGTAATGCAGAAGCTGTGAGAGAAATAATAGAAGCACTGCTGTCCCCTTAGTTGTCGTAATAAGTGATTCATCCTATTTTTTGTGTTTTTAAATGGCTCTGCTGCCTGTGCATTATGCCCACCACGCACACACAAAAGCATGAATACACACAGACACAAAAGAGAGTAGGAGCAAGTTTCCTTATTTTATCTCAGAGTTCAGTCCATTGTACGCTCATTCTCTAGACTCACTGTGATAGTACATCTCTGAAAATGGCAATAATACCTTGGATGCTTGGGTTACTTTTTTAAAACTCTCCTTCAAGTACACTTTGCCATTTCATGAGACTGTCCTCTTCAGAAAAATGACAGCATCTGCCATTTGTTCAATGACCTTTAAATCAACTTAGAACATGCATTGCCAAAGCAGGATGAAATGTGCTGTTCCCACAGCGCTGTGAAAAGAAAATGAGTTTCCTTTAACTATTACTGTGCTCTTTCCATAACCTTCACCAGTTGACTAATCTCTTCCTTACCTTAACCGCAAGTGAGTGTTTAGGTCGCCCACTTGGTTACTGATGCCTGTCAAGCCTTGGTTACATTATCATATGGCACACATGTGATTTACCTGCACACAACAAACAACACAGCACATTATTGTGAAACAACAGATAAGCGAAAGCCAGATGTACTGTATCTCCCTTAATCGTTTTGTTTGTACTATTTTTCTAAAGATATTTCAAGCTTAAGCAGATGGGGATAAATGAGCTCCAGCAGCGCTGTGTGGGTGTAGGTAATAAGCTAGTTAGCCGGACATATTTAGGTTTCCAGCTGACGTTAGAGCAGACAAGCATGCTTTTTCATCTACTTCTTCCACTTTTGACTAAAACAGGCCCCATCTCTCAAATGTATTTTTAGTGAATGCTTTGTTAAACTCAACTCTTATAGCAACTGTTTTAGTGGATGCCGGAAGACATGCTGGAAAATAGATAAAATAAACGCTTAATGAGAAACCTTAGGGACATCAGATCGGAAAAAAAGTCATCTTTTTTTTGGAAAACTTGGAAAGAGGCTTTTAATGCACTGACAAATTGCCAGTTTTATCATATAGAACTTATTTGATTACATTCAAGTTTAGAATATATTTTGATTGTAGTAAAATGTATTTTTCCATTGGAGCCCTTGTCAAGATGGTAGCATAAAAATAACAAACAGCAAACAACAAATGTAAAATAAAGTATAGTTAAAACTAGGAACAGATTTAAAACAAACAGCAAATTACATCAAACTATGAATTTGCAGTTATCAGCAAAATGACATTCAGGTGCATTCAGTTTTTAAATAGTCCTTCATCCTGTTTTTATGATGTTCCATACTTAGGAATGATCTAGTTGAAATTTACTCAGTAGCTCACACCAAGATGAGGGTGCAAACACTAACATAAGTTGTACCCATGACCGAAGTTTGCAGCTATTAATAGTTTTATGAGTCAATCGAGAACATCAATATATGGACAGTGTTTTATTCTGTGGTTGTATAAGGAGGGCACATCAAGTGTATCTTACAAACTGCACTGATGAGTGTGGAAACTTGAATCGGAGTCAAATCGTAAAACAGGATGATCCAGTATATTGATTCTAACATTTTCAAAGTAGATTAACATGCATATACTGTATAAAATATCACCATAATCAATTGCTGACAACAGTTTAGCTTGAATTAACATCCACATCTGTTTTGGTGCAAGACCAAAACAGATGTATTTTGATATTGTTTTTCTGTTGTTAAACGCAGCCTGCATTTAATCAAATTCATCCAGATTTTGCTCTGTTTTTTAATTCTTCATTCACTGTGCATACAGTGCATCAAACCTTTTATTCAAGTCAGTTATTATCAGCTAGAGAGAGGTACATTAACTTACTTCAGTAACTTTTTTTCTGGAAAATGTCTTGCATCTTGAATCTATTTATCAGTGTCTACTTTCCCCTAAATTAACAATTAACTGCAAACTGTAATGGAAGTTTTTCCATCACAAAACCCTCTGGTTAACTGTTACTGACTCATCATGTAATTATAACCACTGTCAAAGTGAAAACTCTTGACACCAATTAAGATTAATGTGATCTTCCTTTGATCAGAATACACAGTGAATGTTCCCACCCAAGACACGTAGAGTAGATGTTGATGGTCAGTGACTCTAATCTCAACCTCCAACTGTAGCTGGTATCACCTGTATGAGTTTAATTGGGTGCCATCAGAAGGTCAAACCTCCTGCCCACACACACCTACGTAAATTGGTACAAGTAACAGTTTTTACACATTTCACACAAATGTCTAATTGGATAAAATTGTGACATTTTAGACATTACATTACATTACATTACATGTCATTTAGCTGACGCTTTTATCCAAAGCGACTTACAATAGTGCATTCAATCATGAGTACAAACTCAGAACAACAAGAATCAATAATCAATAATCACTAAAGTACAGTTTCTTCAATAGAGTTAAATTACAAAAATTACAGAAAATTACAAAAGTGCTATCAATAAGAGACATCAAAGTGCTACTAGAGTGCTAGTACAGTACTACCTTCCTTATTCAAGGTGTAGTCGAAAGAGATGCGTTTTTAGTTTTCGACGGAAGATGTAGAGACTTTCTGCTGTCCTGATGTCAATGGGGAGCTCATTCCACCATTGAGGAGCCAGGACAGCAAACAGTCGTGACTTTGTTGAGTGTTTAGCTCGTAGTGACGGAGCTACAAGTCGATTAGCAGAAGCCGAGCGGAGTGCCCGAGCTGGGGTGTACGGTGTTACCATGTCCTGAATATAGATAAGACCCGATCTGTTCGTGGCACGGTACGCAAGTACCAATGTTTTGAAGCGGATGCGGGCGGCCACCGGTAGCCAGTGGAGTGTGCGGAGGAGGCGGGTAGTGTGGGTGAATTTCGGGAGGTTGAAGACCAGTCTAGCTGCTGCATTCTGGATGAGCTGTAAAGGTCGAATGGCGTTAGCGGGTAGACCTGCCAGGAGGGAGTTACAGTAGTCAAGTCGCGAGATGATCAGAGCCTGGACCAGAACCTATGTCGCCTTCTGGGTGAGAAGGGGACGTATGCTCCTGATGTTGTACAGCATGTACCTACAGGAACGCGTTGTTGCGGTAATGTTGGCAGTCAGGGAGAGTTGACTGTCAAGTGTCACACCGAGGTTCCTGGCAATCGGGGTCGGGGTCAACACTGAGTTGTTGAAGGTAATAGTCAGGTCGTGGGTGGGAGAGCCCTTTCCTGGAAGGAAAAGTAGTTCCGTCTTGTCAGGCTTGATTTTCAGGTGGTGCGCGGACATCCACTGAGAGATGTCAGTCAGACAGGCAGAGATCCGTGCCGCTACCTGTGTTTCTGACTGGGGAAACGAGAGGATCAGTTGGGTGTCATCAGCGTAGCTATGGTAGGAAAAGCCATGGGCGCGAATGACAGAGCCGAGAGAGTTGGTATACAGAGAAAAGAGAAGAGGACCCAGGACGGAGCCTTGAGGGACCCCAGTAGTGAGAGGACAAGGCTCAGACACAGATCCTCTCCAGGTTACCCGGTAGGTGCGGTCCTTGAGGTAGGATGAGAAGAGGGAGAGCACAGTGCCTGAGATACCCAGGTCCTGGAGGGAAGAAATGAGGATCAGGTGGTTCACTGTGTCAAAGGCGGCAGAAAGGTCTAGAAGGATAAGGACAGAGGAGAGAGAGGCTGCTCTAGCCTCTCTCTCTAGACAGAAAGTAATGTGCTGGTTGGTGCAGTTACTTATAGTTTAAATGTTAACAGACACAAAGAAATCTGCAAGTAACATCTTTGAGTTGGTATTATTCTATATCTATTCTAGGTAATAAAAGACTGGTAGGCAAAACACTAGTTTGAATTAAAGACAGCAGAATTCAGATATATGTAAGCTAACTAAAAAACATCATGAGAACATTGTGGCACTAGCAAACAGAAAAATGGCCTCGGTGGCCTCTCTGAGCTTTATTTGCTCTACCTCATTTTCTATTTTCACAATACGTATCTTTGTAGAGTTTATAATACAAAGCTTTTTTAAAAACTTAGACATTTTGAAAACTGCCTACTGTTCTTTAAAAGTACATTGAGTTTGACTCTAA
This sequence comes from Myoxocephalus aenaeus, assembly GCA_038501785.1. Classification (NCBI taxonomy): domain Eukaryota; kingdom Metazoa; phylum Chordata; class Actinopteri; order Perciformes; family Cottidae; genus Myoxocephalus; species Myoxocephalus aenaeus. The sequence continues at coordinate 2,351,204 of JBAMJR010000124.1, read as the reverse complement.
ACTGTTTCAGAAAAAGCATAAATACCTTGAGTGAGTTCCTTGGAGGAAACCTAGCAATTACTATCCTGAAAAGCTGGTCCCTGCCTGTAATGCACTTTAATTATCTGGACAAATGGAAAGCTGTCTCCATGCAGAAAGTCGGTGAAGCTTTAAGGAATATGTTTTTGTTTTGTGTTGAGCAAAATTACAATTCATTTTGAGTTGTGTTTTCCCCTAGCTCCAAGGGAAGTATTTGACTCTATGTAACATTACCATTCTGCTGATTGGTGCGGGGCAGGTTGCCTATACGGGTTCCATCAGAGGACTGGCTGCTGCTGGAAACAATGATGAAAGGGTTGGGACTGAACAGTAAAGTTGAACCACAGAACCGAAACAATGAGCTGAAAGATGCTATGTAGCTTTGTAGCTTTGAGGGCAACTGCAGAAAGGGATTGTCACTTAGAATGACCCCTTTTACATTACACAGTCATTATGTTGTCATGTTATGTTGTTCATATAAAATGTGAATTAGTGCAGCTTTAAAGAGACATATATATTTATTTTATTTCAGACTCATGAGTCAATATAGCTACAAACACAAATACAACAAAATACAATACAATACGAGGTATAATCATGGTATAACACAGGTATAATCATTGCAGTTAAAAAGTCACTCGTGGTTAAAAACATACACTTGTTCCAATGTTTCCAGAAACAAGAAGAATACCTCGTATCACTCTGTGTTGGCTCAGTTAAGGCTTTCATAAGTAAATTTTCTGACATTTCTTACATTTAAATTTGTATATAAAATTCCTCAACACAGCATGGAAAGTGGGAACATTACGAGTCACAAACATATGACTTGCACTTGTCCATCTGGGAAGCTTGAGCAAGATTCTGAAAGCATCATTAAATCCCACCTGAATCTTTTTCATTTTTGCTTTACTATAAGTGCACCACAGGTGGGCTGTATAGAGAGGAATACAGTAGGCTCTAAAGAGAGCAGTTTTAACATCTTCTGTACACATGAAATTTACGTGCCAGCATATTAGCTTGTGCATACAGTTTGCAACACTGCCGCTGCACATCGTCATCATCACTCAGGTCATTCCTGATGATGTGACCCAAATATCTAACATTGTGCACCACATTTAGCTCCTGGTCATAGTCATGTGGCACTTCCTTAGGTTGCTGTACCCTCAAATGGTAAAGACATCATATGCTGTTGTGTAAAATGTGCCCCAGATAAAGACAGAGCCATCAGCGTTGATGATCATAATTGACAATTTAAAAAAGAAAGACAAATCATCTCGACTTCTTATCTATCACAGCAGCGCTGTGAAAGAGCCGACAGACTCCAGTCGCCTATGATTGAGTAATATTTCTGTAAATTGCATAAGGATTTTTCATATCATATAAAGTACTAATTAATGACGCCCCTGCTGTTACTGTATACTCGGGGAAGGGTATACCAGGATAAAAGTCAGTCGGCCTCAGTCTCAGCTTCACTCTGTAATGAAATCCATTTCTAGTGGCACACTGATTATTCTCTATCTGGAATGTTCATGCAGTGTTTTTTGGCCATAAGACATTTCATGCTTGTATCATTTGCCGCGTAAATTCAGGCTGAGCTCTAAAGCCTCCTACAGCCTCTTAATTACGAGGTTCTCAGTGAGCGTGGTTTGGGAGGAGTGGAGGAGGACAGAGGGAGCATTACCAAATGTCATGCCTACAGACTCGTTATGAACCTGGGATGTAATACCAAAATTGGAAAAACGATTGACTGAATTTCCTGTTCATGAAATTCACCGCAGCTTGTACATGAAAACCTATAACTGCAGCTTCTCCGGTAGATGCTGTATGTATACTTCGCTGTACTGGACATTCTTGGATTGTGTCCAAGTGATCTCTCTTGCGTAAGCCACCAAACTGTCACTTACATTATTCCCAGTGGCCACCTAGTTTCACTCATTCCAATATGACCATGACACCATATATCTTTGTCCAGCATGCTGGGGTTGATATATTAGCTTAGTTTGAAAGCATTTAATAGCTGCATACATCAAAACAATCCGACAGTATTCCTGCAGTGTTGGAAACAAATTACCAATTTTATTCCATTATTCATAGAATTACGTCTGACCTGCAACAGTAATAACCTATTTGTGAGGCAGAGGGACCTTATGCCCAGAATAATTCTGAAGCTTGTGGAGGCCAAAGACACCATGAATATTGCATACACCAGCATATGTTTGGAATCTGAAACAGTCAATGTTTTCCATTTAACTATTTATTCAAATCTCAGCTGGAAGAATATACCAGCTAAGACCACACAAGGCAAAAAGGGAAATTAAATTTGAAAAGAAGCCTTCAAAGAAAAAAGCTGTGTTACTTATGAATGTTTCTTTTAATTGAAACGCTTTGCAGATTTATTTTTGTTGGGAAATAGAAAACAGTTTCTGGACCTGTGGCTGTAGAGTTGGCGGTGGGGAGGAGCAGTGGGTGGCTAAACTACTAAGACAGAAAGAATAAATACAGAGGGAGAAAGAGCAGATAATGGAGATGAGACTCCATCTAAACTCTGTTTGTTTCAGTAAAACCCTGATTGTTACACATCGATCACAAAAGTATTTCTCATCAAGACCCCTTAGCTTTCAGACTAAATGTCCACTCTGTGTTAAACGGACCACAATAGGAAAACAATACTCTATACAGGAAATGTCTGTCTGGCTTAATTATCATGTATGGCTTCTAACGGTCATGCAGAGATTTGCTTCTTGTTATTTGCTATAATTTAATATCATATTGACTTTTATTTTTGAGGTTGTGCGACAGAGATGCATAGGGAAAGTAGCTCACAGGATTTTGAGCTCCCTGATCAAAACAAACATAAACGATTTAATCTATGCTGACGGGGAACAGTGATTTAGTCTTGCTGGCTCAGCGCTGTTGTTGATGAATTGATGGTGACAGGTGCTCACTGTGGTCTTTTGTACCAGAAAGATGGAGATGATGTTCCCTCATCTGGATTGAATCTTGAATAAGCGTTGTGTTTCTGTTTTCTGCTACGTCATAGTTAATGGAGGATGTCTTAGTAATCCGTTGTAGTTGTTTTCTGTCCTCAGTGGCCAGCAATGTGAATGCCTTAAAGAGCTGTTTGGAAAGGCTTTTGAATTACTTGGTTTATTGTGTCAGTGAGCCTTCCTTTTTATCTTAATTTTCCCCATTTTGTTTTGGAAGTAATGTAAGTGTTTGTGTTGTCCTATAAATTATTTGTGCCGCCCTTAACCCAGTCAACAATGTTGCCAATTCTGCAAGCAATTTAATTGGATCAGCAGGGTGTTGTGCATTATGATGGGAATGAAAGCTGTTAAGCATAAAGGCATAAACCGGGCATAAACCGTTCAAAAACTGAAATTAAAGCCCAAAAAAACTAAACAGAAAGAATTAATTTGATTGCCAAATCATCTGCAGCACAGCGCCTTCGGAAGAGCAGGTGGCGAGGGACGGCTGTCGCTCAGCGGGTAGAGCAGATAGAGCGGGTTGTCCATGAACCACCAGGTTGCCGGTTTGATTATCCGCTCCTGCTATCTGCATATCAAAGAGTCTTTGAGTAAGAGACTGATCCGCAAGTTGCTCCCCGCTTTCTAGCACTGCTTCTAAAAATGCTGAAGATGGGTTACAGGCAGAGGTCAAATGTCCTGTGTGTACGTTTTAGTATATGATGTAAGGGGCTAAGGAACACGGTAGTTGCTGGAGTTTACGTTCCAGCCAGAAGGCTCCACCCACTCCTCCAGGAGAGTGAGATCAGGTGTGGCAGGAGACACACTTGCACTTGAATGAGCTTTTTTTGTGTGCTGAAGTTGTTTTATTAAATATCGTTAAAAAAAAAACTGAAAACTGGCTCTGCTGCGCTGCCATTTATGTCTGGGTCCTCCGTGCAATGCTGTTATAATGATAATCGTAATAAATTTAAGTTTAAGAAGAACATTAGAAGCGTCGCCTGTAGGTGTATCTTCATTAACATGAAGCAAAGTTAATTGATGTCTTAGTGTCCGAATATTCTTAATGATCTCATTAAAGTATTACGACCTTCCCATCCTTGAATGACTAAACACCAAAGAGAATCTGCTCAGAGGCAAACAACTTGTTTCCTTTGCTAATCCTGATTGGACATGACCTTAGTTATCAGCTCAGCTTGATCGTTTATTGAACTTCCTGTCTGGATTTCTTTGTCTGGCCAAGTGATAATCAGAATACAATAACAGTAATGCGCTTCATCAAAATAGAACCTTCATCATTAAAACTGCAAAGAGATGGACACGATAGTTGCTCAAAATATCACTAATGTCTTTGTCTGGTAGATGCCAATGTGTTGCAATATGGATTTCAAAACAGATGAACATACATACTTGAATTAACACACTTTGAGGGTTAGTTGGTTAAAGAGGCATGACATTAGGGTACGGTCACCAACCAATAACCAATAAGTCTTTCTTGTGCTGAGTTAAAGAAAAAAAGAAAAATTAGAAGTGCAGTGTGTAGGATTTGGTGTCGTCCAGCGGTGAGGTTGCAGATATGAACAGGTAGCAACCAGTTGAAACCTCTCCCGTGTGCCAAGCATGTGTAACTAACTACAGTTGCAATGCAAATGCCACAATCCTACACCCAGGATAAGTTTCTTATTTGCATCCATGTTTCTCTCACATGTGAGGGGATGGGAAAAGAGGGAATATGTTTTAAGAGAAATAAGACGTCCTTTCCTCTGAAGCGTTGCATAAAGCGACGTCTGTTTCCGATGACGGCGACCGCCGATCACAGCTGGATCAGCTGTCACTCGGCTTTAATAGCTGTAGAGACTTGTGTCTGCGCACAAGCACTAATACTAATGAAGGCAAACAGTCATCCTCACTGTCAGAGCAGCAGTTAATACTCTCTTTAGCATGTTTAGCTACCTGCATTCGGTATTTAAGCTGCTGTGTTCTGTGTCCTGCTTATAAACGCAGGACCTCTTTTTACTGGCAGAATGCGTTTATGTTATCTTTTCATTATTTGCGTATGTATTTATTGAAATTCTGATGATGAAGTCATAATCAAATAACCTTGAATATGATTATGGTGTTTCAACACTGGAAGTATTGATTGGGCTAAATGTTTTCAGGGGAAATTGTAATTATATGTAACTCATCAAACACTACACTCAGGAATGATCAGCCTCACGAGACTGAATCGAAATTACGATAACATTTCTAAGCAATAAAGAAAGTTGTTCAGACCTACAATTTGCATATATTTTTATCTGATGAGTGAATAAAAAAACAAAATATACAATTTTAGTTTAATCCGTGAATCGTCTTCACTCTGATATGAAACTGTTGGTGCAATTGAGAAACATCGGCTCAGTTGATTGGCTGCAGTCTCCAATCAAATAACTGATAAACAATGAGGGGGTGTCAGCTGTTAATAGACTTCCGGGAAGGCTGCTCTAGTGTATCCTCGCTGACGGCTCCTCAGAGATCCCTCCTCGCTCCTCGATCCTCAGAGCAGAAATAAGAGCTTTGGGATGGCCATCAAGATGGCGGAGCGAGGAAATTACAAATAAGAGACTTGGGATGTACCGACAGTTGTTGTAAGATTAGCTGAGGTCATTTGGAGAATAACAGAGCCGTGTGTGTGTGTAGTGGGAAGAGAGTGGTGAGGCAGGAGAGAGCGCGTGGCAGAAAATGTGTTACTTAATGAGTTGGCAGCGGGGCAGAGAGTTAGTCTAGCGGTGAGGATTTCTGGACGCCAAAACAACTGTGTGTGTCCTGTGTGTCTCGGGAAGCCAAAGCAGGTTGGTTGTTCCGCTACGTAAAGAGGACCCTTGTGTAGATAAAACAGCTCAAACACAACATTTCTAATTTATAAAATAAAATATATTAACAACTTATTAATATTATATTCCTGTTCTGCCAGTAGATCCCCCTCAATGCTACACACTGTTCCTTTCATTAGAAATGAACAAACCCATGAGTGTAAAGTGTCTGCTTACACTGGAGCACCTGCGTCCTTGCAAGCCACACAGATGCTGGCATTTTAGTAGCTCAATAGTGAAAAAGTCTCACTTAATATAAGCACTCTTAACAAAGCATGCATGTTGGTTTGTGATAGATTTCATATTAAGTGGTGTTAAAAGCCAAATGATTTTTTGGGCTTGTGCTGACTGTGTGTTGGCATGGTTTCAGTTCATTATACAGTACATGGCAGGTTCAAGATGGATTAAAAAGGGCAGCAATAGAAAGAGGAAGAATGTCGACATAAAGTAGGTAAGCAGTGAAGAGGTGAGGAAAGAAAAGGGAGAGTGTGAAGGGATGACTGGTAGCCAGGTGGACATGGGATTGTGAGATGATGTCGAGGAGAAAATTGTAGAGCATAGAAAGGAAGTCAAGTATGAAACCAGCAAGCAATTTCAACTTTCTGAAGACCCTACAGTAAGCTGTGAATCAAGCCCTGGGATTTGGAAGATAATAGGCTGTAGTACAATTGTCAACACTGAGTCATCCAGACATGGGGCCCAGAGGCAGAGCTTGTGGTAATAGGGCGGACACGGAGTAATCAATACGCCAGAACACACATACAAAGGTCTGAGTCTGAGAGGTGGAACTCTTCACAAAATAGTTTACCTTCATTTACACAAGCATCCAGCCGCCGTCTGGCTAATCTTTCAAGATAAAAAAAAAGAGACGTGGGAACTTCAAGTCTTATAATTGTATGGTAAACAAGCCTTCTCAGAGTATGTTTTGATATCAAAGTTATGTTTGGGTTGATAAAGCAAGGAAGCTTGACTCGCATATTAAACGTGCCAGTTCGTTGGTCTCTCACACAGACTCCACCATCTCTACTCGGGCAGCAAAAAAGCTGCTCAACATTTAAAATGCAATTTTCTTCTTTGTAGGCTGGCGTTGGTTTCCATTAATGTCGGTGCTCATTGCAAGTTGTCTTTATGAATTCCGATCAATTCATAATTTGAGACATTGAGAGACCTCACGTCCCCACCTGTTAACCCTCAGAATTAGACATAAATGATTTATGAATCCCCGTCACGAACGCTGCATGCCAATGCATTTGTCATTGTTCTCTTTTTTTGTGAGAAAATGGCAAAATCAGAACACAACACTTAAAAGAGACATTTCCCTTTTTGCGAGGTAGGTGCCCAAAGTATTCAGCATGTGCATTTTACAATGTATTTAATGTTGACATTAATTTGCTTTGAGTGGAAACGTGCCTGTCTGCGTGGCTGGGCCCTTAACCAGCAATAATGCACCACATCTGCTAAACCTTACATTATTTATGAGGCCACAAATAAATGATTAAGACATGAATGACACTCAGATTATTAATCGTCTGTGCAATCTGATACAAAGCATAATGAACTGTTCGTAAGTGTCAATGAGCGTCATACATAATATTCTCTCATCAGAAAGCTTTTTACACACATGGAAACTGCAACAATACTGAGTAATCACATGAAAGAACAGATAAACAGATAAAACTCTCGCTAATATGGAAAATGTTACGAACATTGCAACTCAAACTGCATTTGTTGTATGAACTGTCAATTTAGATATTCTGACTCGTGTGTGGACAGGAAGCTCCCAGAAGGATCTAATAAAGTTTGCTGCTGTTTTGACAAGTTGGTTCAGGATTGAGTGATGACTACAAGGAAATGGACCTTGTATAGGAGCACTTTTACATTTAAATCCAGTGACGGTTACGCTGTCCATCTTTTGTAAATGGATTAACAAAGTTTCCAGGTGAAGCAGAGGGTCAGCAGCAGAGCAGTGCCCCCGGGACACACATGAATGCTTCAGCCAGCAAAGGATACACACCTCCCCCCTTATCAAAGCTGTGGACTGGACTGGCATTAAACTCTTGTGTGAAGTATAAATCCTAATTTCAGAAAATAAGCAAAAGTTTCCTTCAAACTGCTGCAGCTCAACTTGGTCTTGAAAATAGTTCGAAATGACGAAATCAAAAACTTACATTTGGTGTATAGTGCGACTGCATCAATTTAAAACCTCAAAATAAGTTGCCCTTCTGGGGTATAGCTGTGTTCATAGCAACAAGTATTCACACTGCTTTCTACAGCATCATCACATTAAGTGTAATTCCTAATGATGTAAATTGGCATATTTGCATTACAAATGAGAAGCAAGCGGACATTATTTGGAAAAACACACTAGCTGTGACATAATAATGACATAGTTTATATTCTGGCTGGATGCAGCTCTCTGTTGTCACCGTCCACGTAACCTATTACCTTTTCTATTACTCAGTTGATTGATTCTCAAACTCTGTGTCTAAACAGGGAAATATGAACTTTACATAAGCCGTGGAGGGGAATTAATTAAATCCCAATAATTTTCACAGTCACAGTGGCTGCCCTCTAAAGCAGTTTGATTGACAAGACTTTTCTTTTCTTTTTTATAAATCTTCTTTAACATAGTGCATAGCAAAGATGAAGGGTGAGGTTGATTTGAAGTGTTATTATTATTTTATTTTTTCAGGGAGGTTCCTTACATTCATTCAGATTCACAGATATGGGACAAGAAACTTTACCAGAACAATAAACTTGAAATTGAATTATGTATTACCGAGACAAAATTGTTATCAAGACCAGACACACCCAGAGAGAAATTTGGCAGTAAGGAAAGAGGTAGCAATAAAGAAGAGGATAAATGAAAGGACAAGGGCAGACAGCAACCACCATCTATTATTTGCTCGAACAGAGTTACAGAGGGCAAAGCAACCTCCTCAAAGAAAGTGAAAGAAGCAAATTTATTTGGAATAAGACACAGAGATGATATGTGAGAGGTATGTTTGTGCAAGTCCTGGAGGCAGGCATACATGTCATCTGTTTTTCAGTGCACATTCAATTATAAAGCATTTTATTATTTGACAGTGTTGGGGGGAACACTTAGAAGCATGGAGCATGTCGGGCCTGGAACCCCCAACTGGCCAAGAACAAACGGGGAGCACAGCAGCATCTGTGAAAGAATAGGGATTAGCTAGAATAACAGCATCATCCATGCTTCAGAAGTAAAACCTAAGTCCCCTCATCCCCCTTTAATACAAACCTGCCAATCAGCTCTAACTAATATGAGAAAGAAGGAAAAAGAAAGATGAATTGTTTCAATGAGTATGTTTTACGTGTGTCTGCATGAGGACTTGTGTTGAAATGTGAATACAGTGTGCAGTCAGTTTCTGTCTCTGGTTTATGACCCCAGAAGACGTAAAATACACCGCTTACATCCGGGAAGCAGACAGGCCGGCAGGCAGATAATAATGTTCCAACTATATGTGTGAGTGGACAATGAAAATGTTTTATGGGTGAGCATGTACTTGAGTTTATTCATTTAAGTTGTATCATTCATATCTGTGTGTGTGTGTGTGTGTGTGTGTGTGTGTGTGTGTGTGTGTGTGTGTGTGTGTGTGTGTGTGTGTGTGTGTGTGTGTGTGTGTGTGTGTGTGTGTGTGTGTGTCAGTCAGGAAGTGTTGGCAGCTCTTCAGGCACGAATGCATGACAATGACTGCAGTGACAAGAGGGATCACGGATGTGTGGAGGGGAAATGGAACATGAAGAACAAAACAAACAGACGGAGGGGTGTGAGTGTTGGGGGGAGGGGTTGAACTGATGGCCCCCGTTTTGCAAAGAGGGATAATATGTCAGCTGGCACTGTGTGTGTCAAAGCGTGTTTTTGACAGTTTTTGTGCAGATTTGTGTGTGTATGTATGTGTGTGTGTGTGTGTGTGTGTGTGTGTGTGTGTGTGTGTGTGAGAAAACGAGATGGAGGAAGCCTGCACGCTATCGTCAAGACTCAAAATGACATCACAAAGTGAAAGAGTGCCATGTGAGGCGCTGCCGGGCCCGATCCCGTGCTCACCTAACCTTCAAATGACATTAGGCATCCCGTCAACATATGATGAGTCACTGCCAAACTGATGTGATTTATTCAATCCTGCCGAGTAGCTTGGATCGCTGGATTCAAATCACTTAGATGGAAGCCATAGTGCAGGGAGTGCTAACGTGCGGCTGCCTACGTGGGTGTGGGTGTGTGTGTGCTCTGTTTGTTTTGATTGTTTGTGTGTATGAATCCATCAGACGATTATATGTGTGCGGCTCTCGTGTGAGTGTAACGTTAAATTCAAGCTGAAGAAGCTGCATGGTGTCGGTTACTTTACAGAGAGAAGCCGTTAGAGCTCTGTGGAGCTGTTCGGTTGCTGTGCTCTTCCGTCAAGCATGTTTTTGTTTTAATCTCTCTGTTCACTGTGACCCAAGGGCCAAGCTTGCTATTAGATCTTGCAATTAAAGCCCAGGATATTAACGGCTGGTCTTAAGTGGACTTAAATAGGTAGAGAGGAAGCTAAAACGGCAGTGGTTAGCTTTATCACGTAGAATAAAAGAAACAATGTTTGATACAATCTGAGTGCTCCTGTTCCTCCCCATCACTTGCGTGTCTAACTCTGATCAGCACTATCAACTAAAAGGATTCCTTGTTTTTAGATTAAGCGTTACATTACCCAGTGCCTCTATCACAGAGCAGACTTACTGTAGTAAGGAACACATAGCAGGTTGCAGGCGCAACTATCTGAATCATATGGCTTTAAAGAAAGAGACAGGCAAGCAAAACAATCATCTCTCTTCGGCCCAGGCAGCGTCCACCGAAGATCATTAGCTCTAATGATGGCCAATGAATAGCCATTCTTTCCCATTGATCATCTCCCTAGAGACCTTGGTAGTGAATGGACTATTGGCATATTTAAGTAGCAAACACAAACAGACAAGCACAGGCAACATGTATACATTAAAGGGAGCATAAAAGAGAGGACTTGTATAGCCGTGCTATGCTTGAATCGTATATTACACAGTTTGAAACATGAGACCGCAATCACTACATTGCAATGCAATAATGCTGCTTGTTATGGGAGGACAAAATGAGCATCTCCACCACCTCGTCCTTGCCTATGTTCTCACTCCAGATTGATAGTATCAACATGTAACAGAAGAAACAAACACAACCAAGCTGAAGCCTGAAAGCTGTCAAATCCATAAGTGGGCATGACAAAAACCCTGACTGGAGACGGGTAGCTGCGTGAGGACGCTGATGAGAGTCTTGAGATGATTCAGGGGAAACAGATTAGGCAGGGGAGCAGTCTGGCAGATCATTAGTCAGGGATGTCAGGACCAGAGATAAATGAAGTGTCAGCAGAAGAGGGAGACAGAAGAAAGGAATGTTTGGAGAAGTTAGGGGGAGACAAGGGTAGGAAGGGAGAAAGGGTGAGGGAGGACAGGGCAGATGCAGAAAGGATGGGATATATGAGAAAATGTAATGTTCAGAAGCCATTAAAAGCGTTAAGTTAATTGTGGAATTGCTTACTCATAAATTGTGACTACAAATTGCAATGTAATTGTATAACACTAGCAATAACATTAGCTTACTTTCTATTTAAATAAGTGATTCACGAGTATGTTATCTAATGTTAATACATGCCTAATAAGTTGTATATGCCCTTCTGAATACTCCTTTAATGTACAAAGTATGCCCATGAGTCATTGCAACTTCAATTCATTGTTGTGTCTCATTTGACATTATCCTTTACACCCTCATTGATGGGTAGTTCTCAACTTCAGCAAACTTCATTAACTTTAACTGCAAAGGTTCTTCAAACAGATGACTCAAAGTCATTGAAATACTGAGTTTTCACATTCACAATATGAAAAAATGACAATATGAAGTGAAGCACCATTCCCTGCAGCAGGCATAACTCCATGTACCTTCTCTCTTGCATTTGAAAGCAGGACTCAACATTAACTTTTTGAGACACTTTCTTCGGCAGACTGGTGTCCTAAAAATGATGGTCCATACTACAAAACGGCATTGTCATTTATGGTGTTTGTGTTTGACTTTTCACAAATATTGTTCCAATCAAACTCAGCGGAAGTCCACAGAGGGAGAAGGTTGAGGTCAATGGATGTGTTAAAAATACGCTGCTCTACAAGTCCCGTGTGAAATGAAAAGTCAACGTTGACTTATTTGAACAGAGCGTTAAACATTTAAAGTTACGTAGGTTTAAAACTGCAACCGTAATCCAGGAACATAATTAATAGTGCATTTTAGTTGTATGGGAATGTCATTTTGAGGAGACATGGGGTGCCTTTGGATAATATTGATCCTTTAACCCATTAGCAGGGAGAAGTATACGAAGGGGAAACTTAGTTATTTAGTGTAACAAACTGCAAGCAGATGCTACAGAACAGAATAGATTCTCCTGATTGGTCAATCAAGGCACTCTGATTGAGACATATTAATGGTTCATTTCAAATCTGTATTCTGAATGTATTCGTTCAACTGAACAGCCAAGTAATGAGTGGCATATAACATGAAGACACTCACTCTGTATTTCTTTTTTGTTCATGACTTTTAACTGTCCGGTGGGGCAAGTCCATTTCTCTTCCATCTGCCCGACAAAAAATCCTTAATATCGAGCCCTGGAAAGGCTCAGCTATCAACAGAACATTTCTGGTTGAGACATCATCAGTGTTTCAGTGACAGGATGTTGTACCATACAGAGATGCAGCCTGATTCAATAAATGCCCTCGGTGCATAGATAATTGCTATAATCTCAGCATTTCTATCTTATTTAGGGAGATGAGATCAATGCTAAAGAGGTTTTTGCTTCATTTCTGGATATCCTGTTTAGGATGGTGGATTTATAGAGGCTTACACCACTGAAAACAAATAATGTGTGGATGGGTATGCGATGGTGGCGTATGGTCCACTATTATGAACCATACACAACCACCATCATCCTCCTGGGATCTCATTATTCACTGCTCAAACTGACTATATCATAACAAATACCAAGTGGTCACCGATTGGGGCATTTCTGTCAGTGAGTGTACATGTATGCATGTGTGAATGGTCCATAATGTGAAAAGTAAGAAACACTGGAAGGATCTAAAAAAGTCCATATAAAATGATAAAAGAGACATTGAGAGAATAACAAAGGAGACATACAATAAAGAATAGATATGGCAGAGACTTCCAGATGCTGAGGTTTTCACAAAGAGTAAGGCAAGAATTGAGGAGGTGAAGCAACAGTTTCAGGTTGGTTGGCTATTGGGTCCCGACTGCTGATTGATCTCCAGGTGACAGTCGATGTTGGAGCCCTCGGCCAGGCTGTCACTCCCTCCCTCTCCCTCTCATCTTTGTTCTGTCACTCTCTCTCCTTCTCCCCCACAGCCTTTAAGGTCTCAGTTGTGCCAAATAATCTCTCACCTTTTCTCTCCATCGATTCAATGACTCTCTCTCTCTCTCTCTCTCTCTCTCTCTCTCTCTCTCTCTCTCTCACTCTCACCACACACACACACACACACACACACACACACACACACACACACACACACACACACACACACACACACACACACACACACTTACTTTCTGCCACTCGCCCTGTCCTCCTCATCGTCATTCTTCCCCTCCGCCCTTTTCACCCCATTTGGTTGGACAGTTGGTTTCACCACTGTTCTCTTCTACCCTTCAACTTTGCCTTTTCGTTCCCTCACCACTGGGAAACAACATACCTCTGCTAAGAGCTGTCCGTTCCACATCACCTATTTAGTATGGAAGAGAACATACTTCTCATATGGATGGATTTTGTCTGTGTTTGTGTCTGACCATGTGTGTGTGTATAAATGTGAATGTGCGTGTGTGTTACTGCCTGTGCCCCAAAAGCCTAGGAATTCAGCATATTAGTTTTCTTTAGACATAGCCTAAGGATATTTTGTGTGACCTTGGTCTTCAGTGTGTGTACGCTCAATTATAGGGATTACATTTTCTTGTGTGTGGGTGTGCACATGGACTCTCCGGTTTGCACTTGTGCGTATGTACATGCATACGCACAAGGCTCATTTACACAGCTCTGCCTCTAATGATCTATTAAAGTACACTTAGCCAGTAATTATATGGCCAGTCCCAAAAGGCGTATGAGGCCCCACAAGGAATAGCTAAAGATACAAAAAGACAAGACAAAAACGTGTTTCATGTGACCCACAGGAATCCGTAATAATATGTTCTCAACCTTTGAGTTTATGAACAAAGAAGTATAAATAAAGGACATTTTCAAATTATAATTTTTCCCTTAGAATTAATGAAAAATAGCATACTAATAATGTACTGCATACCACCAACTAAGATAAAGATTAAGTATGCCATTAACAGCAATATGTCTTTTATGCATCACATGATCACGTTAAGCTACTGTTAATTGTTTATCACAAATGTAAATCAACATTACGTCATCTACTCAATTTCATATATTCCAGTATTATTTGAAGGTAAATTATAATTTTGAATAATTTTTTCTGTTACATGTTTTCTACAGTACATTATATATGTGAGTTCCTGTGCGTTTTCCTCTTACTATAACTGTAGCTTAATTCACCATCATTCGTAATTGTTTCATCCAATGGTTTAAGCTTGAAATCTTGTCTGACTCGCCTTTGGATAATCTGAACAACCGCAATGCACACAACATACAACATACTCAATACATGTCATACTTAGTATGATTAGTATGTTAGTTTGTGATTTTGAACACAGCCCATCAGACATTTATTCTAGTCTATAACAGAATTGCGTCATGAAATTCAAAAGCCTCCAGCAGACCCTGAGAGTCCAGTGCTCATGGGCTGTCCAGATGTGCTTTACAGTTCTTTTTAAATTATGTATCATAGGTTTTCGCTTTGTTCTCCGTTTGCACTCTCAAACATATGTCAACTGTCTTTTTGTTGTAGTTTTTTAATTGGGTGCACGAGTGAGAACCCAGCTGCAGGCTCAGGCACAAACGCAGCTCGGTCGCAGCACAGTCCAATATGAAAGCAGTGCTGGAGCGAGCTGAATAACAAAGCAGTCAGACTGGATTTTGACAGGTGCGTAGTCAGGCAAAGAGCAGCAGTAAAATTAATTAGTGTGGGTAAGATTGTTATCATAAACTGCAGGAGCTAGCATCGCTAGCGTGCTAACAACAGCGGTCCACAAATTTGTAAATTATACCGTTTTTTATGAAACACTTGACTCATGTCAAGCTCATACTAAAGCCATTTGTATTGTTTTATTTCACCAGTATCAGAAGCCTATTTCTAATGAAAAGGCAGTGACTGCACCTTTTATTAGGAGGAAATCATCATCTTCAGCAGGTTGAATCGGGCCGTTATTAATCAGAAGTTCACCTCCTCTCTTCCGCTTTAAAGGCGGTAGATAGATTTAAAATGTAAGAATAAAAAAAAAAGTTTTGTTTGTCCGGAAGAGATGCCAAATCACAAATAGATATTATTTGCAATTTTTAGAACTGCACACTACTTTGGAGCACTACCTCGCAAATCATTCCTGCTGCCAAGGACAGCTTTCATTCACATGTCTCATACGTAGCTTTCCACTTGCTTTGCAACTCCCTTACTCTCCCTCTCACCTCTCTTGTGATGTCCTTGTAGCTCATCTAGTCCATCTCCACACTTGCCTGGAATATATTTGTTAGCAGAGTTTACCAGAGTTGAGTTTTGAGCTGAGCATTTGGGATTTCCAGGTTTCAGCGAGGTCGGCACTGGGGATAATAAGCCTCCCACTCAAAGTCAGTACCCACTGCTTCCTCCTGCTTTGCACGGCTCTGAGTGCAGTCACCCACAGGTGTCTCCACAGTAGAGTGACTCATGCTCCTCGTGGTCTGAGAGCTTTTTCCCCAAACCTACTTATCAGTTGTTTGATTCACTGACCTATTCATTCATTTTGTCTGAATGTCCAGTATCTGATTTGCCTAATTCCCTCTCTTACAGATGAAAAGGCCATTTTTCTCTTTTCATCTTTCTTTTGCAGCAAAGCCATGCCCTAGATTTTGTAAGCTTCAATATCTCAAGGAGACAGTCAACACTTTCCTCTGGCTAACTAACATGTGTTTTGGGTTGTTTAAAAAAAAAAATATATTATATATATATATATATATATATATATATATATATATATATTGGCCTAATCCTTAAAGCTGATACCACACCAGAGGCAGAGGGAAGTACTTAGCCGCTTTGATTATTCTTTTATCCACCACCAATGTTTATAAACACTCTAACTTCTCTTTTACTTGTTCGTCCAACCTGTTGACCATTGTAACTCATATGCATGCACAGATCTTCTCTCCTCTGCTCTGCCTACTCGTCTTACAACTCCCCAGAGTCACCTGCTGCCTCTTAACTCCCACACCACCCCTTTTTATCTTCTACCTCGCCATCCCCTCTAACCCTTCTTATCTTCAGAGTCCCTTAGCTTTGGTGACAGGTAGACTGGGCTTGGTCTGGCTATCATAAACTAGATGGCACAACAGGATGCCCCCTGAGGGGGTACTAGGTTCTGACACCTCTATTAACCTTCAGGAACCCCCACCCCTTCCTTTCCTCTCCTTCCTACTCTTCCTCATCGCTATCTACGCCTGTCCCCTGTCTACTGTTCCCCAGGCAGTAAAAAACAGCTTCTTCCCTGGAGCAAAAAGCCAAATAACAAATACCTGTATTTTTCTCTCCTCCTAACCTGGAGCATTTCAATATGCCATGGATTTCTATCTCACTTTCTCAATTCTAATGCTGTCCCTTTTGTACTGCAATCCAGTATTCATACAAGGACATGTATGTCAGGAATAGCATATGTCCCATGCAAAATGCATGGTTTTGTGCAGTGATGCCTAGCTAAATGGTAGGAATGAACAAATGGCAACAGCTTTCTCATGTCAATCAGCCGGAATAATGGGAGTTGAAGAAAGCTAAGTGATGCGGATTAAATCGGATGTAAACATATTTGATTAACAGATGCCTTTTTTACCTTGACAATGATTCGATGAATCATTTGGTGTTATTTCAAGTGAATTATGGCAGATCATGGCAGAACATGACAGCGCTCATCTAAATCAAATGCATTCAACCAATAATCTCTGTCTGTCTCTCCCCCTCTTCTCATCTGCCCTGCAGGAATTCTCTTTACTCCGACTGGACGACGTGGTCGACCAACGAGTCAACATAGTCGGTTTTTCAGTCTTCAACAAAACTCATCCCTTCTTCCAGGATTTTGTGTTAAGCCTCAACCGCTCCTGGCAAGAGAACTGTGACCATGCTCCCTTCGCTGGCACCCCAGTTAGTACTCATACACACCATATCACACACACAGAAAAGACCAATGTTACTACATGCGAATAATGGATGACGAACACTTTTTATTTATTTTTACCCAACAGCGTTTTGCTGAAGTAATATTCTTCCAGTGTATCTCAAACTCTTCCACTAAAATATTGAAGTCACTTAGATACATAAGTGCTTCTGACATATACAGGGATGACATTTATCCAGTTAACGGTTGTAATTGCAGGTATTGCTGCAGGCAGTTGTTGTTTCCCAGATAACTCATTAGCAGCGTTTGCCACCTTGCTTATTGCATTCATAATGGCATCCTCCTTGTTAAATTTGGTTCAGAGGAAATGCAATGCAAAGGGGCAGCGTCCCTCTGGAAGAAATTGCCCTCGTGCTTTCTGTATTCTCAGCATAACTCTGTCATACTTATTTTACGAGATAGGCTTATTAGAGTTTTCTAGGACCAGTTCAGAAAATAAATGTCATAAATGACCTGCATAAACTTGATGAGAGCCACCTATTTGTAAATGAGCTCTTGTTTACAAGGCCAACATTTATTATCTCACTCCCCAACAATCCCTTTTAAAGCTAAACTCTCTCACCCATTTGTCCAGAAGTGTCACTCATAGAAATTGCATCTGAGAGTAACAAGAAGAACATCACCAGTTATTAGATTGAATTCCTGCTCACAAAGTGCAGAAAAGAAAATGTATTATCTATGCACTGTATTATTTTTTACACATACACATTATATATTAATCAGTATTTAACCATCAACACCAACAATATTCAAGTGTTGTTTTCAATCATGTATTTGTTTTGAAACTAACCAAGCTTACAGTATGAATGTATATGTTTTTATCTTAATACATATATATATATATATATATATATATATATATATATATATATATATATATATATATATGTGTGTGTGTGTGTGTGTGTGTGTGTGTGTGTGTGTGTGTGTGTGTGTGTGTAAGAAATAATACAGTGCAGAGATAATATATTTTCTTTACTGCACATTGTGAGCAGGAATTCAATCTAATAACTGGTTTCAAATGTAATTACTTTGAAGGTGTTTCCCTTCTTGTCATTAGTACATATATATATATATATATATATATATATATATATATATATATATATATATATATATATATATATATATATATGTATATGTATGTCCTTGTATGTATATATATACAAGGATATATAGGAACTAGACATTCAGAAAGGGAATAATGAATGAATTCCTCTGCAGTTAAAAGAAAGAGAAAAGCACCTTCATCACCCCCTTCTGCTTCACACAAGCTGGGCGGTGAAACAGGTTAAGAATAGTTTTTAAACACAGCATGGAAGAAAAAAAAAATATATTTTGCACACAGCAGGTTGCTCAGATACTTCTGAGCCTGCGGCAATTAGGACTTTTGACTAATTAGCTAATAACTAGAGAGAATAAGGCTGATGAAGGCAGAGCAAGAAAGTGATTAACTCATTTAGACATGCATATAGATAATATGCTGTCTTTTCATTAACAGTAAATAGGTCTGGAGGAAATGTAACCGGGGCTCATACATACTAGAAATGCATGCAAGTGACCTCTTTACGTGGGTAGAGCTGAGACTTTTAATGCATTCAAAGATAAAGACGTGCACCATGCTAACAGGTCACCCGAGAAAAGACAACCATGTGGCATTTAATTAGGTTGACAGGGAAAACGTTTTTTAAGGGAAGCAAATAATTGTAGGACAAATTGTGCTGCCTGTAAATATCTTGCAATTGTGTGAAGCTATTTATATTCTCAAACTAGCATTGTGGAAAGTAACCACATAGACGCACAGATCATAATGAGACTAGAACATCAGTTACACAAGATATGTCTGTATTTGTTTAGAGAGCATCAAATAAAACCAAAGTTTGAAAGATACAATAAAACATTTTGTAAAAACAGGCCTGACAAATGGAGTACACCCGAAGACTACAGAGCCCTGGCAGTCTGTTTTTATAAAACTGCAAAACATAAAAACACCAGGGAGATCAACTTTAAGAGTACAAACCTTCTCCTTAACATTCATAGATTTAGACTGAGAGACCTAACACAGCAGCTTGTCCCTTTTATTCTGGACTTGTCATTTGCTCATGAACAATGGCTTCTGTTGCATGCAAAGTTGTGTGATGTGTTTTGTGTATCATCAGCTTAGACACTCAACAACCTGCCCCATATAAGCTAATGTTCTCCTATTGCATTTGTAATGAGATACAAACAAAAGTTACAAAAGATTCAGACCTATTGTACGAGAATGATAGTGAGCGAAGAAAGACAGACTTCGAGAGTGAAACGACGATGTGCAAATGCCCCAGCATTATTTGTCATTCCCTTTTTAATGCTGATTAACGACCACCAAGACATTATTCCCATATGTCAAACCTAAAATGCATCGCCTCGTGGTTGTAATGACTTCACAGGCTGTTTGTGTACACCATATTGCTCTTAATGTGCAATCCACCAATTATGTTAACCAATTCAAGGTTGCAATACATCACAGGTTTGCAGTTTAATGGCCAGTTGTAGCTGTCTTTGGTCTCCATTTTTTACTATGCATCACAATCCCTCCCTGCATCAATATCCACCAAATATCAGGTCAATTTAATTTCTCTTTCCATTACACAAATGTATCCCACTGAATCTCAGACTCTGCCCGAGCTTCTAATGCAGGGCGTCATGTATTCTAATCAAATGGACATCGCAGGATGCCGCGGTAGTGACGAGTAGGCTGTTTGCACAGGTGTGATGAGAGGAAAAGCTGCCTCTCCCAGTGTGCCCTCGCTGAGAGAAGCAGGCAGTAATTGGAATGGTCAGGGTGTGCCATCTTCATTGGGGATAAGAGTGGGAAGGACAGCGTCTCTCCGAGAGACGGAGAATGAGAGAGAGAACGAGCGAGAGAGAGAGGTGATTTTCAACGCTGTCAGCAGATCAGAGTCTTTCTAATGATCTAATGGAATAATCTCATAACCACTCTGGGGATGGGTTAACCCCTCACTGACCGCTAACCACTGACACGTTACACTGGCAGTCTGTGTGCTTTGAGCGTTCGCAGCTTTGTGTGTGTGTGTGTCAGTGTGTGAATGTATAATGTATTCACCTTCCTGCCTCCCTCTCCCTCTGCAGCTCTCCTCCGCTCTGCTCTTTGATGCGGTGTACGCTGTGGTGGCGGCGGTCCAGGAGTTGAACCGTAGCCAGAATGTTGGCGCCACTCAGCTCTCCTGCAAGTCATCCAAGATCTGGGAGCACGGCACTAGTCTCATGAATTACCTGAGGATGGTAAGATTGCCTCTGCTGGACATCAGGAAAAAAACAATCGGCCTGACCCCTGCTCTTGTTTGACATTCTGGGAAATATGGTTATTTGGTTTCTTGAGTTAGATGAGCTCATCTCCTCCCTTGTCTGTACGGTAAATATAAAGCTGCAGCCAGCAGCTGGTTAGTTTAGTTTAGCATAAAGACTGGAGGGTGAAACAACTCACCTGGCTCTGTCCAAAGATAACAAAAAACACGAATGTTTCTATATTTTTGTAAGTATTATACAAATGTGCTGGTAGGTGGATTTTGTTATACTTGGACAGAGCCAGGCAGAGTCAGGAACTAACGGATTACATGCCATCACGTTACGTAATCAGAAGTAATTATGATCAACCCAGATTACATTTGTAAAAATGTTCAATCAGATTATAATTACATTGTCAAGGAAAACATTTTTGGATTATTCCTTTAAAATAAATTTGTATGATTTATGGATCTTGATCCTTTTGTATTTATATTGAAAATGGAAGATGCATTCTCCCAAAGGTAAAGTCCTCTATGTGGCAGCAAGAAAAGTTTACATAAGATATATAATACATGTTGGTTGATTTGACCAACTGCAAATGCTGAATACACACAATGTATTTGCATTGAAAATGTTTTTAGATGTTTAAAGAGAAAAGAATAATTAGTGGGACTCAAAACTTTTTTGTATAAGGTGCAATATGTTTGATTTTGAAGTAACCAAAAAGTATTCAGATTAGATTATTTATTTTTCAAATGTTCCTAAATTTAAGATGTTTTGTGTGTGTGTGTGTGTGTGTGTGTGTGTGTGTGTGTGTGTGTGTGTGTGTGTGTGTGTGTGTGTGTGGGTGGGTGTGTGTGTGTGTGTGTGTGTGTGTGTGCGTGAATTTGTGTAAGCTGCTTTCTGTGTGTGTTTCTGTTTTCTGAAAAAGCATTAGATAATGCCAGACAGCCGACCTTATTGAGATCTTCATTATGTTGTTAGTTATGTTATTAAGTATGATGCGTATTCATTGACTATTTTAGAGCCAAGATATTTTCACTGACTGCTCATAATGATGTGGAGTCTGTGTTTCATCTTCTTTAGAGATGTGCTCCCTATCTACTAGGTCAGTTTATCTCATCACTGCATTATAATGACAGACAAACGAGAAGGAGAGATGAGCTGTCAGTGAATCAAATGTGTTATTCTATTACGGAGAAATGACTAACTGATTGGGCTATCAAAAATACTTAAACGTGACATGTATTCAAAATCAGACTGTTTGTCTTTGTGACTAATGGCTCATCTGTTTCCCCGTAAATCGAAGATATTACAGCTTTGTCTTCATATCATTATCTAAACTAAACATGACATATTTAAGAAAGCTGAAACTGAGCCAGTACTAATGTAGCCTCCAGGTATATCCATAATATGTGCTGCTGAGAGGAAAGAAGGCATGCTTTCTTGGTGAGATCTTTTAACGTGTTGCTGTCTCTGTGTTGGATAGGTAGAATTGGACGGTCTAACGGGCCACATTGAATTCAACAGCAAAGGCCAGCGGTCTAACTACGCCCTGAGGATCATGCAGAACAGCAAGGAGGGCCTAAGGCAGGTAATGTAACGCTCAAGTCTCATGTTGGTACTATCTGCCTTCAACATAATCACATGCTATGGATTCAGCATCACACAACCTTGCTAGAGCATAAAGTACATGTGATTTTTTCAAAATTATTATTATATATAGTGTGGTGTATAAGAAGTAATCTCGATAAACAGATTCTGAATTCACAAGTGCTGGTATCCGTTTGTAGTCTGAGTAGGATTGAGCGATCATGTTTGAGTAGTCTTTGATTGAATGAATGTAAACGATCCGTTTAAAGAACAAAAAAGGCGTAATGCATTGGCCGTAATGCAATCTGACAATTAATTAGCTTTTTAATGGTTTAAAATTAGCTTGTAAACTGACAGAAACAATCAGGTCATGCACGTCATCTTTCAACTCCAAATACAGTCTCCCATCTAAAGTTGCTTTTAAACAATGCGCAGCACACAGAAAAGGAAGTCCAGGCCCGGATATATAACCCTCGCCATCAGAGACGTATTCGTTGTCTGACCGATAGCCAATCGGTTCTGAGCTTGTTTGAAAAGTGACACACAACGATTCCTCCATTTTCTCTTTGGATAGACACCGGCCATCACATACCTGTTACTGATCAACACAGAACTCTACTGCGCCACCTTGAACTCAGTAGGGCACTATTTCTGGTGTTCCAGGTGTCTTCATGGCAGTGAGGTAACTCGATCTAGATTGTACAGCAGGGAGACGTGATAACACTTGATCAACTGACATCTTCCCCATTATCCTGCTAGCAGAAGCGTCAAAGTGCCAGAGGACAATATTAGGGATGCCTCGTTGAAGGTGCTCAGAAGTCTATTTTATGGAGAAATAGTTTAGGTTCAAACAGAACTCAGTAGATGTTGGCTTTGCTGCTGCTGCTGCTGCTGCTGCTGCTTTGTACTGCTTTTACAGATATGTTTGGATAAACATTAGATACATATTTGAGGTTGTGATTCTTTGCAATAAAAAAACAATTAGTACTAAATTACTATAATATATCAGCAGCGATTCGTGGGTGGTGTTGATCAATACCAATCACTCCAGTATTGCCTCAGTGGATGCTCTGGGATTTCAAGCTTCCTTGTTGTGCTCTTTCGTTTGATAAAAATACTCTCTATGCACCACAGGGCATTTCAGTCTGTGCCCTGAACCACCGCGCACAATCTCTGAAACTGTTCTCCCCTGACTTCTCTTTGCCTCAGTTTCACACCAGGGAACACACTTTCAAATACTGAACAGTTTCTTCTAAATTGAACACATTTACCAGGATTACAAGGACGGAAAGTAGTCAGTAATAAAATGTACGTGGCGAGGGGCTTTGAGCAGCTTCTGTCCTGTCTGTTAATGACTGTTGGTGCTCTGTGGACTGTATCAATTGCTCAGGAGTTGGTCAGATCAGAGCATGGGTTTCCAATGTTTGATGTCAAGGTCTGAAGACAACCTGACATATGTTAAAACCATCAGGAATATAAGAACTAATATCCTCTTATTGTTGTTCATAACCCAATGTATTCTTATTGTGTTAGTACCCATTGATTTATGGGATTCACCAGTGTTTTATTTTAGCTTTTCACTTGTAGTCAACAGTAATCTTTCCAAGAGAATTAAAAAACATATTGTTTTTACAGTCCACTAATTGACCGTCCAATGGAAGGAAAGTTTTAAATTTGGAATAAAATAACTCATGAGTATCAGATAATCAAATGTGTAATTATGTGAAGAAATATTGGTTGATTGATCCCAATTAAGACTATAAAAAAACCTTTGGATGACATTGCATGCGTTTTGATTCTGTATGGCTTACATTCTGCTTTTTGATTTTCCTCTAACTGACTCACAGATTTACTTTGTTTGAGATTATTTAACAGTATCATAATGTCCCTACTGCTGAGGTTCTTCTTCTTACAGCCTTTTATGGTGGCATCTCTCCAATTCTCTTTTTCACAGTATTTTCACACAGCACAACACCTGGCCTTATATAGTTTTTAGGGGTTATTACCTATAATAATGATAAACAATCTGCACACCCCTTCATTCGTGATAAAATGGGATTTAATATTCAGTTTATCTGAGCTGACTTTTTAAGAGGAAAATTAAGAGGAAATATGAAATACATTTAAGAGAATGTTTCTGCATGATCGTGACAGACCTATTTCATCCATCCATTCCATTATTTTGTAAATGGTAACCTGTAAAGCTCATCCACGGTCATCTCGTTTAATGAAAAACCACCACTCTCTTTGCAAAAGGCAATTGACGATCAATAACCTGACCTTTAGTAACTGTAATTGTCATATTAATATCAACGCACGTTTATCTGTTACATGTAAAACAATAGTAAAGACAGTGGTGAGTTTTTTTTCATGCATTTCATGATATCTGAATGCAGTGTGGCTGTGCTTGGCGGAACAGTTTTGGTTTCCAAAGTGAAGGAAGACACATTACACGAGCGCTCTGCGTCTGGGGTTTTGTGTCCAGTAGATGCTTGTCTATAAAGACACATAGACACGCTATCACAGAGCAACATCTGCTCCTGAATACGGAAGTTCTTCCTCTTTTTTTCCATCCCTCTCATTGTCTCTCCCTATTCAGTCCATACAATGAAAGGATTACACCTGACTATCTGCTTGCATCTTTTCTTGTCTTATTAAGAGTGAACAGCAGAAACTATTCTGACTTTTATCATTTTTACACACAGTAGCTGATATGGTGCTCTAGCTTTGAACAGCTTGCTCTTAAAACCCTGTTTTCTATAAATGCCAGGTCTTTTGTATTCCATTATTCATCTTAAATGATGTAAAACGATAACTGTAATCCCTCAAGTTTATGCTTTTCCATAGTGCTGTACCAAATTATGCATAGGATGTTCCTTAGAAATGCCTGTCGCCCCCTGACAGCTGTGTTTTCTCTGCTGCCCTGCTGTGGTTTTCTGTCAATGCTGCATTGTGAAATGAATGAATGAATTTATCCATAATCCAACAAACATGCTCCACTCTGCTGCAGCAGATAGCCATATTTGTGCTTTCTCATCAGCATTTAAGTACTTGTTGGTATACTATTATGAGATACAGATCAGACACAGTTATTCGTCTCTGTGCTGTCAAACTGTCTGAGTTTCACACCTCTGTTTTAAAACATTTGACCCTTTCAGTTGGGATTGAGTTCCTGTCTGAGTGTGAGAAATATATTTCCTAAGCGACACTGTGAAAAAGTCAGACAGCAGCCCATCTTCCTTTATTAACCTTGTCTGTGTCTCCCCATGTCCACTCTTTATACTGGCACTGGGCCAGTCAAGCAGGAGGATAATGCTATCAGGCCTAATGTGATGATTTCAACCAGAAGTATTATGAAGCAGCCCTTCCAGTTATGATAATGGGGAGAGGCAAGGCGTTAGACAGGGGACAGGATGGGGGTGGTGTTTGTTTTGTTAACTCACACCTCCCACATGCTGTTGGGTTGGGGATGCTTCAGCCAGGCAGATACTAGAGGTAACAAGGCCTTGGCAGAGATAAGGAAGGTGGCTCAATGCCCACACACACACACACACACACACACACACACACACACACACACACACACACACACACACACACACACACACACACACACATTATCTGTGTGTTCATTTGTGCTTTAGAACGTACAGTAACTACCATGAAACAATCAGAAAACAATGTTTTATTCTTATGATTCAAGGCTTTGTTCTCAAGAACACCGGCATCTCCCATTCTCTGTGTAGACCAGCAACCTCCATCATTTCTCTACCCTACTTCTTGTGGCACCCACCATTCCCTCACCCAATCCCTGTGGATGCGCTATCGATCGCCTCACATGTATGACCATCAACTCCTCGTGCGTCCAACACTCTACAGCTAATCACTGTCAGATATGGAATCTCTCTGGCAGACATTTTTACAAATAATAGCAGTTTCCTGCTGCTCCGTCGTTTTATAGCTTTCTATCTACCAGTATCTATCCGTCTGTTTCTCTATTTGTCTGCCTTTATTTACCGTCACTAGGTTGTTTTCTCCATTACTACATAATGAATAATGAGCACAAGTCATTGCATATGCTTCTTTAATGCAACTATCAGCTTTGACAAGAGAAGGATTCCTTGTTGTACTAGGAAGCTAAGGGTTTGGAAATAGTTTTTTCTTATGAAATATTTAGAATTTTACTTTTGACATAGGTGTGAACCTTGTCAAAGCCTAAATGAGTATTGTAATATTGCCATTGTGACTTCCCACATTTATTATTAATGCTCTGCAATCAGAACTATGAATTATTCATCATTGAATTGTGCATTTTTCACCAAAACCTTTGCAAAAATTCACAACAGTGAAAGATAGGCTATAACATCATCTGAAAATGCACCATAACTATTCAACCATAAAATAAAAGTAAAATGCCGTCGCTTTAAGCTTGAAAACAACCATTTCAGATGGCAATTCGTTTAGCATTCTTATTACCAGAATATGATGTTGCAGCATTACATAATAATCTTTATTTGTTCAGTTATGGCAGGCAAAGTACATTTCCCAGCTGCTCCGGTATTGGCAGCCATGTAGGCCAATGATGATGTGTAAAAAGTTGGCATGACATTTTCGCCGTGCTTTAGTCAAGGCACCACTGACACCTGAAACCAACAAAAGTCCACAGAGAAGGCAAGAGAAGCAGGTGGAGGTGGAGGGCAAGGTAAAAGGGAAATGAGGAAAGAGGATGACAGGCAGAAAGCGTGTCCCAGAGAAAAATAGGACGAAAGAAAGGACACAAAGACAGAGCTATAAAACTCAAAACGACATTTATGCATGTCAAATAACAGCTGGGGCTCTTTTTTTTTCCTTACCGTATTGTATAAGCTGTCACCACATCTAATTCATACAGCAATATGAACGTCACTCCTATTTCTTGCTGGAATGACTAATCACATTAAAGGAATAGGCTGTAATCCTCTATATCCTTTTGCTACGGCTATTCACACGCCAGTGTAATGAGCAAGATAAAGGAGACTAATACGAAGAACTATCTGGGCTTTTGTGTGCGAATGTGAACGTGTTTCTGAGTGTATATTTTCCAGATGGTGTGACCATCAGGGATACGCTGTAAAACATGAAATTCCGGATATATACAGATGGATAATATATCTCCACCTGTTCCTGTGAACGCAGACTGCATCCTCCTCTTTAGGAACATCAAAAGCAAGAGTTTCCTAACTGCTCAAATGGATTACAGCATTTTCTGTTTCGGGGATCAGAAATATGAAAGCACTTTATTGTGATGCTGCGATGTGGCAGCCATAGGACCGCTGGCTGATCCGACATCAGTTCACAGCGTGGCTGTGCCGTCCTTTGCATGTGTGCATTCATCTGCATGCATGATTTTTATGTTTACACTTGTGTGTGCTGTTGGTGCCAGCCCCCACTGCCTGCTTCTTGGCTCTGCACACTATCGCACACAAAGAGCCCACCGCCATCTATGCTTGTTTAGCAGAAGCACACGTCTTTTCCAAAACAACCACACTGCAGCCTGCCAGCCAACCGCACAACAGCAAACACCATACTGACAGAGCCGTCCAGTCTCTCTGCAGCCGCCTGGCCTCCGAGGACTGGCCCTCATTTTCTGCATGGAGCTCATTGGAGGAAGCTATAAAATGAGTAATTGCAATTTGGGGTAGGCAAGCTGTTGCCTTTTATAGTGCTAGACTCTGTTGTCCCGGGACAGAGAATGTTGTATGTGTACAGATTGTAAAGCCCTCTGAGGCTAATTCATAATTTGTGATTTTGGGTTAAACAAAATAAATTGAATTGAATTGTTGTGTGACAGTGTGTGAGAGTGCAGAAGAGAGGGTCATATGTAAGCTGCAGCCGTGTGTTTCTTTGTTTATTTCTGCGTTTGCGCATACTACATGCACACATGTGCATATCTGTGCATTGAAGGGGGGTCCAAACACTCTTGGCCAACTCCTGAGAGAAGATAAATGCTAATTACGTTTTATAATGGAGGCACTTAATCACAGCCTTGGTTTAGAATCCACCTGAGAGAGAGAGAGAAGAAAGAGAAGCAACAAAGAAAGAGAGAAATGTTTTAAGTTGAATGGTCAGTTGGAGCGGTCATAAGGGGCTAAAGAGCAGGGAGCAGGTTATGAAAAACTTAAAGCAGGATATGTTGGCCAGAGGTGGAACAGGCCAAAGGTTGACTCCAGCATGACTCAAAGCAAATTGGTCTCATTATTGAGTCCACAGCTGCTTCGCTAAATTCACTGCTCAAGAATAGATTTGTCTCGGGCATACTAGCACACTCATAATGTGGTATTGTGATGCTAGAGTTGAACGGTCGTAGCTGTAAAAGAAAGATGCATGAAACATTCGTTTAGTGACTGGGACTTACAGTAGTTGTGCCTGAAGGAGCGCTTTTCTTTCCCCATCTTGTTTCCTGCCATCTTCAAGTTTTTCTTCCCTGACCAGAAGACCGTAATTTCCATCAACATAGTTCTTGTTTTTCATTCCTTCCACAGAAGTAATAGAAGTCGATGTGAATGTGCAAGCTGCCGGGCAAATTAGCTGGAATAGAAAGTCCCAACCCATCCCTTTTTGTGAGGGTAGATTACATCTGCTGCAGCATTAAGAATGAATTGCCTAAATGCAAAGAATTGATTAAGTTTCTAGCTCAGGTAGATAATACTCTAGCCATGTTTAACGCCACAATCAGATTAATTAGGGTCCGAGACAGGGGCCCAACGGCCCCAGGAAGCCATTGTTTTGTGGGGATGATTCTTAGGGCTAAGGATGGGCTTCATTGCAACCCCAAACTCACACCATGGACAACGTTCCTTTGATGCTCACACAATTTGGTGGAATCATTGTTCTCATACTTAGGAAACATATGAAATTGGTGCCCACATTGCTGTCATCATTTTGGACACTTTTCACATTGCTTTTATCATCTCCATCCAACCAGAAGTCGGTCATTTTCGTTTCTCATGTATTTTAAGAACACTTTTTGGGGAACTTTTCTTTCAGGGATTTATTGGATTTGTTTCAGA
This sequence comes from Myoxocephalus aenaeus, assembly GCA_038501785.1. Taxonomy (NCBI): domain Eukaryota; kingdom Metazoa; phylum Chordata; class Actinopteri; order Perciformes; family Cottidae; genus Myoxocephalus; species Myoxocephalus aenaeus. Next base: position 2,322,043 of record JBAMJR010000124.1, on the reverse strand, counting down.
TTTGGTTGGTATAACCTTTGGACTAATAGGATGCTACTTTGTGAAGGAATGGCCGATAACTTAAATGATGATGTCATAGGTCATAATAAAGAAAGTAGCACTTTAGTGGCACTTAAATGTCACTTACTTATAGCCCTTTGTAGTTTGGCTTTCATGAAGAAATTGTACTTTCTTCATTCTTGTTGTTCTGAATTTGTACTCATGGTTGAATGCACTTATTGTAAGTCACTTTGGATAAAAGCGTCAGCTAAAGGAAATATAATGTAATGTGACAATACGCCATTTCAGGCACCGAGAGGATTCAAAAGATCCATTTCAGATTTGGTCAGCAGAATCTCAAGACCTTCTAGATTGACAATCTTTTGTGTTTTCGTGGAGCAGTGTGGCGTTCTTGAGCACCACATATTAGACACAGGAATTGATATTGAACGCCTTGAATGCAATTTCCAATATTCCATGAAAATTCAGAGCCTTATCACTTTACTGTAACATTACAACGGCTGCCACTTCCCTGAAAGGATGTTGTGTTGCGAGGGCCTGTTCATCACTGTTTGCCGCTTTAATTTTTATTACCTTGGATTGTATTACATATGTTCAGCAGCAGCAGCCACAGCTAAACCATTTGTTCATTGGCTGTAAATAAATAGGGTCCTTGGTTGCAGTACACTCTCCTCAACCTTGGATATTGATTTTTTTAATGGTCTTCCTCCCACACATTCTTGTCCCATGTTCTCATTTGTGTGCATTTGTATGTCCGCATTGTGAATCTTTCTGAATCTATAAACAGTTAAATCTTCCAGACATGACCTAGTACACCCGTTCCCATTTTCTGAATTATCATTTCAGCATTTACAGCCAAATTGCATTTTAAAATATACTTTAGTCAGGTGTCCTTTTGTCAAGGTCCTCAGGGTGGAGCCGAGCAATAGAGGAGATCCTTTTAATACCCATTTTTTCCCATTTATCTGAGGGAACGCTGAGTGCCTGGAATATCTCAGAGACATACACAGACACATGCTCGCACACTCTCGGACACACACGGATATTGCATGGGCACCACTTCAATTTACAAGAAATGATTTGAGCTGTGTTATTTACACAAGACTTCCTCCAGTTAAAGAGTGAATGTGCTCGTTCAATTTCTTTCTCTTTTGGATTGGATTTATTTATTTCCTGTCAACGCTGCTCCTATGTTTATTACGGCAATCTGCTTTTTCCTTCCTTTCCCTCCCCTTTTCTTTGCTTCCGCCCCATCTCCGAGAGCACTATTACTCAAGCGGTCCCCTCTGCTGTGGATGCAGATGCACTCAATTCAAAGTTTCTCCGCTGCTGCAATGTTAGGGAAGAAGGGGCAGGTACAGCGAGGTAGAGGGGGGAGGAAAGGGGAACATGTAAAAGGGAAGAGAGGTGTGGGGCGGTGCACAGCAGGTTGACAGATTTAAGACTGCCTCCACTCTTTTTCTCTCCTTGAAGGACATTATCATAGGAGCGGGTGTAGCTCAGCACACCACGACATGACTTGGAGCTCTTTCTCTGCCTCAGGCTCCAGCAGAGATGAGTACATCTTAACCAGGTCTGTTAGACATACAGGGTCTAATACGCAGGAGCTGGTACTTGAGCTACTGCCACTAAGGTTAAAGTAAGTTTAGAGACTGAGGCGGCCCTCTGATCTCCTCCAGCTGTGCAGTTTGAACCTATTTCAATCTTTGACTTTGTGTTTGTGTGAGCTAAAGAGCCAGACAGACAGGGAGAGAGAGGAGAGTCTGTATTAGACGTCTGTTTCACAGCTGTGTTATTGCAAACAATAATTACAGCAAAATCTACATCGCAGGAGGTGTACATTTTAATTAGATTGAAAGGTTCTCCAGATGGCCTCCTTAAACAAGGTGTTCTGGTGTTGTACATCAATTCTGCAAGTTTTGCCATGAATCTTTTTTGTATGTGTTTTTATCAGGGTCAGGATTATCCTGGGGAATTCATAAATGCCAGTGAAATTTAAGGAACATAAACCTGATAGTTGTCAACAAAGGAAGTATACAATACTGACAATACTGACAGGGACTGTTGTGCCTTCTGCTCTTGTCTTGTTCTTTTTATTTTATTCAGTGTTTTATCTATTGTTATCCATGTCCCGCTAACAGTATTCAAAAGCTCATCAGGACTCCACTGTGGTTTGTTGTCAGTATGCTGCAGACGATGTGTGTTTGAATGACGTGTTTATTTGTGAGTGTAGTTCATGTTTCCAGCCACTGGATTTGCAGCATGTCAGACTACATTAACTTCTGAGGATCTACCATTAAACACAGTTTCACCTTGTTTATGTGCCCCTATTTCTGCTATTTTCATTGTGCAGATTGTAGGTGCTCTTTGCTTTTCCAGCAGGGAATTTGGACTTTGGATTTATCTGCCTCGAAGCATTAAAATTAAATTAAAAGTGTGATTTCAGTATCATCTTTTCTATCACTTCCTCAAGCAACCTTTTGCATTCGCTTCACTTTTTTTTTAATGTTCAGACTTCCCTAGGGTAGCTCCTTCTTTTTAGTTGCTTTAATCGCTCTTGTGTAAGTGATGCACACCGCTCAGTGTACACTGATTCGATTTTTGTATCCTATCACCATGTAAAGTGTGTTTAGAAAAAATGGTATGATGAAGGAAATTGTTGTATAAAGTTAAGTTACAACCAGATGCTCTCTTGCTAATGTCAGTAATGCTCAGTTGCATAGCGGTGGCTCAGTTTATGAACAGATTTGTCTCAAGCAGTTTATTGCACACAAAGCTGTCTCTGTTATGAGTTGAATGTCCTGAGTGCTGCAGACAGTCCTGGAGGTCAGTGAAGCTAAGAATTTTGAGAAGAAACAATTTGTCTGCTAGCAAAAGACTCAAATCTCTTTTATTAGATTACATTTTCATTAAATGTATTTGAATTCAGATAAATACTAATCACGCTGTGATAAATGTAATTCAATGTATTTCTTCTGAAATAGGATGTCTACTCTAAGATGAATGGATTTGATAGTGAATATAAAACCTTGTGTAAGACCAACATTTTCATGCATATACTGTATAAGCTAATACTATCTGACTTGGTGTTTTCTTTTCACACAGTCATTTCCAGCAGGAGTGTAACAGTGCTGGAGACTATGTCAGCTGCATGATATGGATGTTGATTTAAATGTGTGGGACTAGGGGAAAACTGGGCAGCGTTGCTTACAAGACATATTACTCGTCTTTTGACATATTCTCCCTCCAGGCTTATTTTTTCCTGCATCTTGATTCACTCAAAACTTGGAAGAAATCTTAAGCCGGTCAAAGACAAGCTCTAGATGCAACTGCCTTCTCCTGAGTGTATACAAAACACATCAGTGTTACACAAATTCGAGGCAGAGTGGGGGTGTCGGTCAAAGCAACGCATATTGAATTATAACCAAGAACTTTGCATAAAATCAAAATAAGAAATTAATGAAATCCTATTGAATCATCATCAATCTGCTCAAAATGATCTTCCCTGTTCTAAATATGGAACTATGTATTGAAATTCATATTGACTTTGTTGAAGCAGCATCACTACCCTACACACACCGGCATCCTCTGTGTGTCTCTAGTTTTCTTCTTTGTTTGGTCTCTCAGCGACGTACAGCAGTCCCCTTTCCTCTTTTGTTTTTCTCAGTTTGCACTTTGCAGGCTGGAGATGGGGAATAGATCAAAAGCAGAATGGATGAGCTGTTTTGCAAGATCCCCCAGTCTTAACGGATTTCAAGGCTGGGTGAGACTGTGTATGGGTTGCTTGGCTGGGTGTGTGTGTGTGTGTGTGTGTGTGTGTGTGTGTGTGTGTGTGTGTGTGTGTGTGTGTGTGTGTGTGTGTACTATACATGTACATGCAAATGTATGTGTGTGGATGAGTGCCTCTGTGTGTGTGTGTGTGTGTGTGTGTGTGTGTGTGTGTGTGTGTGTGTGTGTGTGTGTGTGTGTACTATACATGTACATGCAAATGTATGTGTGTGGATGAGTGCCTCTGTGCCTGTGTGCCTGCAAGTTTGCCTCTGTGTCTCTGTTTTTATCATGCTGCACAGTGCATCCTTGAAATCCTACCAAGACTATCTGTATAATGCAGCTACACAACAACCATAGATGCATTGTAATTATATAGGTATTGTTTTATTTGTTCTCTCGCATAGACCGCTTCATACTCTGACTCTGTTCTCCCAGCAGTCTTGTTAGATTATTGAATGGATTCCCTTTTGATCACACATTCATTGTGATCATTGTTTTATTTTAATTGTATGAAGGGTCAACAAAATACATACATTTGATCTACCATACAAGCTGTACAGTTGTATACATTAGCTTACCTCAAACGTATGCAGGGGAGTAACAGAAAACAACATATTTCAGCAAATAATCACATACAATGCTATTCTGCTATTCAAATTCTAGCTAACCCCACTCACGTACTTCCCAGAAGAACCCAAGTAGGTGATTAGACATATGACCTTTATGAATGCAGCCTCACTGAATTATGTGTATACAGTGACGTGGTATCCATTCACACAGTCCTTTATATCTGCTGTATCTGCCCAAATGTTTTAGCAATTCATAAAACTTATCTTCACACTAAACCTTCAGAAGAAAAGAGACCGATTTGGGATTGGAAGAACCCCAAAGGCCTTGTTCTCCCCCCAAGTGTTTAGAGTATGCCTCCACTAACATGGTTACTAGAGATGTAGACATTTGGACAGTCAGTAGTTTTGGGGTGAGCGGGGACTGTGGCTGCGAGGGCATCCATTGTGTACTGTCTGCTCAACTGGGGATGCAGCGCTTGTTCAACATGCAGCGCTGCTTTGAAGATCTGCTCTGACAGTCGAAAGACCTGCTCTTCAACTCAGAGTTTGAGTCTCATTACTGGGATTCAACAAGCAGCGTCATTATTCACCATGAGGCCAAATAATGAGTAGGCTGACTTTGGAATAAATTTACCAGATCAAAAAATAACATGAGGCATTTGTGTGTGTTTTGTGTACAGAAGAAACACAGCACAAAACGCAGTATAGACTTTACGAAACAACACTTTTTAAACGTGTTACCAGGTCAACCGTTTCCCCGCTTGTTTGTCTCCAATGCCTAGGATGAGAGACTTCTTGACCAGCAGGAAATAATTGCAAGAATACCACAAGTCTGTATTGCTCCTTTTTCTTCAATCAGCCCGAGAGTCACGACTGTGTGCTTTCCCTAATCTTCTATTTACTGTGTGGCAGTGCCAGCCACCTCCACCACCACCTGTGTCTGTCTAGCCCCTGAAGTTTGCCTACGGCACCCTGATTAGTCTCATTCCTGTTGATGAGTCATATCAGAGAGAACTTGTTATAGGAGAGCCCATTTTCCCAAACTCACTATGCAGAAATATAACAGTGGATAACAGTTACACACAGAGGCAGTGAGGCAGCAGAGTTGATGCGCTTTAAATATAACTGCCCTCTGTTTAGTTTTAACTGGGCGCTGGCTGCTGATTCAACCATTGGAAATGTCCGCTGATGGGTAGAAACAGCATTTATTTTCAGCATGTTTTTCGTCAAGTTGAGATGGCGTGATGTTGCTAAAAGACCAATAAAAGTCCATCCTCAAAGGCCTGTGAAGATATTTTTGCTTAACTGCAATTTCCACAGCCACAAACAGACATGCACACATGCAGCCAGAAACACACACACACACACACACACATTTCCGTTTTGACTCATTTGCACCGCTGTGACACCTGAATGCTTTAGCCTCGGTGTAAATGGGCTGTATGACATTATGCTTGATAATGGTAGCTCTTGCTTCTCTCATATATGATGAATGTGTCTGTCACTATAGTCCGTGGTCCGTCGCAGCACAGTCTCGCCACGCCCTATTGGATATGGCATTTTTCTGACAGGAAAATCAGCCAATCCTGACGCTTCAATGAGCAGCCTCCCTAATCTAATCCTTGTGCTGTAATTCCAGGTTGCAGAATGAACTCTGGGTAATCCCTCACAGGAAGCGTTGTTCCACTTGTTGTCACTCTCCCCGACCATCTCTCTTTTTCCTCGCTGTCTCGCTCTTTCTCTTTATTTTGCACTCGCATATACTCTCTCTCTCTTTCTCCTTCTTTCTGTCTCTCCCTCACTGTCTGTCTGTCTCTCAGTTGCTGTCTCTTTCTCTTATTCTCTGCGCCTTATGTTCTGGCTCCCTAGCTGGCTGCTCCTCATACTTTCTCATTGATTTTCTTTCCGTTCGCCAGCCTCACCGCACCTACTCAGTAAGTGATTGACATTCCCCTGCATCTTTCTCTTTCTCTCGGTCTTTTCCTTTAGCTCCTCTCCTATTCCCCTCTCTCTTATTATACCTTAGTCTTCCTCCTGCCTCCCTGTTTCTCAGTGAAATAAATAGTGCACAGTACTCGTCAACAGTCTGAACTTTGTCTGAATTTGTTTCCTCGATTCAGTGGCTGTAGCCTACTGCACAGTAGTTATTTGCTGTAAATGCAGAGTGAATACCAAATTAATTATACTGCCAATGAGAAACATCAAATTACAGCCTTTTATATTGTTCACTTGTATTCAGAAATATGCAGCTTCCTCTCTCTATAATTAAAGATTATGAGTCTAATAGATTTTTGGGTTGTGCTGCAGTTAATCATGAGGTTTTATACAATATTTCAATGGTGTTGCTTTACCAGATTGAAAGTAATGGTCCCTTCACTTTAGAGTCTGCACAACCTACAGAATTATTACAAAATGTACTCCGATGCATATGACATATAAGATTACTGATGTTCTTTCCTGGCCGTCAAATTAATGGCAACTGTGTTGCGCTCTGATTACTATTTCATCAATTTAATTAGTTGTGTATGTAGGTGTATCTCCAACTTTTAGACACTCTGTTGTCATCGTTTCAGCCTATCTATGCTATATAATGAGTAGCTTCCCATTTTTATTGGACAAATCAATAATAAAACGAGTACTTTATGGCATAAAGTCTTGCAAAGAATAATTACAGCATTAAAGGTTTTCAGTCTTTTTGATAAATGTCACAGTGTGTTTGCTCCCGGGCGTGCTTTCTTGCTTACATTAGCGGATGTATACGTCTTCCTTACTGTTAGGAGAAGGGACCCACAGGCAGTACAGCTCGATTATCTCCCCCTCCCAGCTCAAAGAGAATTGACGGCAGGGGCACCAAAGGGCCAGTTCCTCCCCCGCCAGCATCTGCTTCTTCTCCCTTCCTGCTCACAGCTCCCTCATCTCCCTCTCCCTCCTCTCTCCACCTCCTGTTCCTGGGCAGGAGTCACAATGCCACCCCATCCCATTACCCTCTCTGTCCTCCCCATGCTCAGCCCTCTGGTGACGCCTGCCCGAGCCCCGACCGAACCACAGACTCACCTCCCCCCCACTTCCACAGGACTGATTGTGTAATCTGATTGCTGAACACCGTATTTCAGGTCCCTTTTTGGTCGCGCAACAGTATGTTCACATGTTCTACGTCGCTGTTCCTTGAGGACGTCATCAGCAGAGTGTGGAGGTTGTTGTGCAGATAAACAGATGTCTATTTGTGTGAGCAAGGTGCGGTTTCTCCCAACAAGTACACCAGAGGAAATGGGAGGCAAGATCTTTTTGATCATACTCTCAAAGGAAATCTTTGATTCCGGGAGCTTTTTCTCTTCCTTTTGGTTTTTATATCACACATCAGAATTCATCATCAGTGTTAGGAGAGTGGTTAAACGGCTTTCAAACACAGGCTCTGATCAACACCAATGGGTTGTAACCGCTTGAGAATTTTTTGGGAATTTAGCCTTGAAACAAACTATGACCAGGATCGGGGAGCATTGTTTACTGAAGTTTTTCATATCAGACTTCAATCACGGATCTGCTAACAGTTCATCCTCTCTGGTCTCCAACCAACATGAATGTTCCCAAAGGTTTTCTACTTGTAATCAGATAACTCATTCCAGTGACATGGATTGAATCACACCAACAATGTTCAAGGCTAAATTAGATGTTATATTTTCTCATATACGTCCTATATAATATGCATGATGGAAGGAGGTTGATTATTATGATACGGGATATTGCTTCTACGGAGTGGCAATGTTTACATAATGAGGTAGATTACACAGTTTGAATGTAAATCACCAAAAACAGAGTTCTATAAATTGCCATCATTTTGTTTCTCAGTGAGCCAAACAAGTTGTTAGTTTCTCATATTTAATGAAATGTTGAAATTGCTGCATTTTTTTCCAACTCTTTTCCATCCCACAAAGGATGAGCTCAAGTTCTTAAAATACCCCTCATATATTAAATCTAAACCGGAGATAAGTTACACCAACTAATAAAGAGACTAGTTTAGCATATTATCTTGATCTTGATTTATCTCGAGGTTATCTTTAGTGCAACACATAAAGTAACTGCTGTGTTTGTTATTGACATTGAAATTGCATTTTTCTGCACTAGCTGTGAAGCCACAATAATAAATAAGTAAAGCAACACTGATAGTTCTGCCCGTGTTGTGCCACCAGTGTCACATAACTCTGACCATGTAATCATCAACAACAATGTATCCCAATTTTGAATGTGAATAATACAGCTCTCATACAACAGCACAGTTGAATTGGTCGTCACTGGAAAAGTCAAAGCTCTGTTGTCATGGATGGCAAAACTAAGAAAAACACTTGTTTTACTCAACAACTTTGCATTGTTCACTCTATCCTGTACTACATATTTTAATAAGCTCTAGGGTTGCAGTTTTCCCAACCATTAGAGGAGCCGTGTCAATCCATCAAGGTCAGAGCATACAAATCGTCTAGGTTTTTATTTTATTTTCTTCTGTCAATGCCATCAAGGTAAGATGGAGGCAAGAAAGACTAATGTGCACCTGGAAGTAGCAGGAAGCAAAGTAGATGTTCATGTCTGCAGAGACTGTCGTCTCGGTGTTGACGATTGACAAACTTCGGTCGAGCAAATAGATTAATGAAACAGGAGATGGCAGAGACAGATTGAAAGGGGATGGGAGGAAAGACACCATGTGAGGTGAAGGTGTGAATCCCCACTCGAGCTGTAATGAAAATGAGAATGTGGCTCTGCGCCACAGGATCTGCCGGTAATTGGTTTAATGAATGCATTCTGTTGCCTCTGATTGAACACGTGCCCTGTGTTCGCTCCTCAAGGAGCCACAGACGTCTCTGCTTCCTCCTGCAGCCTCGCTTACTCTCGCTATCACCTTGTCTGACAACATGGTGATCTGTCCACTGCTTCCTCTCTGTCTTACACTGTTCATTGTGAAGGTCGTACTGATTGTCCTTCAGAGAATACGGCGGCAATTAAGTACAGATTGTTTCTTTTGGCCTTTTCCAGCTGATGGACTTAGTGACTGATTGTGTGTGTGTGTGTGTGTGTGTGTGTGTGTGTGTGTGTGTGTGTGTGTGTGTGTGTGTGTGTGTGTGTGTGTGTGTGTGTGTGTGTGTGTGTGTGTGTGTGTGTGTGCGTGTGTGCGTGCGTGTGCGTGTGTGTGTGTGCTCTCTTGCAGATTGGCCTGTGGCACTCTGAAGATGGACTGTCCATGGAGAGAAAGCTCCCATCAATCAATGTGACGGACACCCTCTTCAACACTACTCTAACCATCACAACAATACTAGTAAGTGCTACTGTTTGCAAGCCGATACTGTACGCGATCATCAGCAGAAGCCCGTGATACTACATTAGCTCAACGCCTCGGCTGATCTACGCGTGGCTGACATTCTGTGGTTGACGGAAAATTACCATATCAAAAACCCATTTTGTATTTTCAGATCCAAAGTCAGTCCTCATGGGATCAGAGGAAGTGCTGTAGCGCGATTGTTTTGCCCTGAGTACTTCAGATGAGGCTGCATCACAATGCATCTGCAGGAGCTAATAATCCCACTTGTCAGACATTCTCAGCCTCTGTTGTATAAATATAGATCCTGTGAGTGCTCGCCACCCTCACTCTGCTACCTGCTCCGAGGGATGCAGTTTTTAAGAAATCTGATGAATCACCTGCCATGTTAATGAGCAGTAATCTATGAATCCTTAAAAGCTTATGAAATACGAAATGCAAGCTTTTCGTCAATGAAGGCTGACAAGCAGTTGACGATTAAACACAATAAACATGAGTGAATTACATAACAAGGAAACAATACTGTCACTCAAAATTGCTGCTAACAATTCAAATGAGTAAGCTTAATACACAAAACCACCAAGGCACCTAAAACATCTAATTATTGTTCTAATGAAGGGCTATAGAGCTTCAATATACCTCAATCAACCTCGTCTTAAAGCCAAAACGTTTATAGCGGCTCTGAATTCATTTATGAGCATATCAACATGGTTCACTGTTAGTCCTTCTGTGTTGCTCTAGATAATATGACAAAGGAGGAACTTGACCTCCAACATTTAAATACAAGGGCACCGTTGCTGCATCCTGTGCTTAGCTCCGCCCAAGACAATTGTGATTGGTTTGAAGAAATAAAAGCCGGCCAGATCGTTTTCCCACGATGCCAGAATTATAATGTGTGGAGCCAGACCTTCCTTTAGCTCTCACACAGCGCTGTGCAGATAGGTCTAACTATGTGAGACTAATATATTCTTGACTGAGCTAATTATTAACAGTGATGAATTGCTCATCAATTAATTAGCTACCTGTTTTAATTAGTAAAGCAGATGTGTCAGAAATTTCCATAAGTAGTGAGAAGAATACAATGCTTTTCATAAGCTCAACTTTTCTGTTTTACAGTAGCTTTGATATCACATCAAAGGTGATAAATGGATTCATGTTAGAACTACTTAAAACCATTCAGCTTTTCAGTCAGCTGCATGTGTTTCGTGCCTCTCTTCCTCCCTCGATACACACAAACACACAGACAGTCGCACACACAAACCTGTCAGTCGCCCAGCTCCTCCTTCTCACTGATGAATCAGACGATAAGATACAAAGTAGCTTGTAAGCAGAGGCAATTGGCCCAATGTGTTATTCTGAGTGTCTGGCTTATCAGCTGAGGAGCCGTGGGAATGAGGGAAGGACATACTGCCATATTTCGCCTCTGAACAACTCACTGGTCTCATTGAGACTTATTCGGATTCAGATGGAACGGTTCATTTCACGCTGGATGGAAAGGTTGCGGGGGAGATGGAGGTTTGTGTGTGTGTTTGGGTTGTACAAAAGTGTTTGGGAGTACAAATGAGACAATATTTTCACAACAGAAAGACGGTGTGAAAGAAAGAATTGGCCAAGCACAGAGCTTTGATTTCACTTTGGAGATATAGAGTCCCAGTACCAAACTTCGGAAGCCACCAAGGAGCAATTTTCAGCGCCTATCACAGCTCATTCATCATGGTGTGATTGCCATGTCGCTGTTATCTCGCTTGTGGGCGGCAGACGAGCCACAGCTGAAAGCCTCCATAAGGATTCCTTACCTGTAGCACTGGCCTGTGTGTGTGTGTGTGTGTGTGTGTGTGTGTGTGTGTGTGTGTGTGTGTGTGTGTGTGTGTGTGTGTGTGTGCGCACACTTGACATGTTCACCTGGCCTTCACAGGGCAGTTTCATTACACGGGGCCGTCATCTTCCCACTTCAATTCCTCTAACAACACTGGGGGGGTGGGGCTGTCACAGAATTGATTATCATTTTACTGCAAGGCCAAAAACCGTCCGTTTTTGTAAGCATTGATTTAGTTTGTTACCTTGTGCAAGAACATTTTGGTATTCTTATCTTTACTTTCTCTCACTCTTTTTCATTTGGTGGGCTCGTACAAGTGTCCCACGTCAGGTTCAGCAAACGCTTCAAACTTTAGATAGCTGTGTGAAAGACCAGCGTAAAGACCAGCGTAAAGACCAGCGTAAGAGCATGCAATCATGAGAATTGGAAATTGGCATAAGAAATGTCCTAATACTACAATATACGGCTATGTGTCCTGCCCTATATGTCCTACAGTCAGGTCCATAAATATTTGGACATTGACACATTTTTCATTATGTTGGCTCTGTACACCACAACAATGGAGTTAAAGGAGTTTTTTAAGGCAAAGAATCAGAATCAGAATCAGAAACTGTTTATTAGCCAGGAATGTTTTCACAAACGAGGAATTTTACGAGGCGGAAGGTGCATACATTGGACATGGACATGGGACGTTAGACGAGACAAACAACAATCAACAATCAACGATAACGATAACAACAGTGCAGTGGGTATTAAATAAGTGTAAGATAAGAAAGTGCTCAGACAACAGATACGTTAATGTGAGTATACATTAAAGTGACATGTGTGTTTAAGTTAAAGTGTACGTTAAAGTGACATGAGTGTTTAAGTTAAAAGTGTATGTTAGTGGCATGAGTGTTTAAATATGAGGTGTGCAGAGGAGTGAACGGTAAAGAGAAAGAAAGAGAAAAAATAAAAAGTAAAATAAGAATAAAAATAAAAAATAAAATAAAAATAAAAATAGCTGGGGGTGACAGAGTCAGTCAGTGGGGGACCCGGTCCCTGTTGATGAGCCCGACTGCCAACGGGAAGAAACTGTTTGTGTGGCGTGAGGTCTTAGTCCTGATGGACCTCAGCCTCCTGCCAGAGGGGAGGGACTCGAACAGGTTATGTCCAGGGTGAGAAGAAGTGGAATGTTCTGCAATGGCCAAGTCAATCACCTGACCTGAATCCAATTGAGCATGCATTTCACTTGCTGAAGACAAAACTGAAGGGAAAATGCCCCAAGAACCAGAAGGAACTGAAGACGGTTGCAGTAGAGGCCTGGCAGAGCATCACCAGGGACGAAACCCAGCGTCTGGTGATGTCTATGGAATCCAGACTTCAGGCTGTCATTGACTGCAAAGGATTTTCAACAAAGTATTAAAAGTGACAATTAGATTTATGATTATATTAATTTGTCCAATTACTTTTGGTCCCTTAAAAACGGGGTGGCCACTTATACATTTGTTGTAGTTCCTACACCGTTCACCTGATTTGGATGTGAATACCCTCAAATTAAAGCTGAAAGTCTGCACTTAAAGCACATCTTGATGTTTTCATTTCAACTCCATTGTTGTGGTGTACAGAGCCAAAATAATGAAAAATGTGTCAATGTCCAAATATTTATGGACCTGACTGTATATGGAAGTCCTGCTTTCAGAGATCCATAAAGGCCATTAAAGCTGTTTATATGATGGACTTTCTATAATTTTCATAGCATCAGCAGCATAATTAGAGGACCTGTTAAAGTCTAGGAATGGGGGGAAATAATGAGTGCTTTAAATGCTGTGTCATCGGAGGGTTGTACCGTCACTGAAATAAAGGTAAAATGGTTCGATATGCAAAACGTCTATGCCTCAGCACTGCGGCTCAAATAATTGAAGATGTTCATATTGTATTATATCAATAGCCAATTTAAATGAATAATGATATCGTTAGATACATGAATACTTTCAGAATTATAAATCAAATTGCAGAGTCAAAGAGGATAATATCTACATAAGTATAAAGTATAATTTATACAGGGTTTTCAAACTCAAAATTGCTTAAAAGTAATGAAATATACAATACATTAGTGAAAAACGTAGGTTTGGATAACAGCAGACTAACTGCACATGACTCCTACCACAGCTCTGGACTCGTAAACTGTTGTTACTTAAGAGAAAAAATTTAAATACAAGAAAATTGGTGAATGCAGCAAGTTCTCCTAAAGAACAAATCTGTTTGGGTAAGTGGTTCTTGCATGAGGGAGGCTTAATGTATTTTAACCCTCAGTAGCCACACCGTATTTTCTCTACTCTGTAGCTTGTCAAGCAGTAAAAAGAGTGATGTGTTTTCATTGCTATACTTTTAGTCCATTCTGATTTCACGGATCTGCATTGTTATGATGTAACTCCTGGATTTTAAGAGCTACAAATCATCAGCCCTGTTCAAACCTGGCATTGACATGCATCTTGGGTGATCCGATCGCAAGTGGAAAGCTCTTACTACAAGTGTGAATGCTCAAGCCTCAATTAGTCTGCATATGGACACATTCATTTACACGAGTAAACCAAAGTACGTACCCATCCGTGTGCCAATGGTGTGATATTAAAGTGCTATAACAGGTAACACATTTCCAAAAAGCCCATCGAGATATATTAACAGTGTGCCAAACAGCTTGGGTGCAAAGGAATAGAAAACAACAGCACATTTGGTCTTTGCAAAGAGAAATGATCTCAGTGTTTATCTGCATATAGAGCGGGAAAGTGAGATCCGATCACAAGTGGTCACTCAAGTCGCATGTAGAGAGGCATTCTAATGACAGATGTAAACTGAAATACTTTGAGCTGTTCTTTTGTGATTGTATCCCAAGACAAATGGGTATAGGTATAAACAAGGTCATATTTTCAAGTGGAGCTAGTCGATCTTGGATGATGATGATGGTGATGATGATGAGACCTCTCATCCAATTCATGAGTCCAAGGTTAACTGGAGTCAAGAAGCATCATGATAATAATGATCTCAACTTGCAAGCATGTATAATGGCGCCCAAGCACCCGATGCAAATCAAACACGGCGTGTGCCCTTCTTGCAAAAGCTGACCACCACGACTTCCTAATAAAAACACACATTCACATGGTTACACACATAGAGCCACCAACCCCTCACTCCCTATATGCACCCAAACACACATACACCATACAATACCCATCTCATCTAAGCATAAAGCCGCCAAGTCCACACAAACACACATACACACGGCCCAAGTCACAGGTGAACACAGTTGGATTCGTGCAAATACATGTGGTTATTACACCACAAGCAGATCATTCAACTGCCTTGGGTCTTAACACAGTATATCCCTCATTTAATTACGCTCCTAAATACCGCTCAGTGCTCACAGAATTTGTCACTCTTTGTTATTCCTCATTTCTGAAAGAAATTACATGGAGCAGAGCTTTACGTGAAGGACTATTTGGTGCCAGCTTTCGGCCATTGTTAGGGAATCATACCGTGTACATATTTAAATCAAAACTCAAGACTCCTTTTCCTTGTTAATACCTGCAACCTGCTTTAAGTGCCTTCAGTAAGAGCCACTTTCTGCCTTTTTCCACTACAATTACTGTGGTCATTCCCTCAGTTTTTGCTGCACACTACCCTTGTGTGTGCTGTCATTTCCACTCACATACACATTGGTAAAGATTCAACAGTGCACATAAAGCCGACTGATAAAAGCAGACAGAGGCAGATTTGCAGGCACAGAGGCTCAGCAGCACCATGTGCATGTGCACCTGAATGTGCGCCCACAGACACAAGATCTGTCCCCATTTCTTGAAGTCTGGGTGTACTTGTTCTCTCTCCGTTTTCACCTCATTTGTATTGAAATTGCTTTCTAAAAAAATGCAAATGACCTGGCCCTTTTTCTAATGGCCTAGTATTTTTCCGAATATTGTCGGAGTTTCTGTGGCTCTTCTTCAAACAGAACTACCAAACCCTGTGAGAGAATTATATCTCAGCTGCCAGTTTGCTGGGCTCCAGAGAGCAAGTTTTTAAGGATAAGAAAACAGTAGAGGAAAGTGAGGAGGGTTGTGTGAAGACATCTTGAACACCCTGAGGTTTTAAAAGGGGAAACTCCACTGTGAACAACACCCACCGGTGCACCTGGCGCTCTGTGACTGTATGTGTGTGCGTACAAGTACTTGCTTGAGCATATGCAAGCGAGTGTGCTTCTTCCTCCGAAGTTATCAGTCCACAACCAGACTCCTCGTGGCCTGGGAATAAGAGCTGCTTTAAAAGTCTGCTTTCCTTCAAAGCTTCAAACTCATAGCTTTATTGCTGTTTTGCTGTGGTGTGCAAAATATGGTAGATGGGATTTCCTTCTGATTCTGCCTTCATGGAACACAGCACTTTCATACCCCTGTATAGAGTTTTCCTCCCTTTATACAGTTATTTTTATATGACTTTGTTCTCAACTTCACAGAAGGCTTCTAGTGGAAGTGGTTCCTCGTCATTTGTCTTTGGTGGAAGTTTTCAGATGAGTATGAACTGCAGGAAATATATCAGCTATAGCATTTGTGTTGCCATGTCTGCAACCACCACCGATCGAATCAACAAAGAAATTTGACCGGTCATTTTTTTTACTTTTTAACAGACTGTGCAAACAATGCCCCTCTGTGAGCTGATGTCATTCACATACAGTGTAACAGGAAATACATTGGGACACATTTGGAATGTTTATGTCTACAACTGTGAAATGGTCTATAGGGCAACAGGAGCTCAGTGAAAGAAAGACAAATTGAAACCAAGGAAAAGTGACAAAGAAAACAACAGAGGAGTCCCTGTGGTATTGATTGCTGTTGGGTTTTTACTGGTGTGATTGATGAATGTGTGCCAGGTCCAATTTTATTAGTCTGTACTTAACCAAGTCAACACAGAGGGATGGAGGGAAGACAATATACAAAAACCAGTAGTTTCTAGCCTTAGTCCAAGAGAGAGAGCTTCCTTATGACGGCAGCCATTTATTATACATACAAAATCCTTTTACCATTCACACATTTATCAACAAGAAGCTGGAAAGTGAAATGTTTTTTTTAGCTGATTTAAGTCTTGTAGTAGGACACAAACATACATTCATCCAGGCACCCTACTGGTTCTCTGTTTAGTTAGTATGAAGAGCTGTTAAGTGACTGTAGCAGGTTTCTGTGTTTCTTCATTTCTTCATGCCCCTCTGTCCGGCTCGCGTTATGTAAAAAACATCTATAAAAAGCCAACCTCTGCAACATTGTTGCAGAAAAAGTGAAATTGTCTGACTCGATCTGGCTTGACTGCAAGTCGGTGCTTGAAAAGCTTCAGCAGTCTGTGAGCTATGACATTTGCATTTATATTGTTCCCTATGTCTGCTGAAACATGCTGCATAGACGTCATGTAAGGCCAGTGAGGTGTGTGGCTGTTTTAAGGAGTCAATGAACAGACATACACATGAACTTTTATAGATTTGTACATCCAGTCCCTAAGTGGCTGAAAACTTGATCAGCGTTTGGTTTACTCTTCTACCTCTGGGAGGACGAAAGGGCTTTAAGGCTAATTATATGATCTACTTTTGTTAATAAAACAGACTAAAACCAACAATGCTTTAAGTTGTCTCTCAGTATTCTCTGACTTCTTCGACCTGTCTGTGGCCATGATGACTGGACTATATTTATACATTTATATACTAGACTTATCTTATAGTAGTAAGAAAATGAACAAAATGTGCAATGTTGTTTAATCATTAATGTCAGAAAGTAAATAACATCCTTTGCAGTAAGATGTCCTTTCATATCAACTACACAGGATAATAAAACTGTGTAAACTAATATTAGGGAACGACTATGGTAATAGTTATGTATATTGAAGGGACGTGAATAGCGACTTGAAGCACAAGACCAGCTGTTTTTACTGCAATAACATTGAACCAAAACCCTAGTTTCTTCCTGACCTTAACCAAAGCAATGACCACACTACACAGCCCCCTGTTTATTGTAACGATGTAACATGTCACAGGTTATTGTCGCTATACTGTCTGTGTCATCGCACTCTGAGCCTGGTTAGATAAACTGAATCCATATGCAGATTCTAGGTGCAGAGATTCGTAGACATAGTCGATTAGTAGTCGTTGTATTTTCAGTCTTATCACAGTGGAACAGGAGGCCGTGGTTTCTACTGTCCAATGATGCAGCAAGAAAGAGGCAGAGCTGCACAATCCTGTGTCAAAGCAATCTGAACTCCACACCCCCGACCTCCGTACGCAGCCACGGGTGGAACAAAGTGGTTGCTATGACAACAGGGCAAGTCACAGTAACAGTTGTGCCACCTGATGTGCACCAAGTTCTCAAATGTTGCTGATTTCAGCAGAGCTACTATTTGTGTGGCTCTGCTGTGAGGCAAATCAATTGCCAGTCAACCAGCTACAACACAAATACTTATTTCCAGCTGTGGAGATGACAAAACAATTTTCACTTCTATTCCAGTCCTGAAAATACATAACCCTGCTCATGCTTCACCCTTCGGAAAGCTGTCACAGTGGCTTTGAATGGCTTTCGCGCATGACTGTGGTGAATTACACATACGTATTGCTCTTGAACAAGCTTGGGGTTCCACAAAGATTTGTGAGCTAGTATATATCTTGCACAAGCACGCAAACGTTAAAACACTCAATAAAGCTTCTATCAGCAAGTAACAATAAAAAAATTGAATTTCCAATTTCCATTTGCTTTGTTTATTTCAAAACTGTGTCCGCACAAGAAAACGCTTCGACTTGTTAATCACTGTTATCAGATGTCATGTCGCCAAGCTGGATTCAAGAGCTGAGTGCGTGGATAGACCAACAGTAAAGTGATACATAACGCCTTCTTTTTTTATGATGTAGTGGACTCAGGCACACCAGTATGACAGTTGCATTATTTGAAAAACAGCGCAGTAAGGGGGGCTCCAATATACATCACTGCTGCGCTCCTTAAATCTCCCGACAACATCAACTCAATGACAAGAAAATACATAAATAAACAGTCGAACAGAGAGCTGGTGCTCTAAAAGACAGGTTGTAAATAGGTGTGTGTGTGTGTGTGTGTGTGTGTGTGTGTGTGTGTGTGTGTGTGTGTGTGTGTGTGTGTGTGTGTGTGTGTGTGTGTGTGTGTGTGTGTGTGTGTGTGGTGAGAGGAAAATTGCTTTTGTTTCTTATTCACTTTTTGCTGGATATAACAGATTGGCACACATCTGACTGTCCCTGATTTTAGTGTTTGGCTCTGCTTCAAATCCACAAATCAGTTTTCATTGAAGGCAGTAAACCTGGTGTGAACAATGACCTCCGAAGGGCATATGGGATGTTTGTACCATTCTTCCTGACAGTAAAATATTTAGTAAGGTTCTGTAAAGCAATCATTACACATTAAAGAGATACTCAAGCTATTTAGTAGTACACTTACAAAAAGTTGTGGAGGAAGAAGTTGAAGCAACAGAGTTTAAGATATTCTTGCATTAGGCCTCATGGGTCATGCCTATTCAAATTAACTGAATAGTGCAATCCAGTATGACTTGTGTTTGCTGTAACTATATAATATGGCATCATCTCATCTATGCTCCGTCTCGCTTTCTCACTCTATCATCTATAGACAGTCAGTTGTGGATGTACTGTCTCCAATATGCAAACTATGTGTGTTTTTCAGGAGAATCCGTATGTGATGCTGCGGCCGAACCACCAAGAGTTGGAGGGGAATGAGCGCTATGAAGGCTTCTGTGTGGACATGCTGAAGGAGCTGGCAGATATTCTCAAGTTCAAGTATCGTATACGGCTGGTGGGGGATGGACTGTACGGGGTTCCTGGAGCCAATGGAACATGGGCCGGCATGGTTGGAGAGCTCATATCAAGGGTAAAGAAAACACATGTGTGTTTCTGTAAACAAGCCCTACAACCATAAATCATGATTTTTATCACATCATATACACATATAAGCACACCCGTGTCTAACATACTTGCTTGAGGCATTCACAAACACAAAAACAAAAATGTATCATTCAGCTCTCATATAGTTCATAGCGTACAGCTTTTAAAGTCATACACACATTTTTCATTCAGCTGTTTTTTTCTTAAGCATTGTATTTTTCCAAAACAGTCACAGCTTGCTGGTGGCTTGTTCCCTTCCAGCTCCTTTCCATAAGCCTTCTGATCTGACCTCAACAGACTTTCCTCCTGATCGGTCTGTGGTGTTGCTGTTAAATCTCTGAGTGAGGTGTTACACTCCTCCAGCTACACTGTATGTGGCTCTTAACAGGCATATAAGGTTACATAATGCACAGTTCACACTACATGACTTTAGCCCCGATTTTCTACTCGCTGACTGACAATTTGGACGTCCGCAACAAAATTTCTTAGAGGCAGGAGTTGACACCCTGGCATGGGCCGGTCAGACAAAACAAAACAAACTGTTGTGTTGGCCCAAAAGGTACGTCGGGCCTTCGGGGTAATGGCCGGTATGCCAGATGACCTGAGGCAAATCATTGTTGGCTTAGTGTTCACATATTGGCACCTGAGCACTATGTGCGAACTGTTTATTAAAGACACGAGCCGAAGCATCCCAAACCATCCATTGCCTTTCACTGCTTATCCTGTTTATGGTGCTCAATTCGATCCCCGCTGACTTTTGACGAAGTCATGCTTCAATCTGGACAGGTCACCAGACTATCGCAGGGCCGGTACATAGAGACAGACAACCATTCACGCTCACATTCACACCTACGGGCAATTTAGAGTCATCACTTAACCTCTTTGGACTGTGGGAGAAAGCCGGAGACTAGAGAGAACCCACGCTGGCACAGGGAGAACATGCTAACTCCACACAAAAGGGCCGTCCAACCCACGATCAAACCCAGACACCTCTTACTGTGAGACGACAGTGCTTGCCACCAATTCAATTTATTTTGTATAGCCCAAAATCACCACAAATGACCACACCATCATGCAGCCCCATCTTAGATATGTAGCATGTTAAATATCTAGACCAGTCGGAGAGTCTGTTGGGGAGCTATAGCTAATTGGAGCGCAAGACATGTTGAAGGGATTATCTGTATAACAATAGGAACTTTACTGTATGTGTAGCATTTTCAACAGAGACCAAAGTTGTTGCACTTAGAGAAACAAATACTAAAGGCACGTGGACATTTTTTAAACACGTGGGCCATCAACAAGATCAACAATCATGACGAAAAGGAAAGGTCAGGCCGATTGCTTGTATAAAAAGTCTTGTCTCACGCATGCTACTACATCATTTCCTGTGTCACTTCTTGCATGTGTTTCCGTGACAAAACAGTCACATCTGGGATTCCTCTTGGTGAAAGAGCTTGTAGTGTGCGACCCCTTGCCGCCTGTTAGCAATGTAGTGTGGAAACCAGAAGGACTTTAAGACTCACGAGTACAAGACAGCAAGTTATGTAGTGTTAACAGTACATCGATCTGACAACTTTGAAAGTCGTGTCGTGTCAACTTGGCTTAAGGGAGCTGAGGGAGGGGAGTGAAACGGGCATAAAGAATAGTGAGGAGGAAGGCTGGGGTGAGGAAGGGGAAAACAGGAACGAAGTAGAAAGGGATTGAGGCACTCATAAGAGGTGATCTGTCTTAATGCTGTGGGCTAATGGAGGGCAAAGCCATTACGTATGTAAAGCAAGGAGTGCCTGCTCTTGTTATTGTCACAGCCTGCCACCGCCCTCGTCCCCTGTAAATTCTGACCTTCAGAAGAGCTACGGTTAAATTCAAGGCAATGGGCGGACAAAAAGTCGAGATACACTTGAGAGACACTTGTCACAGGATTGGGGACATCTGGAGGGATGTTCCACAGTGGACAGAAAGGATTGAGCTTGTTTGGATAAAGGCTTAGAAAGGGATGGGGAAGATTGCAGAGTAAAAAAGAGATTGTGAAAGAAAACAAAGGAAAAGCCCTGGCTGCAAGTTTAATGGATAAGCTGAAATGAAATATATAGTCCATAGCAGCAAAGGAGGACAACCTTAGGTTATTCCGGACAACAGATACCTGTGTCCCTGCCAGTACCATTTAGACTGAACAATATTTCACTGTGTGAGGGTGATTAGTTTGACGGGTGTCTGAGCCTGAGCTAACAATGAAACCCGACATGCCAGCAGGAATCCTGACTGTACTTAGACCAAAGTCTAAGTACAATATGTTCTGGTTCCTTAATCCCCTGTGCTGCAGTTGGAGAACAGAGCATCTCCAAAGACTGAACTCTTAAAGTCAAATGCTACATCCTAGAGGGTAATGTTTAATTCATCCCTCACATTTGCAAGTTTTATTTAGTCTTTTTTTTTTACCGGGTTACCCTGAAATGATTGAATGCAAGTGAAAACGCGGGTATGATGCAATATTGAACAGCCAACATTACAGTGTGTTTTTTTTATCAGTTACTCTCGAAGGCAAAACAGCAGGCAGGCAAAGGAATCCAGTAATCAATATTAATATTCTATCGTCACATGAATATTTCAGAGGCTGTTACGACCGTGTGTTCATTTTTCAAAGGATCAGTGACTTCCTTTGTTGGAAATTGCCTGGATGGACGTCCCTGCGTGTGCCTTCCTCCCGGCGCTGGAAGCAGGCGATCAGATTTTCAAACGGCGGAGAGAGAAAAAAAGACAAGGCGGAGATGCTGGGGACCGCTGATGATGGAAGGTCAAAGCCTGCGGGCTGAGGCGAGGGCAGCAGGAAACAGTAGGCTTCAGTGTGGAGTGTAGGCTGGGGCGAGGTTAAAGAGATGGACATTTTGAAGTGTAACACACTAATTGGAGCACAGACGGAGTGGGATTGGGGATTTTTAGTTGAAGCTCTAAAGGTCTTCTGGTAGCATTTCAAACTTGCTCTAAAGGTTAAAATAATTATGGAAAAACAAAATACATTTTTGCATCGCACCAAAATAGATGTTGTAGCAAAAAACACTCTTTCATGCATGCCAGCTGCCGCTCTTCCTGTCTCTCTTTCCTGGAGATCCAAACAGTGTTTTGTGGATTTTGAGTGGCGTCTGCAGTGCTGCAGCACAACTCCCCTCTCCTCACTCTCATCCTCCCATTCCTCTCTGTCTCCCCAATCCTCTTAGTTCTCCTGCAGCAGACAAAGAGCAATGCGTTGCTGCTTTCACTCTTTGCTCCACGGGGAGATGAAAAATCCCTTGCAGTTGCACTTTGCTGGCCTGTATTATTAGCAGGGAGCTGTCCAGTATTCAGTGTACATTGACCATTTCTATGTGCGTGTGTGTGTGTGTCTATGCGTTTTGGGGTTTGTGTGTTTGAAAGTGTGACTTTTACCAGCCGCTGCTTTGTCAAGTGATTTATCTTGACAGTGTTCCCTTGGCCAGCCCAAATGGTTACCCTCAGCTCTCTTGTGCCCTACACACACACACACACACACACACACACACACACACACACACACACACACACACACGCACACACACACACACACACACACACACATACACATCGTGCCAATGCTGAATTATCCTCACCACAGATAGTGCTATTGGCGGACAAATAGGCTGTGTGCTACAAAAGGGCATTATTAGGGAATTAGCATCTCGTAGCCCACTTCTTATGCCATCCTTTCAAGTTCTTAAATGATTGACTTTGTCATAAACTCATGTTACGTCCTCACAGCTATGTTCAGTATGCCTCCGGCAGTGTGTTCACATGATTTGATTGTATTCGCCCCCTGTGTTTCAGAAAGCTGACCTGGCAGTCGCAGGCCTCACCATCACAGCAGAGCGTGAAAAGGTCATTGACTTCTCCAAGCCCTTCATGACCCTCGGCATCAGCATCATGTACCGTGTCCACCTGGTGAGTTACCAGCCCTCCAAACACACGCACACACTCTAACCGATCGAACTGGCTCTCATACAGCTTGCGGACGTACCACAGCAGGCTGTCAGCTTTGTCTAATGGCTGGAAAAGAACCACTCTCTCTTTTGGACTGTTGAGTCTATCTCACTCAGTCAGTCCAAATCCTTCCACAAACTCTTTTCTTTTGCCCCTCATCACCTCTTTTATCGCTTAGCTATTCCATTTCCCCTGCATCTGTGTGTTTTCAAAGCCATACCCTCATCTTCCTTCTGTCTTCTCTCCTCCAACCCTTAGTCTCACTTTCTTGCTTCTTCTTTATCTTCCCAACATCCTTTCCCTGCTGTTCCTGCAGTCTCATCTTTTAATAGTGTCCAGCTCTTTTCACTTCTCCTGTGTTTGCTCATTTCCTCCTTCTGTTGCTGTGCCCCCCCCCCCCCCCCCCCCCCCCTCCCTCCTTGCAGCACCAGATGGCATGTTTTACTGTGTGAACTTCCTGATGAATGTACCAGTTTCACAATTGTTTTCTGCTTGCCCTCTGCATGGGTTTTGGCCCTCCTATTCACACAAGCCAGGCCCTCCATGCTCTGAAGAGAGCAAGCCCACAGAAGAAACATTGAAACAACAGCAGTGCAGGTGGAAATGAGCCAATGTTTGCAGAGTCACCGGCCCATTAATCATCAGCCCTCCCCCAAAACCCAAGGTGACACAGTAGAGCCCATGGCACTGGCCACGGTTTCTACACTTAGGTGATCTGGCACCCTCTGGCTCCTGTCTCCCATTCTTGTAAATCTCCCTCCTTCTCACCTTCCCATGGTCTTCACACAGCACTAATAGGTGTCACAGTGAGAGACTCAATTGAGCGCCAACTGTTGGGGAGAATCAATCGAAGCTCACAGCAGGTACAGTGGTAAATGTTCTGCTGGGTCGCGGAGCACCTCTGAAGTGGACGGCAGGCAGGTGGGTCACAGCATGAGGAGGTGATATGAAACTGATGTCCCTCGGGCTGAACCACAAAGTCACAGGGTTGAATTAGCACAGACTTGACCCAGTTGACACCAAATTCCTGAGGAGGCTAAGATATTAATAAGAAGGAAATGAATAAAGCAGGTATTACATAGATAAAGCACTGTGTGTGGAGTTTCTGTAAAGAGAGAGAAGTACAAGACAAAAGTGGAAAATGAAGACAGGTGTCCCCCGTCTCTGTCTCTGTCCCACCATCATTTTCTCATGCTCTTTTTACTCCCCCACTGCCCCTTGGCGTTTTCTCAGATCTCACTCAGAGCAGTCCCTCAGCATGGCTCTAAAATTCGATATTTGAATTTCTGTGACTGCACTTGTTTAGTTCTAATCCAATTACTATTGATCTGAGGCACAGTGGTTTCTACAAGGGGGTTTGCTGCTTATTTCAAACTTTAAATGAAAACTTCAGTCTAATCAATAAGAATGGTGAATGCAATAAAATAAAGGTGCTGGTTGAGTATTAATTACCGTCAGACAATCTGCCATTCCATCTCTTCTCTTTGTATGTATCGTACCCCTCTCTCTCTCTCTCTCTCTCTCTCTCTCTCTCTCTCTCTCTCTCTCTCTCTCTCTCTCAAGCACACTGGTTGTATGTCTCCACACAGCCAGAAGGCCAAAAGCATTATGTTTTCGTATTGTCTGTCTGGCATTCATCCTATTTTGTGAACACAATATCTCAGGATTGCCTGGAGGGAATTTCTTCAAAATTGTCACGAACGTCAACTTGGACTCATTGATGAACTGATTGGAATTTGGTCGACAAATATCAAGGTCACTGTGACCTCACAATACAAATTGTTGGCTATAACTCAAGAATTGATGTGCCAAAAATTACAATCTCACAGATATGTCCGAAATAATGAAGTGATGACATTTTGGAGAGACATGGGTGTCGACTGCAACTTTACTGGTTGGCGGAGTCATACAACTGCAAGGCTGTACTTCTAGTTCTATTTCATTGTGCATCTTTTTTGTGTTGTCATTAATCTCTATTTATGAAGACTGTTACACATATTCTCATTTTGTCCCAGTCAATATTGACCATATTTTTTTCAGTATCAAAAATATATTAAAAGTTATAATCTTGTTTTGTTGAAATTACTGCCGTGCATCACAAAGCTATCTCAAATTGTTTCCCGAACATCACTGCCTTTAAGCACCATTCAGACCAAATTAATTTCCTGTATGAAACCGCAGAAGCCTGGACTGAAACTCCACTGGTTCCTCCACTCAAAAAACTGTCAGCTGTCATGTTCACTTTTCCATGCTGCATTTAGAGCTTAAACAGCTTAATTACCAGTCACATGTTTATAATTTGTTTTGTCAGTGTTGTACATTACACGAAGAAACAGGGGATCTGACATTCTGAAGAGATCTCTGTTGCCTTGTATATTCACTCTGTTGTATGATGTCTGGGGTACCACATTCAAATACAAAATATAGGAATAAATCTCAGACAGCTTGCAGTGTGTCTGCAGAAAACAATCTCTACCTGTCTGGGTTCTCCAGCTGGCTTGCCTGACTATCTTGTTGCTGGTTATAGGTTTGTAGGTGTGTACTATAGTCACTACTGAGGCATATGGTTTGAGGCCATATAAATATCCCATATAAATAAATTAGATTTGCTTTTACACACAAATCAAAAAGCTTAACTTCACCTCAGCAGCCAGTACGATATGTGAATTGGGCCACAGAGTTAATAACCCAGACATAACCTAAAGCTCCTGTCAACCTCTTAAAACCTCATAAAAAACGTCCCTGCCATTACATTCATCATCTGGAGAACAAAGAGCCATTTGCTGTAACCAAAGACCCCAACACTCCGAGATACGTTATTTCTGTGCCAGTTCCATCAAGTAAACACTTCCTTTATTTTGGGGACTGTGCGGCAAAGTAAGCTCATTGTGCTTAGGAGAGAATCAGAGAGCAGCACTTAGTTAGACATAGCAGCTAATTAGGGGCGAGTGGAAGCTGTGTCAGATTCAGCAGCTGCCCTGAGGGTAGAGCGTAGCACACGGAGCTTTGTTGACTCTTTGGCCTTAGACACAATTACGCATGTAGCCTTGCACACACACACACACACACACACACACACACACACACACACACACACACACACACACACACACACACACACACACACATTTTCCCATTGTAATAAATGTACAAAACACACAGACAAAGTCAGACAAGATCCCTGTAGACAGCAGGATGTTGTTATGAATATGATCCTGTGACCTCTGCCAAATCAGCTGCTCTCTGTAGATTGCACCTGCGGCTATCTCAGCAACAGTAACAACTGATGGTGTCGAGTCTGACACAAAAAGAAAGGCACACACTATCAAAGAGCTCAGGAAAAAAGACAGAAGGTGGAGAGGCACAGCCAGGGAAAGGAAGAAAACAAAAGAGAATTAGTAAGAAACGGGCAGAAAGAGAAGCAACGGGAGCGGAGAGAAGAAGAGCAAGAGTTGAAATGACAATGGGAAGTCTCCTTCAGTGAGTCAGTATTCAGGCAGCCTCAGGGGGCAACCATGTGGTATGAATACCAAAAGGCAGGATGACTAGCTGAAATCCTTGACTGGATAACCTCACCAGCTCCTTCAGCCCTGGCATGCAATCCCATGGGAGGGCGGTGCATAGAAGGAGGGACAGTGGAAAGTAGAGACAGAACAAGGGCAGTGCAAGGTAACAATGAATGAGCGCTTCATCTGCATGTTAAGAGGAAAGAGGGATATACACATACTATAATAGGCAGCAATTCCTCGCTATTCTATTGGTTGCAATGTACTCATAAAACAGGTCGTAAAGGATGCGTTGCCCTCTGCACCACGTCTGCATTCTCTTCCGTCCTTTGATTTGCCTCACGCCCTCTTATTATCTTAACGTGACGATAAACCTTTATAAAATGATTCCCCGGCCTCTAATAAAAATAACTCACACACGGCAGCAAATGTTTATCCGTGACGAGCAAGAGCAGCCTTTGGCTATAATTCATACTCATGTACACACATGTGGTGCTTGTTCTACTCCCTTTATTGCTTATTGTTTACTTTTGATATCTTAATTATGAATTATGAATGCCAATATTTTTTGTTTGTTTGGTCATCAAATCATAGATCCTAGATTAACTACCAGATTAGCCATGGTTGCTGTGTTTTCCTCAGCCTGAAGTCAGCTACCTGCTGCCTCTGTGTTTAGCATTGGTGCTCTCTACGCACTCGGTTGCCCAAGCACGTACTCTATCTGCCCTGCTGCAGATGACTGACAGCAAAGACAGCTGCTGACAAGCTTTGAAATACAAGCACACACAAACACGTCAGCTTCTGACAGTCTGTCTTGCACACAGACTCACCTTCCAAAATGAAGAGAGCGCAGACCACCTATATTAGCTGTCTAAACTATAATACTCAGCCATTTGGATAATAATGTATCCTTGGGGAAATTCTTCTCTGCATTTGACCCATCCTTGGTTAAGGAGCAGTGGGCTGCCCTGTGAGGTGCCTGGGGAGCTAGGGGTTCAGTATCTTGCTCAGGGATACTTCAACAGGTGAACTGTGGGGGGACTGGGGATGGAACCAGCTACCTTGTGGTTAGAGGACGACCACTCATCCCCGTGAGCTACAGCCGGATGGACTGGGACGTATATGTGGTTTCGTAAATCGCCCTCTCAAGTCAATTTATCACTGATAATCTATGAATTACTAAATACACTCAATATTTGTGTCCATAAATTGTTAATAACTGTGCTAACATCAGTGACACTAAGCCCTCAGTTGTAGAGACGAATCAGTGTTAATCAGCTGATTTGGCTCACCTGGGCCCTTGACCACTAAATGCTGGCCCCTGTGCCAATCCAAATATCCCTCCTTGACTCCTCTCTCCTTGTTCCTTGATCACTTGATCCCAAAATCAATGGAGACCCGCCACCTTGAAGGTGTGTAGGAGAGAGGTGTTCGTATCCCAAACAAAACTAAAGTAAAGTACACTTTGCCAACTTGTAACTTGAGTCGTTAGTCCCATGAGTCGTTAGTCCCGTGAGTCGTTAGTCCCATGAGTCGTTAGTCCCGTGAGTCGTTAGTTCCTTGAGTCGTTAGTCCCTTGAGTCGTTAGTCACGTGATTTGTTAGTCACGTGAGAGTCATTAGTCACGTGATACGTTTGTCACGTGAGTCGTTAGTCACGTGAGTCATTAGTACCGTGAGTCGTTAGTCCCGTGAGTCGTTAGTCCCGTGAGTCGTTAGTCCCGTGATTCGTTAGTCCCGTGAGTCGTTAGTCCCGTGATTCGTTAGTCCCGTGAGTCGTTAGTCCCTTGAGTCGTTAGTCCCTTGAGTCGTTAGTCACGTGATTTGTTAGTCACGTGAGAGTCGTTAGTCACGTGATACGTTTGTCACGTGAGTCGTTAGTCACGTGAGTCATTAGTACCGTGAGTCGTTAGTCCCTTGAGTCGTTAGTCACTTGATTCGTTAGTCACGTGAGTTGTTAGTCACTTGATTTGTTAGTCCCTTGAGTCGTTAGTCACGTGATTCGTTAGTCACTTGATTCGTTAGTGAAGAATATTCTTTAAATCCCGGGTGGTCATGAGAAGTGAAAGTCCAGAATGCGATCAGTTATAATTAAAAGATATTTAATAAAAGGTTGATCACAAAAACAGCTTATGCATTCTCGATTGAGGCCCTCTCTTTTCACAGATTCACAGTCTGTCCCCCAGTTACCTGCCGCCTGTGCGTCGAAGAGAAGCCCCTTCCAGTCTCGCGTGTTAGTTTATACAGTATATCAGACATTCACATAGCTTAAGGCCCTTTCATTGGTTTAGTTCTACTTTCACACCTTGAATAACTATCTTGCCCATTGGGCCTGCAGCTTCAGAGGCGGAGCTATTCTTCTTCTTCATCTTTTTCCTGTACTTCAGAAAGGTTGCATCTCAAAAGTCAATGTTCAGCTCCGCCACCTCAGGTGAACAAGAGAACTACACTTCCGTCTAATATAAACAGTCCACTGGCATCCATATGCCCTATGCAAACATTGTTTTAAAATCCATTCACACATTAATCATTAATAAAAACAGTGACCTTCATATGCATACAATTACACATTCTTCATAATATCCCTTATTAATTATCATATATCATGCATTGTAATGTACACATACACTGTGCAAGTCTAAATGTGACAAACTGAGCTTAAAAAACATAGTCACGTGAGTCGTTAGTCACGTGAGTCGTTAGTCACTTGAGTCACTCACTAGTGACGTGAGTGGAACTAAAGTTAACGTTAACCATGCTCTTTTCCTAAACCTAACTAAGTGGTTTTAGTTGCCTACGAGTTGAGAGTGAGAATGTGTTGGATCTACCCACTCCATTGTTGGTTTTGTGTTTTTCTTATTTTTAGTAAATGATGTTTGATTTAAGTATAACCTTGCATGGACTCCCTCCTTATCACACAGTGTGTCAATAAACAGGAGTCTGTCAGCCTGTTCTATGTGCCACCTCCACATAAACAAGGATTCAGTCGTGCACTTACTATACTGCAATTTAGGAAGCCGTGGGAAAGCCAATTTAAACCTGCCCACTCTCCCCCCAGTAAAGTAGTCTCCCAGCGGCTGGGAGGGAGGCGGAAGGACCGCAGGGTGTAATGCTTGTCTTTTTGCGAATGTCATAGCACTATTTTCAAAGCTCCTGTAACTAGCAGTCATCAGCTCTGGCTGTCATGTCTTTTCATATGGAAGTATAGATGGGATTTCATTCAGACCCCAAGAAGAGCGCAGGGCTTCGAAGCAAATCTTACATAGTGGCCAAACCATGGAATTACAATTTCTGGGTCCGTCACGTGATGCCATGGTGCCCAAAAATAAAATAAAATTCCCATTTACTTATATTGGGAAAGAGAGATTTGTAACTCAGTGTATTTGTTTTTGTTGTTAAGGTAAATCAACTTGAACAGCCCTTATTTAAATCATTAGGTCCTAAAAGTTGTTAAATCCACGAGAGTTATTTTCTGTCTATGAACGAGCTGGAGAACAAGACTGGACTCAGTGTTAGGAGATGGGATTATAGACAACGCTAGTGTGCATGCTCTATGGACTCCAGAATGTAGAAGATTCAGGTAATTATATCTTAAACCTGACGTTTTTTCTTCATGCGCCACTAAGCAACTTTTATAGGAATTAACGGTGCGGCGCCTTGGACGCCGTATTCCAGTTCTCTTTATACATTCATGGATTTACTTTTTTGCATTTTTCAAAGTTATGCAGTGGGTGGAATTAGGCCCAGACCTGGGGGATGAAGTTAGACTTTAAGGACCTTACAATGTTTGTAAAATGGAAAATAATGTTTCCAGGGAACCTATCTTGACACATTGTGGATACATCCACACATATTTTTTATGCATTTTGTGCAGTGCCCAATTTATCTGAACTCATTAGTGTGCCTCTTGCAGCCTCACCATGGATAATTTCCCTTCCAACTCCTGAAAACATTGTCTTTAAATGTTTAAGCACACATATTATACCACAAGAGTCGAAATGTATTTTTCCTGTTGTCCTTTTTTTATTTATATTATCTCCTCCTACCTTTCTCTCTGTCTCTATTTCTGATTTGCTCTTCTGCACCTTCACATCTCCACTAACCGCATCTCTGCGGATCTATTCATTTTAATAATAGCACCTTGGTGGGAGCTTAAAGATGTGTACACGCGGGGCAAGCATTTACCAAAAACGCTGGCTCAGCATGCACCAAACTGGACCAGCAAACATGAGGACTTATGTCAGCACATACTGCTGTTACCTCAATAATGCCAGTGGCAACAAGAGGCAGCTTAGCTTGGCAGTTATACTCATTGTACTACTACTTCTGAATTGGCCATTGCGTGTTTCACCACTCCACTATTCTATTTTGAAACAGCTGTCATCATCATCTTCATCATCATAAGCATTACACTCTATAGATAGACAGACAGACATTAAGACTGACAGGCTGATTTGAATCATGCAAAAATATTACACTGACTCTCCCTGTCCTCTCCTGCTTTCTGCACCACTCCTATTTTGCTCAGTCAGGCTAATATGGAAGTGATTACAGACACATTAATACATTTTCTTCTCCGCATAAGTCTAAATCGGTGTTCGTTTATCATAAGAAATGCCCACCAAAATAAGTTTGCCCTCTTGCTACAAATTTAATTTTGGACTGCAGTATTTTGGCATGCGTGATGTCTCCTTGCAGCACCTAATTGAGTATTTTTGCATGAAAGTGATTTAGGTTCAGGTGCTCCACAGCGCTGCTCGTCTACAGAAATGGAAGTTAATGAACTTCTACTCTCATAACAACACTTGGACAGTTGGATGTTTGATCACCTCACTTAACTATGTGTTGCTGGCCCCGACAACCACCTCCATTTCATAGTCATTAACAGATGGTGGATATGGGTGTAAATGGCTAATATTCCCTTGCTGAGTGTTTGGTCAGCTAGACTATAGGCTAAACATGCACATAAGAAATATGAGCATGCAATAAACGCACACAATCACCAGTAATTGGTTTCATTCAGAGGACAATAGCGGTTGGTGCTGGAAATTAAACATCAGGAACTATATTCCCATTGGCCTGCTGGCTGCCAACCCTATCTTAGCCACTTTATCTCCTCTTCCACTGGTTACCAATCCAAACCAATACATAACAGCCCATAGCTGCCGCTGTTCAAGCCAAAGCTATTAATCTCTTTCCCTTTTTTTCTCCAAGCTGGGACGCTGTACGCTCCCAGTCATACACACAGTCAATAGGTCACAGAGATGAATTTTGGTTTAATGTAGCTGTAATGGTTTACATAATAATTTGACCTTTCTCTCTCTCTATTGCATGCAACCTTGTGGAGAGTGCAAAGGATGACTGTTTTGACCTCTAATGGTTCTCTGATGATTTGACCTAATACTGTATCGGATGTAATTTCACATAAAAGCATGTACTTTATACCAATTAATAGGAAACTGTTAGAAAATAGTCAGTTGATTCAGTTTGTTTTTTCAGTGCCAGAATCCAGGAAATTATACCTCTTATCTGTGTTGGTGTATAAATATACCCGTGCCACTCTGTTGACAATTCATGGGAGACTGAGTTTGTGCTTTCATACAATGTTGATCTGAATGTTTACATGCAAATGAGATTCATATAATTATATTGTTATCAGTTTAGGACAGGGAAATCTAGGCTTATCATACCAAAATGCCTTTATTTACTGTCCCACTGACCTTTTTCCACTTTTCCTAATTGCACAAGCGGCAGTAAATGTTGTTTAAAACAGACCAACTGGGCCTGGGGCAAAATAATCAACACTGAAATTCTCACTTTGTAGGGGAGATGATAGAGATTTAGATGTGTGTTTGTTTTCTATTATTAGTTAATCTTGACCTTTGCAATTAATCATTTAACCTCTTGTTCAGGAAAAGCCCTTGTCGAGTTGAGTGAACATGGGAGCAAAGTGGTCGCAGTCTGCGCAGGCTTTAATGATTTTAACCATTGTACTGAATGTTTTTGTTTGTCTGTGTGTTTCAGGGACGAAGGCCAGGCTACTTCTCCTTCCTGGATCCCTTCTCCCCTGGTGTCTGGCTCTTCATGCTTCTGGCCTATTTGGCTGTCAGCTGCATCCTCTTTCTGGTGGCCAGGTAGAGAGAGAGAGAGAGAGAGAGAGAGAGAGAGAGAGAGAGAGAGAGAGAGAGAGAGATGAACCACAAAAAGTTAGTTTGGGGGTTGTACAGAGGAGGAAACAGGTGTTTGTTCTCTTGCCTTTCTTCAGTCTCTATCTATCTAGTCTATCATCCACATCCTGGTAAAAAGGATGTGGATGTTCTCACCCCAGTGGTGCGTCCCCAGCATCATACTGGCCCCTGCTGGTCAGGGAGGGAACTATTATTAAATTACAATGTTAAGAAGAAACTTTATAAAAAAAATGCAAATTGATATTTTATGTAACACCTACTGGAATCAAATTATCAGTCCACAGACAGGTAGATGTATTGCCTGTGGGAAGCGAGTTCAGTGGGTGGTTTACTGTAATTAAATTGAGTGATGTGATCATAACAATATATTTAATATCTACTTTTTGGTTTTGCTGAACTTTGCTTAATGTTAATTTTAGCAGATCAGAAGGAGATTATGCCTTAGTTTTAAAACACTGTTTGCACACAACACAGTTGTCTGATCACGTTAGCTTCAAGCAGCACCATTTGAACATACCAATTATATTGCTGTGTTGGTGTTACCTTCACCAGCACACAGGGAATGAAAAGCAGGTTGCGTCTCTCCAGAGAGCGACGGTGACTTTGTGCTCAGTTGACTGTTAGAGTTGTTTAGCTCCGTGTCTGTCTCTCCCTTTCTTTCTCCATTCCGCCTGCTCCCTACCTCTTGAGTTTTGTTCTCGTCTGAATACTTAATCCAACTTTGATTTACACCGTTGTTGGCTGTATGACTCTCTCGGTTGTCTAACCCCATTGTCTCGTTTCCCCAGATTGACTCCTTATGAGTGGTACAACCCCCACCCGTGTCTTAAGGGTCGCTGTAACCTGCTAATTAACCAGTACTCACTGGGCAACAGTTTCTGGTTTCCTGTCGGAGGCTTCATGCAGCAAGGATCCACCATTGCGCCAAGAGCTCTGTCAACACGTTGTGTCAGCGGAGTGTGGTCAGTATTGGCGACAGAGACACACAAACATTAGTGCATCTCCATGTTTTCAGCTTTCACATCCACTGAGGTATACAATCATTCAACTCTGTTCTGTATTAATGTTGTGCATATTGAGTCATCAAGGAATGCATGTTATCTTTATTGTGAATTTGAAGCTTCATTCCTGGTTTCCTGGACACCAGTGTTCAAGAGGAGATAGGGATTTGTGCATCTGCATATGTGGGGCTATTTGTCTGTGTATGTCTGTCATTGCAACTAAAACATAAATTCCTTTTATTCAAACTGAGCATTGTTACCTTCTTCCATACCTACCCACCCATTCATGCATCCACCCCACACTACATACTGAAAATCTTGCAAGGTCTTCATCTCTCAGGCGCGCAGATATTTTTATCCTCCCACTTTCTCCCAGACAATCCATCTTCATACACCAGCTTCACCATTTGCATACTTTTAAAGGTGAATACATGTTCAATTCAATTCAATTCAGTTTATTTTATACAGCCCAACATCACAAATACAAGTTTGCCTCGGAGGGCTTTACAATCTGTACACATAACATCCCTGTCCCGGGACCTCACATCGGATCAGGAAAAACTCCCCTAAAAAGATAGTAAAAACACTTTCACAGGGAAAAAAGGGAAGAAACCTGAGGGAGAGCAACAGAGGAGGATCCCTCTCCCCGGATGGACAGAAGCAATAGATGTCATGTGGCCAGAATGAATAGCGTAGTTACAATGAAGTTTCAATGAATATGACAGAAATTATTCATATAATGAGTAGTAGGCATGGTCCATGATCCAGATAATCCACGATCCATGAAGCAGAAGGCGGTAGAGAGGAGGGGGGGGGGTGGGCATCAGCAGGGCCATGGCAGCAGGCAGGACCGGTTCCAGGCCGGCTCCATCAGCAGGGCCATGGCAGCAGGCAGGACCGGTTCCAGGCCGGTTCCATCAGCAGGGCCATGGAAGCAGGCAGGACCGGTTCCAGGCAGCCATGAATCCATGGCAGGGGGCAGGACCCGGGGCAGGACCCGGGGCAGGACCCGGGGCAGGACCGGTTCCAGGCAGCCATGAATCCATGGGAAAATAAAGTAGAGTTAGTAATGTGCATTGAAGAGACAATAGTTTATCCAGATGGAGAGAAAGAAGAGGAGAGGAGGAGTGAAAGAGGAAGAGAAGAGGAGCGAAAGAGGAAGAGAAGAGGAGCTCAGTGTATCCTAAGATGTCCCCCAGCAGTCTAGGCCTATAGCAGCATATCTAGGGGCTGGACCAGGGCAAACCTGAACCAGCCCTAACTATAAGCCTGAAACAGCCCTAACTATAAGCGCTATCAAAGAGGAAAGTCTTAAGTCTACTCTTAAATGAGGTGACTGTGCCTGCCCCCCGGACTGAAAGTGGAAGCTGATTCCACAGAAGAGGAGCCCGATAACTGAAAGCTCTAGCCCCCAACCTACTTTTTAAGACTCTGGGAACCACAAGTAACCCTGCATTCAGTGAGCGTAACGCTCTAGTGGGGTAATATGGCACTATAAGCTCTTTATGTTCTTGTCTGCTGCCTTTTCTCCACAGGTGGGCCTTCACATTAATCATCATCTCATCCTACACTGCTAACCTGGCTGCCTTCCTAACAGTCCAGAGGATGGAGGTGCCGATAGAGTCAGTAGACGACCTGGCAGATCAGACAGCGATAGAGTACGGCACCATGCACGGAGGATCCACAATGACCTTCTTCCAGGTCAGAGGTTACTCATGTCATTGCATATAATTGCTTGGTTATTCAGAGCCACACATATGGCCAAAGACTCAAGAGCCTGCAGTGATCAGTGGGCCATCAGTGATGTTATCCCTCCTGTCCTTCCTTTCTTTTTCCACCAACCAACAGTTTTATCTCTTTTCTGTCTGATCCTTGCCACAAATATTCAATATCCTTATCTTCAGGGAGATGGGGAACTGTCCCGGTCCTTAAGAGAGACACACCGTATCCTCTTTCATCTTCTCAAGATTTGACCTCAGAGTAAGGCTGGACTGGGCCAAAAAGTCTGCCCTGGCATTTTGGCCCAGATCAGCCCACCAACATCGATCACACACCACCCATCCTCACTTGTCCCTGACTATCTAGGCCATAGCGACCGTTCCCCTCCTGAAAACTACTAAAGGGATCTATCAGGGAATCGAGGAAGATCAGAGAGTGGAAACATGATAAATTCCTTCAAAAAGTGGCGTTGCTAAATAGTATACTCCACTGTGATGAACAGGGCTTTCCAGGATATGGAATAACCAGCCAGTGTGAAAAAGTAGCCACCAAAGGGGAAAAGGGGCTACTTGCTAATATTTGTCAAACACTGAGGACAATTCTCTGCTCTCCACTTGGCAGGACATAATCTCTCAGCTCAGAACGCAAAAGACATATTCATATAGAGTATATGGGGTCAGGACTGATACAGACCGATTGGCACGTCCCTCTGTCATCATCACCGGCCCAGTGTCAATTTAGACAAGAGAGCCTGGTCTGCCAGATGGCCAGTTCAGGCTTGCCTCAGAGAGAGGGAGAAAAAGAATGAGAGACAGGGTAAGTAACAGACTAAGAGTGGATAGCAGGCAGAAGGACAGTGAAGCATGATGTGGAGGGAAGAGATTCATTAGCGTCGTCTTTTTTTGTGCTTTCACGTCCAATAGACCTTGAATAGCTCAAAGAAGACAGGCCAAGAGAAAATACAGGTGGAGATGTTAAGTGAAGATTGTATTCTAAACTTTGAAGCTATTTAAAAGATCTGCTAAAGAAAACACCTTCACATTTTACTGCAGCAAACCTCTTAGAGAATTTTAATAAATCCATCAGTCAAGAAAATGAAAAAGAATGACGGATGAAAACCAATCTCTACTTCTGCAAAACTGAGAAATTATGTATCTGTATCTGTGATAAACTAAATGTGTCTGTTTCTCCTGATTGTGTCCCACCGCTCTGCAGAACTCTCGCTACCAGACGTACCAGCGTATGTGGAACTTCATGCACTCAAAGCAGCCCAGTGTGTTTGTAAAGAGCACGGAGGAGGGCATCGCCCGTGTCCTCAACTCCAACTATGCTTACTTGCTAGAGAGCACCATGAATGAGTACTACCGCCAGAGGAACTGCAACCTGACTCAGATTGGAGGGCTGCTGGACACCAAGGGCTACGGCATCGGCATGCCGCCTGGTGAGTGAGAAGGGAGAATTAAATTGGGGGAAATAAGAATTAAAAGTAAGAGAAGAGAAAAGGAGAAAACTTGGAGAAGAAGGGGGGGAAAGGAAGTTCAGTGTAACATCAAGGCAACAAAGGACAGCTGATGTTTTGCTGAGATACACTGAAGCTAAGAAGGGGTAATGAAGAGCTGCTCTGAGAGTATAAACACAGAGTTTACTTACACTTTGATCTCAAAGGAGGGGGGGGGGGGGGGGGGGGGGACACACACACCTTAAAGTAAACAAGATTAATTTAAATTCCTTAAATCTTCAGAGGGTAAATAAACCCACTCTTTAGTGGCTGATCTTCTGTACCGCATACTGTGATGTGACCGTTAGAACTCCAGGTAAACCCTTTAATCTCTTATTTGAAATCATATTTTTTGATGAAACAAAATGTTTTCAAATGGAGTGACATGACTTCACATTCACCGCAGCAAATCAGAAGAAAAAGTTATGAAAATTTGATTTGATTTAACAACGTGAGTGTGTTTGGACTGCAAAAAAAAAGATTGCTCTATCTTCAGTTTTAGGTTGGAATACTTTGTCAGGAGTTGTTTTTGCACTGGGCAGGTTTGAGCTCTGCCCCTTTCTTCCCTTTAGGGTCAGTGTACCGTGATGAGTTTGACCTGGCCATCCTCAAAATGCAGGAGGACAATCGTTTGGAGATCCTCAAGAGGAAGTGGTGGGATGGTGGCAAGTGTCCAAAGGAAGAGGACCACCGTGCCAAAGGTTTGTCGCCGGTTAATCCTCATCTGCTTGTTCTTCAGCTTGTCAGACTGAGATTTTGGAAGAATATTTCAGTTTGGCCTCCCTTCTCTCGTCATCTCTCATTTCTACTGCCATATTCTGTTGTCACCAGGTCTGGGCATGGAGAACATCGGCGGTATCTTTGTGGTGCTGGTGTGTGGCCTGCTGGTGGCTATCTTCATGGCAGTGCTGGAGTTTGTCTGGATGTTAAGACAGGCACCAGGAAATGAGGTGAGAGAGGGCTATCTAACCTGCGTCTGCTTTGTCTCCCTCTCCCCTCCCTGGTACCTTCCTCCTCGGGGAGCTGCTAGGCTTTCCCACAGTGCACAGCTTTGACAGGAAGTGTAGTAAGCGTCTTTGTCTTCCTCTGAGCACGTCTTCACTTGACACCCAACCTTCCTCCGTCCAGCCGGACACCAGCACAAAACCAAAGATATACCTCACGTACTCAGAGTACATACATATATGGATTATTTTCTATTTATAGTAGTAGAAGACTCAAACATATATATTTCATAGAATATCATACGTAATACAGAGTATTGAATGTAAATCAATCTTATTGGTGGTGAATAGATGCTTATGAGAGTTGACACTGGTCGTTGTCTTTTAGCCTTAATCCAATCATCTTTTTACATAAAAGATGATTGGCATTGTATGCACATCTTTTCTCAAAATCCAATTTTCAGACACCAGATCATTAATTCCATCAAAGGCTGAATGTTGGACTGTAATTGACTAGTTGTGACCATCAGCCAGATGTGGAAAGTAGAAGGAAGGATCTGTTTTTACAGATTTCTACTTAATATTGTTTTTTGTTTTGTTTTTTTAAAGCAACTATAGGTATTTTTTACTGTAAAAGTTACACAGACATTGCGATGATTATAATCTGAATATATATATATATATATATATATATATATATATATATATATATATATATATATATATATATATATATATATATATATATATATATATATAATCATAATCATTTGAATGTAGCTTCGTCTGGAGTGGGGACTAGACAAAAATATGAGGAGTGTGCCCAGTCTAGTCACAGAACTCCTTGGAGAGGCATTTTCATCCAGACAAAGACCAATTTAACTTTTCAGAAAAGTCAGTTCTGGTAGTGAAGGAGCTCTGCCAGGCTATTCTTGAGGCGGTGACGCTTTTCACTAAGAAATTGTAGATAGAGAGTAGATAAAGATGTGCATGCAATGTTAAAATAATTTTTGATGTGATTCCTTGAAAGAAGCTGATAATTGTCTTTTCAAATGGACTCCACGCTGTGATTTAATTCAATAAACATTCAGAATGTGAAAGTAAAAAAACTCATGTGATTTCTTCTTTTTTGAGAAGCATAGATTTATTGGACTTTATTGGACTAACTTGGAAATCCTGTGCGAGTGTATGTGTGTATAAATGTGTGTGTGTGTGTGTGTGTGTGTGTGTGTGTGTGTGCGTGCGTGGAGGTTTACACCTATGTGTGTCTGTATAGATGCCAGTCTCTATCTGTTTTGTTACTGTGCTCATGTGCAGCATGTGTGGATCGGTAATTAGTCTCTTGTGTCTTGCACTTGAGCTACAGAAGCATGTCTGTGATCATTATTTGAGTTTACATAGTGTAGATACCCAGTGGTGGAGCACTCCATCATCAGACCAGGAGTTAACATGTGTGGGTAACGTGTCTGTATGTCTGAAAACTGTTAACTGTTATTTTTAGTGATGGTTGTTAAAGCTACACCAGCCATCTCTCTGTCACTGTACACTGA
This sequence comes from Myoxocephalus aenaeus, assembly GCA_038501785.1. Classification (NCBI taxonomy): domain Eukaryota; kingdom Metazoa; phylum Chordata; class Actinopteri; order Perciformes; family Cottidae; genus Myoxocephalus; species Myoxocephalus aenaeus. The sequence goes on along the minus strand of JBAMJR010000124.1, from coordinate 2,282,269 downwards.
TTATGATAATACATATATGAAATGTATGTGTTGTGTGTCTGTGATCCCCCCCCCTATCTTTTTCTCCCTGTTTGTGTGCAGCAGTCAGTGTGTGAGGAGATGCTGCGTGAGCTCCATGGGATCGTCATGTGTCGCGACAGCCTGCAGGTGAGGCGCAGGCGGTCGTCTTCGATGCTGCGGCCGCGACCCTTACCCCTGGAGGAGCGACGCGCGCGAGCTGCCGCCGCCAGCCTCAGCAACGGCAAGCTGTGCGGAGGCACCGGACTGCCCGAACCCCTTTCCCACAGACTGGCACAGGAGGCCGCCCTGGTTGCGAGGGGGTGCAGCCACATCCGCATTTGCCCCGAGTGCCGGCGCTTCCAGGGATTGAGGCTGCGTCCTGCAGGGGCCACCGGGGCCCTCCCTTCCCCCACACACAGTGAGGAGAGCATAGAGTGGGACAAGACCACAAATAGCAGTGAACCTGAATAACGCCCTGCCATTACAACAGGACTGACTGTCCCGACGTCCACCTCTCTACTTTCCAGGGATCAAAGATCACGTTGTATTTTAATTCAGCCATTCGCAGCTTGATTTTACAGGGCAGGACGGTGCTGTGAACTTTGTCTTGCCCTCGAGGCAAACGCCTGTCGTTAGTTTTGGAGTCTCCGTGGGTGATTTTTTTTGTCCTTGGCCATAGGAGAAACTGATGAGTCTGTCTCGTTGTGGTCTGTCCCTTTTGGCCCTCTGTACGAAGTCAAACAGGACGAACAAAAACAGCTACGGGGCATTTGTACTATGCAGTATTTTCAGTCATTTATCATGTGCTGTTTTTTTCCCCCCTTTTTAAATTATTTCTGTCCTCTGTTGGATTATCAGTACTGAATATTGTTATTCTATTGTTCTTAGAAAAAAAACTTTCAATAAGTTCCTTTTTTTATCTAACAATTTACTGTATGAACGTATATTGCCTCTGAAGAGCTGCAAAGATGAACAGACTAATGAGAGGTCATCTTCAAATCCTTTTATTTTGAAAGTGCCAAAAACCACAAGTATTATCTTGTGGCGGAAGAAAGCACCACAGCCTTGAGAAAACAACAAACTCAACCGAACCTAGAAAACAAATAAACAGCGACATACAGACACACAGACTTCTTTTATAGTAGTGATATTCTATTAAAACATGTTTTAACTGTTGGTATCTCTGAAAGACAGCGATGCGTGTCCAGAGGTGTTGGAAGGTGCTCATGTGTGATTAGTTGCTAAAGTGGTTGCTGAGTAGCTGGAAGAATGATTTCCTGTTTTGAATAACTGCTTAAAAACATGATGGCTACACACACGAAGACATCCATCATTTCCCTTCTTCCTCTCTGTATTGACATTACTTTCTCCTTCATCTGTCTTTTGACACTATGACAAATGTATTTATCACCTGTCCTTTTTATGCTCTCTCACTTAAAATATACACACAGTCTCCTGTGCAGTCTGTAAAAGATTCAAGGCATATTCTATAAAGATCCAGGTTTTACAAGGACAAGCCAGTGTATGTGATATCATCTTATATCAAGACCAACTGAAAACATGAAGACCCTGGTAAAGCAACGTGTTTTATATCTGCAGTTGATTCAAATTATTTTCAAATGTCAAGGCAGTTAAACTTTTACTGAATGTGATGTTGAACACACCGCTTCGAGGAGTATTTCATTTCAGATCTGCCGAGATGCTCTCTGATATTTTCATACTTACCACCATACGACCAAACTTTAAGTACATTAATCAGGTCTTTAAGAGTCAGGTGCTTAATGCCAACTGATAAAGAACATAACTGAAAGACTGACTTGATTCATTCAATGTGGTTGTATTGATGGAAAGAATAGTTGTCTTTACTTTGTAACAACCATTCCTTCCAAAAGTGAAACAACAAGAACACACCACCAGCAACATGAGTCTTAGGTTATTTTCTGCATAGACTGTTGACACACCGTATTTTCCCACTAAACCGACTGGTTTGAAGGTGAAACTGGATGATAGCCTGACTGTTGCACTGTGGGAATCCACCTGCTTTTTGATGTCTGATGTGTCCATAATTTAAATCTGCCCATCAGGTTTTGTCAGCAACAGTCCCTCCGAATTAAGCCACCAGTTTATTTGTGAATGTTAAATTTAGGTGTCCGACCCATTGACCATCCACAATGTTTTTTTTGTTTTTTTTTGCATTATTGTCAATAGGTCACACTTCATTGTTCTGACATGTCACTAAATCAAAATAGATCACAGGACCTCCACTCAAATCCAAACCTCCAATCCCGTCTCTCTCTGTGACACATTAACAAGCCAACATACATCTATTCAAATTCCTGAATGGTCCAGCTGCCCTGTAAATCTTACCATACGAAAAAGGAAGAAGAAACTAGTAACAATAAAAACTTGTTTTTCAAACATCCATAAAAGAAAAGAATACAACCCCTGAAAAGAAAAAAGAAAAACATAAATAAGTTACCACTATGACAAAATCTGCCTGACATTTCAGCATCCCGTTCACATTTGGATGAAACTGACAAGTCCTCATAAGATATGAAAGAAAAAGGGCTCAGAGTTCTCAGTTAATTGATGGTTCTGAGCGACTGGGTGACTGTTTTCACAAATAAGTGGAATTTCAATTTAAGTTTTTTTTCCTCACATTTCTGGAAAGTGTCTCAGGACTTCAGATGGCATTTCGATTCGGTTCTGCAGTTTGTCTGAACTCCCACAAGAAAACATCGGTGTTTGAAACAGCATTGAATCTGCATGATTTGCCACAGAATAGAAATGAGTGGGAGTCGCAGTGGCATTACGTCATCATCTGCTGAAGCTCCAATAGTGCCAATCCCCCTAATCCTCAAGTAATGAACTATTAATGCCCCACAGATGGTGTGTAAATACAGTATGACTAACAGGGTTCCCAAGTAATAGTCCGAAGTATTGAGTTGATTATATTAATAGAATGGAGAGGTGCAGACCTCCTGTGTATTACGTTTATATGGACACACATGACATTTGGACACATATGGACTCGGACACAGATTGTGTTAACTTTCTTTATTTATTTGTATAATAACTTGTTAAAGGAAAATTGCCAGGAACATAACAAAGAAAAAAAAAAGACCCACATTTCATTTCCAGTTTTGTCAAAGAAGTTCCTAGCCATTTGCTGAATGTCACTAAGAAACTCATGAGAGTACGAAGCCTCTCGCTGCACCCGATGCTAACTTCTTAAACACCAAAAACATTTACACGGCCGCTAAATCAAGCGTAGTTGGAATGAGATTGCCAATTACCTTGAAGGCCTAGAGAGCAGTGGAGTAAGAATTAAAACAAATCCCACTGAAACAGTGAGAGACCTTTGCTGGGAGACCACTGAGAGAGATGGCAAGGTTTGGCTGCTATATTTTATCTACTTTATTTTCTTATGTTGACATTTTTATTCCATTATAAATACATTTCCAAAAACAACCTCTATCCTGTGGGGTTCAGCTTTTTGTCTCTTCTTTACTCTGATGTATAGACCTTCTGAGCTGTTTAGACACGACATGCTAAATAGCATCTGAGTGCACTTTGTTTTTCTAGTTTTAATATTCAAACAGGAGAAATATTCAGACAGTGCACTTGCTTTGTTGTGACATAATGAGCATGCAGGGAAGCAGTATGAGGATGCATGGGTTTCTAGCTGAGTAAACATGGCGATTGTTGAGTGAACCAGAAGGAGCTCATGCATCTACCTCTCATTTATCTCCCATAACCGAATTAACTTCTGCACACTTGTGAATTCGTTAAACAGCTGAGAATGTGTGTGGGTGGGTGGGAAGGCTAACACGGGCTAATGAGTATAACAACTCAATCATGTGCCATGAGCATCCGCTCACCTGCCGGCCATCTAGTGATTTCCAGTGGATATTTATTTCTCCTCACGACAGTGAGTGAACACACACCACAACCATGCATCTGATTTACAGTTTAATTCAGGCTGCCACTCTCTCTCCCCTCCGAGTGCCTGTCTCCCAATCTTTCTACTGCAGCACTAGAGATGACACGTTTCTTCAGTGCGTCACCACCCTACATGCATATCCAAAGCACACACACCTCTTACATGAGTGCTGCAAGCACATAAACACTCACCGCCACCTTCGTGCCACTGCTGTGTCATCGTGCTTGTGCTTCTACTTCTGACTGGTGTTCAAGGTCCATAAATTCAGTGGATCTCTACCCACCACTGTCTGGCTGCTGTTGGATTTATGGAGCTCATGATGAGCATTGAGTGCCTGCAGAGGTGTGTGAAAATGTACTTCACTCCTCAAGCTTAACCAGTTGTAGCACATATCAATACCAATTGCCTTGTAGTTGATTGTAATTCTGCAAGGATTTAGGAATTAAAGTGTACTGAGTTTGATGCATTTATCCACGCTAACGGCTCACATCCCATGCATTTGAAGAGTGACTTTCCCATCAGCAAGTTAGTTGTAAATACATGTTTTTGCCATTTTGCTTATGAAATTCATCCATTTTAAGCCTCACACAATATTTTTGTCTATAGCTCTGGTTCTATAGAGAGATACAATTTTGCTTTCTTATTGCAATTGTTAAATCTATTCATCACATTTTTACTGCATCCTTTTGTCGAACTGTTTCTTTCTCCTCCCAGATTTCCTAAGGTTAGCAACATATATGTAAACATAGGGCCCATAACAGCCACTACTGAGCACTGGATCTAAGGATACCAAAATTGAAGACATAACAGATTATCAGTGGAAACTAGCTACTTCACAGGGAGACTGGTGCATATTTTTAAGTGAGAGCTTTACCATTGATTTTCTGGCAATTAATTGAAAAAGGCTTGTTGCTGTTGTGTGCTCGAATAAAAGGTATCAGTGCAAGAATGATCTCCAAGGTGAGATGCTGTCAAGGCTGTTATACAGCCTTTTGTTCACTGACATTTGTTTTTGAACATACTGACCAAAACATCTTGGCATTGTTTGTCTTTCAGAGAAATAAAATGGAGCTTCATTTATTTTGTGTTTCGTTCCCTCACTATTAATTCCTGCCTTGATCGATGGCCGGCAGATGGGGAAGCATTCATTACCTTTTGTTCGTGTGTGTGTGTGTGTGTGTGTTAGAATGCATATGCGTGTGTGCATATGTGGGTGTATTTGTATGTGATCCCTCTCATGCACTTGCCTCCATGGGAAATCACAGTGTGGGCATCTTGTTTCATCAGCTGGAGGCCGTCTCCATGTATTCACCCAAAAGCTGAATAGATGCAGTAGACAGCCCGGTCATATTCCAGTGGAAATGCATCAGCCAGCAGGCATTGTCAGGTATTCATCAGAAAAATGAAAGCAGCCAGCCTTTATTGTGAAAATCAATCACTTGGGTACCTCAAACTGCCCAGGATACCTCAGAGAGCCACGTGAATTTGTCACAAAACTCAATTTTGTTGAATGTGTGTGCAAAAAGACTGTTGACCTTGGATTAAAGTTCCAAAGATTGAAGGGTCCAAAGACACAAATCACTTTCCATGTCTTCACTTTCTAATAAAACACCATTTGTCTCAAATACATCAATGACCGCAGACAAACATTAGAAAGATTAAAATTAGAAGAAATTAATTAATCACCATGGACACTTTTTTGGTGGTGCTCATGTTTAATGATTAGTTGGTAAACCTGTAAAGGGCATGTACCTTTGGTATTTACTTACTAGGTAATGGATTGATTCACTACTTTATACTTCTACTCCACTGCAGTTTAGAGGTAAATATTATACGATACCTATTTAACAGCTACAGCTTCTGGTTCGTTTCAGATTTTTACTTCACATAAACATATATGATAAGCATAGAAATTGAATTGTTTAGTTTAGTTGATCATTTTGGCTTGTGACCCCCAATAAAGAGCAGTGTCTAGTCTTATTCAAACTAGCTCTTCATATTAGCTAAATTAGCATAATTAGCTTAATATTATTGCACGTCATAGCTGGTTGAGGTTTGACATGTGCAATAATATTAAGACACACTGCTCATAATAATTGTTTCTCCAGCAGGTTCACTATGCTTAACTCTTTTTGAGCACTGGGACAACTGCAGTCAACCCCATTAAACCCTAAACAAACAGAAACACACACCCTCTGAGGGCGGCAACTGCTTGCGGTTTGAATGAGAAAATATTGGCTTTCAGATGAAGGCCTCTTGAGTTGCTGAGTTAATTGGTCGTTAGAGCACAGAATTATCTTCATCTGGAGTAAATGATTCATTACCTCACAGATGAGGCTAAAATAAACTGCTCGGGGCAATGAAAAAGATGCACAAAATGACAGCCTTGGAAGTCAAATGTGTTTATCTGGCTCCCCACGGGAGAACTCAGGTTTTTATCGATGCTGGGCAGCTATGTCATATGTCTTGCATCATTAACTGTTATTTTTCCTTTCTCTTGTTGTTGTCTGTTAATCTATCTCATATTGAACTTTACTTTTCATATTTTACTTTCTCATTATTTATGTTTTGTTGCAGTCTAGAATTACTACAGTTTAGCTGAGATGGTATTGTAGTCTCTTGCATCTTTTATGTGTAGGTGCACCTTACCTCTCTTGCCTGTTGCAATATTTGACCTCTGGTCCACTGAGTCAGCATAAAACACAGCCTGAGATGAATGGTATCAACATTGCCTTCTTTGTTACCACACCTACCTTTTTTAAGATGATGTTAGTCTTTACTGTTGTGCGGTGTTCTCTCACCCAGCATCATTCATTTCACACTACAGTAGCATTGTCATCACATACTTTTATGATTATTCTATGATTTAAGAAATATCTAAAAATACTCTAATCGATACGATATCTGGCCACCAGCTCCCCGACTGTAAATAGTAATTTGCTACATCTAGTGGGGATTATGCAACATTACAGACACCACATGGTGAGGTAGTGAACACATGCGTATAACTCAGTCTTATTAATACTCTGATAAAATATTATAAAAACATCCACCCATGTGCTATAGGCATACTAAACTACGAGTTACAAATTGATGCTGTTGCAGACATCACTTTTAATTTAACCAAACAGATGCAACAGTCTGATCAAATAGAACTGAGTTGTAGATCCAACGTTTAACAAATGTGTCTCACTGAGAAGACCAGCTGCTTTCATTTGTCTTTTAGATGTGCCGTGCATTGAGGCCAAATTCAGAGAGCAGTTCCTTGTAATTTTGATGAATGGTTGTGCTCTTGTCCTCCCATCCCTGTTGAGCCACCGACAGCTGGGAAGTCAGACTGTCTAGATTCTCCTGCAGAAAACATTAGTAGAAATGAGACGCAAGCTAAAATTTTCATTTAAAATCACCCAGTTTTCCAACCTGATATTCCCCCCCTCTTAACCACCTTTAACACTGATGAGTTGTAGGAGTGGAGCTGATGCAGATTAGTCATAATTAGATTCTGTTACATAGAGGGAGGAGAGAAATAATGATAATTGCATATTAGCAGCCTGAGCACTATAACAGGGCTCCAGGCTTGACCTTATTATCTTTGAAGATCTGCGTGTTGAAAATTCTACCGCCTAAGCTGTTCCTACAAAACGTAAATTCTGACCCCTTCCTTGTGCATTTGGTCTTAATGCCGTTTTATTGTCCCTGTGTAAAGTCAAATACTATACCTATAGATTATATTGTAAACTCAAGCATTTGTGCGCAGTGCTTGAAATAGTTCTGCAACAGTAGGACCAAGGAAATAGGACCCTGACACAACCACAAAAGACCAACCTGGGCATCGTTTTGGACCATCACTTCCTTTTTTTCCCTGATTTCTCAGTTGTGTTGGCAGGATAACTTCACCTCTCCGTGTAAACAATGCAGTGGTGTGCATCCAGGTTAACCTGCTGATTGATGATCTGTGGCTCTGTGACACCATGAAGTCCTAACAAATTATTGGAGCAACGTTTCATGTTCATCTTTGCTTAGGCGTCCAAATACTTTTGACAGATGGGTGAAAGCTGGACTGCAGGAGGCTTTGATAAAGCTGTTTCCAGCAGAGGGCTGTCTCTATCAATAAAGTGATGGTGGTAAGTACATTGTCAATTTAACCTATAGATGTATTGGAATAAAAAACTCTAACACACTAAGGTTGTAAAGAAAAACAAATCTTCCTTATGTGAGTAACGGAGCAGCAGGACAGCTGATTACAGCTCTGCAGCTGTGTTAATTACCCAAGCTGCAATACATATCATCTTTCCGTTTGATTCAGGCGTTTTCTTCAAAAAGAGCTTCAAAGCAAAACCCGATGACCCCCTGCTGAGTCCTTGAAAGCTCTTTATGTGGGATTTTCTGACTCAAAAAAAAAAAACATAGACAACGACTACATTTTCATCAGGATTGTCCCCTTTTTCTACAAAGAAAAAGTCTTGCAATCGCGATAATCTGAAAATATGACTACCAATAATGTGGTACAATCATATAAAAATTCTAGACATAGAGGCCTTAGTGTGACAACTTTAAGTCACTTTAAGTATAACTTGTCTCAGACTGGTCCACCATTTGAGATAATGCCATCTGCTCTGCATATGCAATGGAGAAGGCACAAAATAATACCAAACTACAAGGAGTCACTTTAGAAAAGAGTTGATGGGGACAATGCGGCCCTTTAAAAAGGGACAGTTTACAGTTCACCTCTTCAGCGCCTTCTTTGAACACGTTTGCATGAGCTTGTTTTGCAACTCACATGCAGGACCTTCTCATAGTCTGTTTCCATGTTGTCCAGCTTGTGTTGCAGGTCAGCTATGGTGTCATCTTTCTCCCATTCCAGCTGCTCACGCTCTCTTTTCTCTTTACTCAGTTCCTCCTGACACAGCACTAAGCAGACAAACGCATACAGGCGTGCCATTGCCATCACATTTGGGAACCAAGTGGAACTCTTATGTCTTTATTCATTTAGATAGAGACATTCAAAAGAGATGTTTTCATACCAAGTTCTTCTGACAGCTGGCTGACCTCTTTCTCCATACTCTTTACCTTGTTGGTCAGCTCTGTCTGCATGGTTTTGTACTGGCGACTGAGGTCTAGAATGACATTTGCATCAAAGATATCAGATTAAGCTGCTGCATTGCTGATTCACTGTTTTAGGCTAATGCAGCAATCAGCTTAGGCACCCTTCTAATTAGACTTGTGTTCCTCAAGAATTATCCTAACCTTGGCAAACACGCCCCTTGTCCTCTCTCCCACAGGGTGCTACGCTTTATCTCAGGTTATTAAAAGAAAGGCTAATTGTTGATTCATGCCCCGTTTGTACCTTACCAGAGTTGACGTCCCTGTGGTCTTGTATCTCGTGCTGCAGCTTCTGCTCCGTGTGTCTCATGCGTCTCCTCAGGTCCATTCTATTAGACTGGACCATTTTTACAGACTCACACTGTAAGGCTGTGGCAATAAAACAAACACATGCATGCATGAATGTACATAACAGCTGTGGATTTTGTTGTCTATTTCTACATCCTAATAACACTCCAAATACAGTTCTGTTGTCAGTATTTTCCTATGGTGAACTCAAGCCTTATTAGTGAAATATGGTCAAGTATCCAGTTATGCTTCAACATGTAGCGCTGGGTGGTACAGGTGGTGCCAAACTTGCTTCACTGGAGCGGCACGTATTCAGATCACTTCACTTCCTTCATTCTGAATAAAAGTCATGCATTCAAAATCTTACCCAAATAAAAGTCTATAAGTATTTTCAGCAGTGAAAGTGTTGATGCAGAAACATGGCTGCTTTGACTGGACTACATTTGTAGATTAATATCACAGAATTACTGTTGTAAGTGGGCCATTTTTATTATTATTTGATGATTACAATGCATTTATTTTTTACCTGATCATAGAATATGTTTTATATAACAAAGTACAATATTTACTTCTGAAGTGTAGAGTAGAAAGGTGAAAACAACCTGAAATATTCAAGTAAAGTACAAGTACCTCAAATCATGCTGAAGCAAAGTGTGTTACTGAACTTACCACCACTGCTAGCTACAGTGTAAAAACTTTATCTGAGAAGTAATAATTTCCCCATCAGATGAATTTAGTTAAAACAACTTTTCCTCCTTTGAAATGTAGAAAGAGTGCCAGTAAGCTTGAGTTGTTGTTTTTCCGCTAAAGTTGATAGCAATTGGTTTCACAGCCCACACTGACAGAAAGTACATAACCAGAATATACAGTAGTTGATCAACAGATAATTAATCTATTATTAAAACTATTATTTTGATAACTGAGTCATTATGCAATGGATATATGAATCAAAATAGAACACAAGTTTGCTGCTTTGCAAATGTGAGGATTTTATCCGTTGTATACAATTGTACAATTACATGTACAACAGATAACATCAAAACTCAAAGTTATTACACTTTGAGTTTTGAACTAAATGATGATTTCATGAATAAAAAATAAAAATAACAAGGCATTTAGAGTATGGACTTGATCTTTTAAAATGTTAATTAGGATCTTGTTGCTTTTACATAAGATAAGTCACCACCCGTTTGCCTCTGGATGTAATATATAGTACATATGAATAACAAAGATGTGGGTAATTTGACCTAAACAATACATAACATAAAGCGACTCAATTTCAATTGCTGCTCACCAATGTGATCCTGTAGGATGGCTACGTCCAGAACACTGCGTCTATACTTTGCCTCCAAGTCATTTTCACCTGCAATAAGACAGTAAACGTTGTTTAAGAAAAGAAAAAAAGCATCACAGAAGCCAACAATGTTAACCATTTCATGAGCAAAGTTACTTTTTTCTGGGTTCTTCTTTGTGGTCTTTTTTGTTTTTGTCTTTGGAGGCATGTTTGCTTGAGGCTCCGAGTTCACTGACCAACACACAGGGATGAGTCTTTGTTGCTGGGCACTGGTTGCTGAGTGAGTTGCCATGCCACTAACTGTCCAGCTTGATTGATAGTTGATTGACTTTAGTAACAGCCAATCACAACTTGACTTGGGCACGTGTAATGGGATCCTTACATCCAGTAAGACATGTCAAGGCGTCCTTGGTTGTCAGGGGCGACCAAGGCCCGCGCGGGAGAATCCAGGGCTTCATTCAGCATCCTGTTTTATGAATGCTGTACAGGCAGAGGCGCGCGCCCGGCTACATTCATGGCTCGTGGACGCGCACACGGAAGGCGTGGAGTCGTTTTGAGAGAGAGGGAGGGGAACGAACGAAACGAACGGAAGGGGACGTACAGGAAAGGAAAGGGCCGCACATACACGTCACTGGAGGAAACAGAAAAACACTGGGAAATATTAAATTCCCACAATTATTTATTCAACCCTGTTCTGGTGTGCGTCCGCCGTTTAAAGCGCAACTTCCTCTCCTCGGTCATCGGCGAGAGCTCTCTGTCGTCAGCCCGCACAGGAGGGCTGGCACTGTCACTGAACTTCCCGTCAAGACACAGCACAGGCGAAAAGAGCTGCTGCCGCCGCAGACAACAAAAAGGGGAACGACATTGGGGGTTGTCAAAAGGAGAGGACACACTCCAGTCCACAAGGCTTCTGGGCGAAGAAACGGTGCCATTGTCTTCCTGCTGAGGGCGAGCAGAGACGGCTCTGGTGCTCGGCTAATTAGCCTGCGTGGGTCCCTGCAGAGAGAGAGAGGCAGCGAGGCTAGCTGCAACGCTGAACGGCTCGCAGGGTGTGAGTGACCGAGGTGAACGTTTGAGCCCCAACTGGGACATTTAACAACGGATGCTAGGTTTACTGATGGGAGCCTTTATCCGATAGTCACCCCTCCCTCCCTATTACCCCCCGTCGGACCCCGGCCCGGATTCACCACTCGGGAGCTGTCGTCGCCGGGGTGGTGGTGGGGAGGAGGGGTGCCGCCGGATCATCATCGCCCCGGTCCAGCAAAGTCCAGGCGCCGGTTCGGTCCCCCTGACCCCTGCCCTGCCGCGCCTGTCGGTAGCTCTGGCAGACCCTAGCCGAGACCGAACATGGCAGGGAACCTGAAGAAAGGTGGGGGGCTCATCGGAATGATGAAGGATGCCTTTCAGCCGCACCATCACAACCTCCACTCCCATCACCAGCCCGGGGCCGTGGACAAAAAGACGGTGGAGAAATGCTGGAAACTAATGGACAAGGTGCGTGAGTTTACGACCAACGTCAATTAACGGGTCTGGCGCCTCGGGCGGCTAGCCGACTGCAGCTAAAATAAGCTAGCTAATGTTCGCCTGCTGCTAACGTTGAAGGAGCTAGTGAGCCGGGAGAAGACGTGGTTAGCTAACGTGGGCTAATTTGTCAACCTGAAAGCGTCTTGTTTTGTACCGTCTGTGTGCCAGCAAAAGACATGTACTTTAATAAAGCAACCTTCCGTTAACGCTAGCCCGCCGACAGAGCGAGGGTTTCTTTCACACATCTGTTTGCTCGTGCTGTGCGAGTCTCTGGTGACGTTAACTAGTTGGTGCAGCTAGCTTTTTTTTTTTAACCGAGGTTAAGTGCTGTGGTGTATCGTAAACATTACCACAGAGGGAAGAGTGGGCGCAAAGACACGCCGTATAGGAATTTAATTTTGCGAATTCATGTCCGTGATCTGATAACACAGGGACTGCTAGCACAGCAACAGTTCTCTTGTACATTGTTGCTAAAATGTCTGCAGTCAACTGTCTGTCAGCCCTTGGAAACTAGCAAATCATACAAAAAAAGAAAGAAAAGAAACGTGTCCATTTAACTAGGCCAATTATTCTCTTTCACAGGGGAGACTAATTTCACAGCTTCACTTCTCTGAGTCTGTAGCAGTTTGACCCCCAGTTTCCTGTGAGATTCACACAGCAATATTAGAGTGAATAGGAAGACAAGACACTCTTTTGTGTCTCCTCTTCCGCTTTGAGGCCTTAGGTTAGAGCTCTGATGTTAAGAGACCAAGTCCTTTTACAAAGCTATTATTAAGAAACCACATTCCAGTTTATTTTTCTTCACTGTGGTAGATTGTCCTGTCGGACTGTTGAGCATGTACTGTACCTACGCAAATAAGTATAACAACGCAAATAAGACAACAGAAGTAATGCTGCAACTCCACTGTCTTATTTTTGTTCTCAGTGAATGTTCAACACTCTTATAGAGTTTCTGTGTGTCTGTTTGCAATCTAGACAAGATGACTGGAAGGCTTACCTGACACTGAAACCACCCGCACAGTCAGGTTAGCGTTTGCAGTTTACAGTATGGGAATAAGTTACCATGCATATTACATCTGATCCAGTAAAAGAGTTGAGAGCAGCACCAGCAAGGTGGGAAAAAAAAGAGTAGCTTACCTTTTTTGAAAAGGCTTTAAGAGCAGAAGTATTTTACTCTACAAGATTGTTTAAAATAGCAGCAGACATATTGTTTAGCTTGGTTTAAAGGAAAACCACAGCCCAGATTATAATGTAGCACAACGCTGCAGAATAACTATGTCCTTGCTCTTTGAAAACCCCTCCCGCCCAGGACTAAGATCAATTCGATCAAGAGCATGAGGCTAATTTTCTCTCTAGAGTTGCCCACACATGTTAACCCTATTCTTAAAGTGTTCACCATAACAAACCTCACTTATTGAATCCTTGTGTTTACATTTGTAGACCCTGATCAAGATGTTTTTAGTTTAGCTTCCTGCATCAAGTTTATACTTTGATTGAAAAAGCCTTAACGGCTTTAAGGGTAACTTTGGTATTTGGTATCATTGACTAATTGAGACTATTTTTTTATTTTTTTTAAATTGGTCCAATATTGAGGGGATAATATTTACATTGGCAACATTTTCTTTAAAAGATGAAGAAAAAACCTACAAAATTGCTTGTTATTAGCTAAAGTCAAACAAAAAACTCATCTACAGACCTCATTCCTTCAAGCTGGTAAATCTTTATACAACTTGAACTACAACATATTTAGGTGCAGATCCAGCCAGGATAGACTGACACAGAAATATTATACAGAGAAGAGAGAAAATGATGAGTGGAATGCAGTTTAGCTTGAACGCAGTCAACATTTTAGTTCAAGACAGTAGCCTTGAATGACATTGATGCACAAACACGCTCAGTTGTGGCCTTGTACGTGTGCATGCATGTGTGTATTGCTGAGTTATGGGTACAAGTCTTCGCGTGGTAGATGATGATGATGATGATGTTAGAGGTGTAACCTTGGCAACAGTCTTATCTGGTCCCAGGCATAACCGGTGAAGACCTCCTTCGTTTGGAGGCCTAGAGAAGAGTTAAAGGAATGAGGGTGCGGTGTTGGCAATGATACTGGAAATCTCTTTCAATTCAGTTGCCCGTGTAGTCCAATCACCCAGATATCAACCACAAGGAAATTGCCCAAAATACAGTGGACAAAAATGTATAAGCATTATCCTTATAGTGTACAATCTGTTTCGTTGAAGTTGTTTTAGCTTTTCTTTCTACTTCAGTTGCATCTCAGTTTGATAATTAAAATAATTTAAATGGATGACATCAAAAGGCCTTTGCTAGTTTTATATTGTCAGTCTACTGCTAAATGTAATGTATGAATAATCTTAATAAAAGTCTTGTGGTTGTTGCATTTCCTAGTGCTTAAAATATCCATTAGATATTGTGGTATCCAACCCAGCAATGCCTTATTCACCCTGGTGATCCTTGATGTCTATTGGATTTTTAATTTTCATCTGTAAATCTGGAAGAGTTCATACTCTGTGTCGATAGAAAGGTGACATTTTGATGTTCAGAGACCAAGAAGGCCCACAAATTGTGAAATCAGTACTGCTTAAAATATCCTACTGGTCAAGTATCTCATTCTTTTTAAGAGGCATTTGATACAGTGATGATGATCTGACTTGTCCACTTATAAACTCAAATAAAAATATTCCTGATATGTTACAGTCTCAGTTTGAGTATTGGAAACATGGGTAATTTGGGCTGAGGATTCAAGAGATGGCCCTTTTTAGGTCGGGCACCGAATGCTCCGAATGATGATAATAATGACCAATAATTAGATCTTAATCTGTGGATGGTTCAGCCAAAATTTAGAGGAACTGATAAATTGTATCAAATAAATATGTAAATGCAGAAAATCTACTACCATGTAATGCCAAAGGATTAAATATGCTTTGGCAAAGATACACTTGAAGTTGTCAATATGTTATGTATTAAGAAGTAAATTGGCTTACTGTTGATTTAATGATGATAACTAACATATTATGTGGTTCCAAGCCTCTGTTGATTATAATCTGATAGATAATAAGATGTCCTAAGTCTTTTGGAAGTCTTTTTTCCTATAATGACAAACTGATGGCTTCCAAAAAGAAGAGGCAAGGAAATTCAAATAAGATCGCACCGATACGGAGCTTAATGTCCGAGTGAGGGAGTGAGTCTAGGCTGTCCGCCAGCGTCTCTTGTAATGGTCAACCAAGTGACTCAGACACAGTGCAGCAGTACAGTGAGGAAAGTTTGAACATTACTGAGGATGTAACATTCATGCGGTCTGGTGAAAGAGCACGTGGACTGACCACCAAAAGGGAAGGTCTGAATTTCCATGTTTTCTAAAGCGGTCTAGTACAAGGTTTATCTCTCTGCTCACCCATTACAGAATCCACCCTCTGTTACGTCAATGATTGATGTTCGTCACCCTGTTTGACTACGTGTCCCAAAAAACAAGCTTTTTTTATGGGGGATGGGGTGGGGGGGCGGAGTTGATTGAAAAGTGTATTCACTATAAATTATGCTTATACTCGTGTTGTCTGTATAAGGCAGGGCTTCAGCTGTTCAAATGTGCAAGGCGATCATGCTGAAATGTTGGCTCAAGTTATTTGGTATTTCTGAGGCAGAAGTGGGTGTGCAGGGTGTGAAGATTGAAATGAGGAAGTGTAAATATCAATAACTTCTCTAAACATTCTGAAGAAATGGAGAATCAGACTGTCGCAACATATGATTGACATGAAGGTCACATAAGAAGGCGATGGCATTACTGTGCATGCCTCCAAAAGGACATCTCTTAGGTTAATGAATAAGAAATTGAGATAATTAACTTAAAAATGAAACGGGACAAACATAAATTCTCCATGGATGAGTGCAGATATGCTTTTTGTCCTTTTACACTGTAACCTTTTTTTGTGTAGATACAAGAGGAAGTAGTGTGACAGTGGTGAAATAACTCATGATGCCATAAGGGATTAAATCTGATTTATTCCATCATATAATGTGCAAAGCTCCACTGTGACTCTGACCGGGCTTTTAAAGGCCTTCTCCCAGTATTTGACTTTGTTGGCATTTTTCATTCTGCATATATTCTATCTGGGCTCACAGGTAATATTCTGCACTAAAGATAAGTGCACTAATTCACAAAAGACTGTCTATATGATATAAATAATGTCTTACTGAGAGAAAAAAATGCATGGTTGCATTTTAGACAACTCTCATATTGTCTTTCCTTGTCACTCCTTTCACCTCTCTTGCCACCCTTTTTCTAACACATCTTCTCTCTGACCTTTCCTCTCATCTGCCTTACTTCCTGCACCTACTTCTTGTCTCTAACGTTATCTTGTCTTCCCCCTCACATCCTCCCTTTCTGCAGGTGGTACGCCTGTGCCAAAACCCCAAATTGGCTCTGAAGAACAGCCCCCCTTACATCCTGGACCTGCTGCCAGACACCTACCAGCACCTGCGCACCATCTTGTCTCGCTACGAGGGCAAAATGGAGATGCTGGGGGACAACGAGTACTTCCGGGTTTTCATGGAGAACCTCACCAAGAAGACCAAGCAGACCATCAGCTTGTTTAAGGAGGGCAAGGAACGCATGTACGAGGAGAACTCGCAACCCAGGTGAATAAAGTAGATACAAACATGGCAGCTATATTAATGCTAAAAAAGTGGATATCATTCTAGAGGTGAATAGTGTGAAAGTGGCTTGAAGTGTTTTCTCTATTCTCTTCTCAAACCGTATTGTTGAGCCATCGCAATGACTTTCTTTCATGAACCCATCTGAAACGGGCGACTTTGAGGTGTGAAGTCTTTGCAATAGTTGCTGTTTCACGATTGCTTCACATCTCAAATTCATTCATTCAATCAGTTTGAATATTAACAACCGTGCAGGCACGGAGTGAACAATTGCACCCAGCCCCAGCTTGCAGGGTGGTTGTAGCTCAAGACGTATCAAAACAAGAGGAGAGAGGTGTTGTGGTTTGATCATGTGAGCATCTGTGGTCAGAATGGCGCCTAATCTACAGCTACCTGCCCTCCTGTCACTTTGTTGTTGTGTCTCGCTATCTCAGCCATCTCCTTGAACATTTTCTCTTCATGACACTGTCTTACTGTGATGCTCCTTTTTTATGAAATCACACAGCGTCAACATCTTTATCTCTTTCTCCAGCTTTACATGTGGTTATCTGTCTCTGCCCCTCTGAACGCAAACACACAAGTGTTTGAAATAAGCAGTCCTGTTTTTATGTGTTGTGGGACTTGTGGATATGTAATTAATGAGATATGTCTCTTGTTTCCCTGGTTTGAAAAACATTTTTAATGAGAAAAGGCATTCTTTTGAAGACAAAACATGGCACAGAAGACCCAAGACAAAATGAAGCTTCTTATAAGCACAAAGTAGCTGTTGTGTTAATGAGTAGGCTCTGCGAGATGCAGACGAGCTGCTGGATGGAGCTTTTCCTACCTCCTTGCTTGTATCTCTGCAGATGCCTTTTGGTTCACTGCATGCTTTAGGCAAATGCGGTCTGACATAATTGTGACAGGCATTATGTGTAATGAATTGGTAAGATATCCCTCATTAGCTTTTCCGCGAATGTTGGCCAATATCAAATATTGTCCCAGGAAGGGTTTTCTCCAGAACTGCCTCTGGGCTGAGAGCAGTAAAGGGAGAGGAAAGCTGTATGCTGGGTTCATACTGGACGTGAAAGCGCCACAATGCCGTGTCAATTGTTGCGCGAGCAGAAGCCTGGCTGGTTACACCAGAAGCAAATTTCCCCGTGTCGGTCAACAAGCAATTCTGCTCCTCCTTTTAAAGCTAATCTGTCTATCCGCTAGTTGCGCTCGCTCTCTGTTTAGACACAACTGACGTATATGTGGAATAAGTACCTGATTTAAAAACCGTAATAATACACCGCAGTTACATATAAATATAGGGGATAGATTTTGAAATTGTATTATGTGGGAGGGTAGTCGGGGTAATTGAAACGCAGAACAGCAGGGAGAGAAGTAAGTGAAGTCAAAAGCGTGCGATGCACTGATAAATTTTTTTAGGGACATTTACATCCTTTATAGTTTATCATTTAAATTGTTTATTGTAAAAGTGTTTAGCTAGATTTTTCCTGGCACATAAGAAAATAGACCATATGCCGAAACTATTGCTGAAGATCACAAGCCGGACCCTGACGCCCGCGGCACGTCAAGTGTGACCCCGGCATAAGGGGGTTATGCAGATGTCTGTAAAGCTGTTTTGTGCGGCAGTTTCCGTGAAATTTTATTTAACTTTTTTTTTTTTTTTAAAGGGCCCCTAAAACTGCAAGTTGCTTCCGCTTAAGTTTCTTTTTATTTTTATCTAAATTGTTGTCTCTTGTTTGAACTGTGTCTTGTTAGAACTGGTTTGAGAAAATTAGGTAATAGTCTAGCTGTCAAGTTCTAAGTGGTACATCCTCTTCGTGTTGCTCAGTTCCTCAGTGAGATGGTTCTTTCTCAGCTAACATGTCATGAAAAAACCCCCACTAAAAGGCAACCAGAGAGAAGAGGAAGCCATATTAACCATGAGCTGGTGGTTGATGTTTTTTTTAGCCATGTTTAACACATTGCAACAAGAGGCTGCGTTGAAAGAAATTCCTGGTTAAAGCAAAGGAAACACACACGCACCCAGTAGCCATGTATGACACACAAAGACTGCTATTGTCTGTGTGGAGAAGGCAGTGACAGTGACACTAACCAATGGTTATCAGCCCACTTAAGAATGCTATCGAATAAACCAATGAGGTGGAGCTTCTAGAGAGACTAGTATGCGGTTTGGCTGCTGCTGAGCTCAGAACATGACTTTGGCTGAAAATTTAAACAGTAAGGATAAATATTATCTTACTAAAGAATAGTTCGATAATTAATACACTGCTTTCACTAGCCGTGTTTCTTTGCGCACATGTAATGTGCCTTTTTTGAAGTATCTCATTGGAAATGGTGTATGGAAATAACCAAATCTGATAAAACGTCATCAATTGCAAAAACGTTTTTACGTTCTCTCTAGGTGGTTTTTGCATTTGTCGAAAAAGAGATGATGCATTAAATAGGATAGGAAAGTGACTTTGTCATATATTCTAATGTAGCGAACATTTACCTCACATGACTTGATCAGCTGTTTTTGCTGTCGGTGTCTTGGTAGAATTTTCAAAAAGGCGGAATGCTTTTCTTGGTTTCCACCAGTACAGATGAAATAACTAATTTAAACTTGCCCAATTGAAATTAAATGTTTCTGTCATACATGGGTTAGTTAGCCAAGCCGACTTGTTTTGTCTCAGGTTTGCAACCTGTACTTCTTCCAGTCTGTCTACCAGCAGATTAATGCCATGTCTCGTGAATAATTACTGTCGCAGTTTATTTGCTCAAATGCAGCTGATGGAAAAGTACCTAATTTGAATTTCTATTTATCGACATTTCAAACATTTTCTTGAAATTTGCTTGACAATTCAATGGAAACAAGTTTGCAGGGCATTGTAGTTTAATAGCTTTTGTCAAGTGTGAAGGACCCGAGCGCTTCATGAGAGCCCTAAATTCGGTGTGGGGGTATATACTGTGTTGTGATACCGTACAGACTACACCACTATGTTGTCTCCAGAGATTTAGAGCCTCTTTCTATTATTTCTTTGTTTAGATAGTTCAGTTTTTTTTTTTTAAAGCAACAATCTAAGTATTGACTTATGTAGAAGTTAAGTTGTGTGTCTGTAAGATGTAACTACACTTACGGTGTTTTTTGTATAATTATGGTGGAGAGAAAGAAAAGGCGTTTGTTGTTCACAGTAGATGAGAGTGAAGATGAAAGTGAGTCTAATGTGAGAGAGACTTTTAGTATTTACACCGACAGCCCCATATACAGTCAGAATCAATACAACGGTCATCACTTCCTCCTCGTATGCTTCACTTACTTCCTCTTCTGGTGTACACTGGTCAGCCGAGACATTTTCAGGCCTCAGAGTTGAGAAAGACCCATATTCTACTCCCAAGTGTAAAAATGTTTTCTTTCTTTTTGCCCGTCTGGGTATTGGTAGTTGATACCTTTTTACAGGGACTGTGTGTAACATTTATGGGGGTTTATTGGCAGATATTCAATATAATATTCATAATAATGGTTTATTCAGTGTATAATCACTCGAACCTAAGAATTGTTATTTTTTCCTTAACTTAGAAAAAGCCATTTAGAGAGTTAGTGTTGAGGGGAAAAAAAAATAAAAAATCTCTCTCTCTCTCTCTCTCTCTCTCTCTCTCTCTCTCTCTCTCTCTCTCTCTCTCGCTCTCGCTCTCGCTCTCGCTCTCTCTCTCTCTCTCTCTCTCTCTCTCTCAAATGTATTGGATTACTGAGGAGACCTAAGTGTTAGACATTGCACATTCTGCAGTCCCTGAGCAGAATAATACAGTAGAAGGGTTGATCAGTGTGTTGTCAAAAAAATCCCCTTTAACGCCCTCCTCATGGGTCCCTAACCGGATACTGCTTTGACCTTTCTGTGAGTCTGTTTGATCGTCTTCCTGGGCCGAGCTGCCATTGCATCCTGACCATCGCCGATAGGTCCAGTCGGTCACAGGAAGTGGTGCAGAATGACGCAGCTGCACCGTAGAACAGAAAAGGGACCGGTAGGCTAATAATGTTTTATATATCATTTGGAGATGGTTGTATATCTCTCATGGTCTAATTGGTCATGCATTTGATCTTTTTAATTTATCTGATCGTGAAATGAATTGGCTTTGTTTTAAAAACAATTATTCTTCACTAGAGCCGAGTGGTGAGAACATTTTCACCTTCTGATATTTCGTTCTTTGGATGTTTTGACAAAAAATGTGATGTTAAAACTTAATAGAAACAAATTCTCTTGAAAGATTGTCTCGATGCAGAAAAGTAAATAATTGGACATTTTAAACCTGCCTGTGACAATTATGTAAGACTGTCCGACCGGCACCCACTAGCTTAAAAGGTCGTGCATCTATAGAAGCACGACACGAGAATAGAAAAATGCATTCCAGAAATGCTTTAGTGATATTATGACAATAGTCTGTAGGAACAACTTCCTCGACTCACTCTGCCTTCCATGCAGCTGAACTACGGTTTAGGCTTCAGTGGCAGGTAACAAGAAGAGCCTTTCACTCAACAATATGTTGGATCCATTTATTTTTCCTCATTATGACAACATTCAGTTGTTTTCTAAACGTTTAGTAAGTTACTGCTGTTTAAAAATACACATACATCCAAAAGTTAAGAGATTTTAGTTAAAAGATGAAGGCTGGGTGTGTGTTTTACGCCCTAAATCCGAAGAACTCATAATACGTCTACACTTTGCAAGGTTTACAGCTTTAGGGGGGTAAATGACATGCCGTCGTGTAGATAAGATCAATAACATATGTACGTTTAGTGTGTTTAATAAAAGAACAAGGTTCTTTAGGAAAGGGAACCTTAAATTACTTCTGTCGTGATCTGGCGCTATAGAGAAAAATACAGGGGAGGCGCCCCCCTAATATAATGGCAGGGGAAAAGCTGGGCCTTTCTTTCAGTGGGTCCGAACAGGTGCTTGGCACTGTTCTAATGCCACCACACAGTTATGGCTGCCGTTGCTACTTGTTACAGCACCTGGCTGTCTGTACATTTGTGTTTTGGATATAATTCAAAAAGTTTATTCTTCTTGGGTCACATCTTACTAATGCTATCAATCCTAGATGAAAAGATCAGAGCTTGAAAGTCATTCTCCAGCTGTTTACAGTAAAGTGCTCCGGTTTCATCCGGGATTTATGTCATCAAGCTTTTGTGGACGGAGAAAAGCATGGCATTGTATGGTACAGTACCTCTGGTATTTGCAAATGTCATTTACACCATTCCTATTTTTGTTTGATCAAAAGAGCGTTGTCTTAATATATGACTTCCTAGAGGAACATGACGCCCATTTGAAACAAAGGTCTGTCTCTCTGAGCACATCTCTCGACTTTGACTATTAAAACCCACGTTATCACTTTGGCTTTGCTGCTGTAGGAAAGGTCTTTGTTTAAAGTATTGGATAGAACCATAAGGAAATCCAGCGGTGCATGACAATGATGTCAACCCAAATGGATTACAGAGGTAGTTTGCATGGCTATTATTATTCATTCCTGTTTTATCAGTAACTGCTGGGCTTTGTGTAGTTTCATGATGTAGCTACTCCCACTCAAACAGAAAAATGCAGTCAAGTCATTTATCTGTTTATTTGTGCACTTTACCAGTAATATAATTAGTAAGACCTGAAATCTTTGACCTTATTTAGCACAGGTTGACTTGAGCAAGGCAACTACTAGATTTAGCTGCATTTTCTCATACACAAGGAGATTTACTGTAATGTGACCAAGCGTTTTACTTTTAGCCGTTAACCTAGCAGCCAAACAGCCTTCAGTGCTAGCAATGGGAAAACGCCTTTCACTCTTCAGAGGTTGCGGATGTTTCGGTTTCAATTACGTTTGCTTAGCCTTGGGGCTCTATGTGCAGATATACGCACACGCGCATATAAATAGCAGAGCATCATGGTTATTTATGTCACTGTGGTATCAGTGAGCAGCCGACTCATGTAGTTCTCACACTATTAGATTATGGTGATTAGCATGATGCAATCCACTAGTTTCTCTGTCCCTGAGGGTACAACAAGTACTTGCTGTTTATGCATACAGAGATAAAAGAGCACAGATATGCACCAAAATATTACCAGTCAACTGTGTAGAGAGGACTAAGTTTACAAAAGTGCTGCTTTCTGTTGTTTTACATATTTTACAATAATCTGAGCTAATCTAATTTACTAGCGGGGTCAGAGTTTGTAAAAACAGATTAGAATTAAAGGGTTGGTGATAATCAAACTGACGGCAATCAATAAATCAAATGCTCTTAAGAAGATAATATGGTAACTGTAGCTGTCCCAGGACCATCCAATCATTTAATTTGGCCCAATTGTAATGATTTGACAGGCTTCCTTCCTGTCTGCCTGCCTGCGTGTTTCCTGCCTGTTCACTCATTGCTCGTCACCAGAGTCTTCCACAAGATACTAGTTTAACAGCTGTGAGTACAAACAATATCCATGGTCGTCGTTTACATTCATTATGGTAATGTTGGAGTGGCTTTGTAGTGAAGCCAGATGGACCGGCAGTAATGCAAACTTGGCGACTGTCTTGCTAGATTTAGCATCTTTTGGAGCTAGTCCTGCTCTCTACCTAATTGGAAAAGAGTAAGATTATGATTTAGGGTTTTTATTCAAGAGTTTTTGCGTGTGTGCATGCTGGCATGGCTCTTTCTTGATGGCGATTTGAACTAAGAGTTACATTTATAAAGTGATGACGAGCAAAATGGTAAACCATCATTTCAAATGCATAATTCACGCTTTCCTAATACAGCAATTGCATTTATTTGTATTTTTTATTCCTGTGTATATTTTATGTATAAGAATTTACCACATTATTAAAGTCAATGTCCAAAATAATATTAACCTTGGCCCAACAAAGCGGGTGCTTCATTTCCATATGTGTAAACTGATGCAGGCAACTGTATTTTAATTCTACATGCTCCATAACGGATCATCAAGAGTGTGCCCAAATGTGATCTGACAAACACTGAAAAGGGCACGATCTTGGGAGTCAGGAGGATGGGTTTGAGCATCGTCAAGTACGGTTGTTGATGCCTTTTTTAAAGTTGTTTGACTGTTATGTTAAACGGAGCGAGAGGCTTGGAAATGAATCGGCCTTGTGGTTAAATACTGGTATGTGTGATGGCTGGCACAGTGTGAATGCTTTGCATATGACCGGACTAGCATAATGAAAACTGTGTAGACGTGTTGGAAGTCGCATCATGTTACCTGCACTATATGCCTTTTCACATGCACCTCTTGGTCTAATCAGAGTACTTTGACTGTTTTACCATTCCTATCTGCAATATTTAAAACCGATCCACTGACTAGTGTGTTTTTGAAGACATCACATAGAGAGAGTCATAAACAGAGTTGTGCAGACTTGTTTTGTAATTTATTAGTAACAATTAATAGTGTGATTTAGATTACATTAACATGGATTATAAAGGACTACAGTTATCCACGGCTCTGTGTGTTGCTGGTCTGTAAGTGTAGATGTCTTGGTTGTCAAGGTACTTAATACTGATTTGGCTTAGTTCATCTTACAAATGGTTGAAAATAACTCTTGGTAGCTTTGGTACAGGGCTCAGTTTGTGTTTGATCTACATTTCCCTTTTAGCCTCGAGCAGAAAAGATAATACAGCTGCATGATGATATGACAGCTACTTGTGACTCTGCCAATCCAGACAGGCTCTCATTCTGTAAGGTTGACCCTTGCGTGCTGGGCTGCGGTGTGTTAGCACTGTGCGGGGCTGGCTAGCTGCGCTACTTTATCAGAGCCAGCAGGAAACAGGAAGGGAGCAGCCAGCTGCAAGGTCAGAGGTCAATCTATAGCATGAGGGGGATGGTAGACAAAAAAGAAGTGTTCAGGAAAAAAGGGTTTGGCCTGTTGTCAGGGTTGTGGTTAAGAATGAGTGAGACTGGAAAAATAAAACACTATAGACGTCTGACAATCTGAATCCGGAGTAGGTCGGAGAACCATTCTCTGTATGGCCGCAGCCCACTGACTCTGATTTGTCCCTGTCCGTGCAACAGAGGCATAAAGAGCAGCAACAGTTGTAGAAGCGCTGGCTACTGCCCAACACACACACACACACACACACACACACACACACACACACACACACACACACACACACACACACACACACACACACACACACACACTAACTAACTACACAGAGCTGGTATTGTAGGATGGAGAGGGACACAGACTGAGAGAGACGGAGAGATGCTAAAACAGATATCAGCTTGTCCTGCTACATAGAAGATTAGATTCCAACCTGTATCTTACTTGGAATTTCAAATTAATATTCAGCCAGCCTTCTGGAAAGCTCTTTCTATCATTCAGACAACAAAACACAACAAAGTCCCTCATTCACTGTGCAAATCTTGTGCCAGAGACAGCTGTGCCACCCTGTGAGCTTAATGGCAGTCAGACCAAGTGTTCACTTTCAGATTAATTCTCTCTAAGTGTTACAGCAAACATCCATATATAACGTATGGGAGACTCAGGAAACTAAGTCTATATGTGTATAAGTTATGTGTAGAGAGCCTAGACCGGTGGATATCAGATTGTTTGGAAGAATTTCTCAAAAGATAGTGGCTTGAGGCTTGTGACCCATGGGCATTGTTTTAACATGTTCTGAAGTGCACGCATCCTGTGCTTTTGCTGGTATGGTAGCTTTACAGCTCCTTGTGCATGTATCAAACTCCACAAGTGTTTTTTTATTTTTTTATTCATATTTTATTTTTTGCTTAAAAAAAAAAAAAAAAGATAAAAATCAGCTTCTTATTATGAGTGATGTATGGTGTCCAACGTGACATACAATTTCCTGTCAGACATTTTCAGCAATCATTCACTGCTTCCCACTTTTCAATTGTGGTGATTTGCTGCTTTTTTTTTAACATAATTATAAACTAAATTGTTCTTAAAACAATTAATTGATAATATAATCTGAAGATTATTCAATAACTCAAATAATTGTTAGTTGCAGTCATAATTGCAGTTTTTGTTATTTGTTTAGAAAACCTCACACACACAAAAAGACTGACCTCAAAACGTTAAAGAAATGTAAAATTCAACCACGGTTTTGCTTTTTCAGATCACACAATTTCAGTTCATCTTGTGACCCCAAGTGAGACTCTTCAAACATATCATTGGCATATGTGTAGTTGAATTAGAAATATAATTTAATGTTGGGTTTGAACTCCACGAATGTTTCAAGTTCAGAGACTAGGGGAGTTGTCTGGTTGATTCGTACCCGGCAGAATAACCTAAATGTGGAAATGAAAGCTTTCAATGAGATGTCAATTACATGTATACAATTGAAAGAGAGGATACCTGTCTTCATATGATTACCCTCTAGATAAAAGTAGAGCAGGAGAATAGATGAGACTGCAGCTTTAAGGCTCAATAGGCCAGTAGGGCTCGGAAGCAGAAGAAACAAAGGAAGACCTCCTGCTGAGATGATAACTGCTGAAGGAAAACACACAGACATGCAGTGTCACAAATGATCTGTGGAGACTCTAAAAAGGGAAGACGTTCACAACTAGCTGCACAAGCGACCTCAGGGAAAGAGCCAAGAGTAGCTGAAAGTCTTGTTTTCCACACTGCATCACTGACGAGGGTCCGATGTAAATTATTACCCTATCAAGCACTGGTCTATTTTGGCAGGTCAACGTAGACTAATCTTATTCATCCATCTGCAGTCACTGTCGTCCTTGCTCATTCACTTTTTCCAGTCCCTCCTCGCTCCACTCATCGGGAGCAAAGTGCAGTGTAGGGCAGCTGCAGTGTAGCCACGCTTTCATTGCTGTCTCTCTTGTGCATGTCAATTCACCCGGCCCGACAGCCAAGCACAATCTCCCTCTGTGCTGCCTCATAAATCATGTCCTTCTCGGCATAACACTTCTAATGCTGTGATGGGGTGCAGGGGTATGGTGACATTGTGCAGCTTCATTATTTCATTTCCCTAGGCTCTTTTTTGTTGTTGTTGTTGTCCCCTCCCTTCTCACAGGCGATCCTCAATAATACTGGTGTTCCTTATTCGTTCATCTTTCCTTTTTCCTCTCCTCTGAGCTTGTCGACCAGCCTTTTGCAACTAGACTCAGTGCTGTATACTAGGATGTCCTGGCCGCTACCTCTCAAGTCACTCTGTGATTGTATGTATCTATGAACGCCGCTGTGTTGTCTCCCTGGACCTGTTACTATTTCTCTAATGCGTAAGCAGCTAAGGGCAGTTCTCAGTGGGAGAAAACACCAAGCAGAAACCTGGCCTTGAGTAAAATGTCTATATTTTGTAATACATCCATCTTATTGCATATTTTAGAAACTATAATTTCATTCTTATGTAAGGCTAAGCATTCACATGGTCTCTCATGCGTGTCGGAACCAAATTGAAGAGACACTGAGTTTGCCTTGTGTAAAAACAAATAAAAAACAAATTGGTGTCATGTCAAGCTTGTCATGCATTTCTCTTTCCTTGGAACTAGTATAACAAGTATGAAACCAAACCACTTGCCCACAAAATGGCTCAGCTAATACCATCTAAAAGATCTACATCTACAACCACCACACATCAATTTACCCAACAGAGGCAGCCGATCTACATGACATTTTCTCAACTTTCTTTGTTTTGTACTCTTAAGTTAAATAATTGTTTATTTTATTTTATTGGTGATGGCCAATGGTTCAAAGAAGCTAGTTGACAGCAAAGTGGATTTTCTCACACACACACGCACACACACACACACACACACACACACACACACACACACACACACACACACACACACACACTCTATTGGGAGCTTTGGGAAGATGTTTAACAGAGCATGACTAAAGTGATATATCTCAGAGATGTCATTCACACTGACAGTGTTTCAAAACTAAATCCCTACTAAAGGAAATGAAGAAACGTGTTTAAAAAAAATGAATGAGAGAAGAGGAATATTATTTAAAATATGCCTGTTTTAGAAAGTAGATTTTTGTCTGGCTTTTTTATTTTTTTATTCTTCAGTATTTCATTTGCAAGCTAAAAAGTAGATTCTTCCTCATCATGTAATTTACCGATGTTAGAGCTCAGTATGTTGTCATTTCCCCCTGTATTGGCAAGCTTAATGGCCTCTGCTTCTAATGCCAACAATAACAATCAATTAATTCATCATCAGTTTGGTGCAAATAACATATATTAAACTATGTTGTTCATGTCCCTAGCCTCCTCCAGGATTCACTTGTTCTTTTCTTTTTACGGAGTAAGACCTGTTCACCCTCACTACACGTTTTGGTTTGATCAGTTGTCAGCTCTGCTATTATTGATCTTCATTAACTGCCTTGTGCTTGAACATGCCACGACTAGCACAGAAGTCCATCAACAAAGCACCACTTGGGTTCAGATTATGCAGGCAGAAGCTACCAATCACCCCTCTCCAGGTTTCTCCGTTGTTACCCATGTGAGTGTAAAGTCCCCCAGTAGAACTTGAGTACCCAATCAGTAATACACAAAGTATATGCTGGGCCATCTGATTAATATCAACACACGTAATACTAATAACATACTAATGTTGCTCTGCATTTCTCTCTTAAAGCTGTTGTGTTCGCTGATGACGGCAACCACGATGCAATGCTAAAAACGTGAAGTCTCATACTCTACTTTTGATTTCCACAGGCGGAACCTCACCAAGCTGTCGTTGATCTTCAGCCACATGCTGGCCGAGCTGAAGGCCATCTTCCCCAATGGTCTGTTTCAGGGCGACAACTTCCGCATCACCAAGGCAGACGCTGCAGAGTTCTGGCGGCGCGCCTTCGGGGACAAGTGAGCCCAATTCTATATTCCTTTTTACACATTGAATATTGTTTTACCACATTGTTTCCAAAAATTGTATTCTGGAAGCCCACGGGGTCCCTTACAGGTTGTTCCCAAGAAAAATAGTTTAATGACAAGTTGCTACGCTAAGAGAATACAAATGAGGGACATCTGAGAGCAATAGTTTCAGTCTCCTTGCTCTTCTCTTACAGTAGTCACAGACAATAAGTATCTTCTCTGCAACACTGTTTGGTTACTGAATACAGAGCTCTGTTGTGAGGGACTTTTTTTTTTGACATTTTAATGGGGGAACCCATGGCTTGTATCGCACACATTAATTCCCAAGTACACACAGTGTGTTATCAGATTTGTTCTATGAGTGCTTTTATACAAAAATAACTGCGAATAACTAACTATAACCATGTGGAACTACAAACACATTTTAATAGCTGGGCTTTCCCAATACTACTTAATGATACATTCATTTCCCCATTCATTAGATAGGTGTGTGGCTTGCAGTGGTGTATAGTAACGAAGTAGAAATACTTTGTTACTGTACTTAAGTAGTTTTTTGGGATATCTGTACTCTACTTTACTATTTATATTTCTGTTTACTTTTACTTCACTACATTTTGCAAAGAAAACTGGTACTTTTACTCCGATACATTTCCCCTGAAACCTTCGTTACTCGCTACAAAATCAAATCTATCTTTAGAAGAAAAAAAACACAGAACACAGACTCCACCAAGCAGGTTTTGCGAATCACAATATTATGCATTAGCCCTCTACATCCTCTCGTCCAGCACTCCCAAACCTTTATGCGCCACAGACCGGTTACGTGAAGACAATATTTTCACGGACCGGGTCCGACCTCGGAGAGACGGGAGACAACGACACCTGACGTGTGTGTTCGTTATGTCCAGTCTACTGACTCTACTGCTAACTAAACCTTTAGTCCAGTCTACTGCTTAACTTATAACCCGCTGCACAAAGACAGGATGTGGAAATGGAAGCAGGTTCTCCTGCTTTTTTGGCGATCTCAGGATACTTTGCCTTGGTTTTAATCCAGAACACCGGCAAAGTTAAACAGACTTTTTTAAGTTTCAGAGTAACGGAACCTCTTGACATGTGTCAAGAGGTTCCGTCTGAGGTTACCACAGACTGATGTATGCGGTCTTTTTTCACAATAAAACATCGTTCCGGCCTTTATTTTTATTTTTTTATTTTTCATTCATTCTTTCTGTGCGGCCCGGTACCAAGGGACCCACAGCCCGGTACCGGGTGGAATCAGCATACTTATAACCACACTGTTACAACTCCTTAGTGTCATATTGCTTTTTGGAAAATTATGATGATAAGTTCATAGTAGATGCAAGAGTATACTTAGGTACAATATATTATGTTGAACATAATATATATGGATGGATCACAGCCAACCCAGTTATTTTCAACACAACTCCTTGTCCTTGGTCACGGTGGCCACAGCACTTAAAAGAATAAACTTCATAATTCTCAAAATTCTGACCCTTTGCTTTTTTATTAAAAGCATGTACTTCTACTTTTACTTTCAATAGTTAAGTACATTTTATATCAGAAAAATACTTTTGATACTTAAGTACAGAAAATATCAGATACTTTAAGACTTTTACTCAAGTAGTATTTTAATAGGTGACTTTTACTTTTACTGGAGTAATTTTCCAGTAAGGTATCTTTACTTTTACTCAAGTACGGCTTTTGGGTACTTTATACACCACTGGTGGCTTGTATATCTTACATTTTCATCAGGATCTGACAAACAACATGGGACCATTTGGGAAAGAAAGGTACTTTGTTTGGTAAATGTTGGCCTCAGGGTATTACAATTCTTCTGCGTGGGAGGCTGCAGCTTGGAGGTAGAGCGGGCAATCGGCGGTTCAATCTGTGCTTGGGCATGACACTGACACTATAAAGGTGGCTCCCTGCATGGTAGCCCCTGCCATTAGTGAATGAATGTCTGTGAGTGGGTGAATGATGGCATGTCGTGTACAGTGCTTTGAGCGGTCGGAAAACTAGAAAGGGGGCTTTATTCACATGCTAGTCAATTTACTATTTACCATCAGTTCGCATATCTGGTAGCTGTCTCTTTTAAATGATTAGGTTAGCACTCATGACCAATGACCCTCAAAGCTCTATTTGGTTGTACTGAAATGGCGCTTACACAATATAGCATTTCCTGTTTTCTCTTGAATCTTATATTATAATCAATGTCACTGGGCCTTCATGTGTAGGGTATGCCGCAAGGTAGCATGCAGGTCGTCTATATTCAACACTTGTTACTTATGATGTTTGATTTTAGTTTTTGCAAGGGGATGTTGTCATGCATTTTGTTTTGTGTCTTACAGGACTATTGTGCCTTGGAAGATATTCCGTCAGTCCCTCCATGAGTTTCATCCCATCAGCTCAGGACTGGAGGCGATGGCCCTCAAGTCCACCATAGACCTCACCTGCAACGACTATATCTCTGTCTTTGAGTTTGACATCTTCACCAGGCTATTCCAGGTAATAACACAAACACACACACTCCGGCTCCAAAAGGTTTGGGGAAAAAAATAGAAAGGCATCACCTCCAGAGCTTATCCATAGTATGTAGTGCAAGCAGTGTGTTAATTACAATGTTTATACAAAATATCATATGAAAACCATTGATGTTTTATACCATCTCATCTGTAAGCCTTACTCCCTGTGTTTTAATTTACATTGTTTAAATCCTCTTGCATCATATCTCACCTGCAATAGTATATGTTGCTTATATCGTCATTAACCCCTTCCCCTGTTGTGTGCAGATCACCGACAGGCTTAATGAACTCTAAAGAGATTACAGACGTGTCCTGTGACACTCGCTCACACAGAAGAAGTGCTCCTCTGAATGTCCTCAAATGCAGAATAGGAAGTGATGTCCTTGATATGCAGTAGAGTACTCGTAAACCCTTCAAATGTCCCATGCAGTATCTTTAGGCTGAATTATGTTCACACTCATACACCAATAAACAGTATTGTGCAAAGTGTAGTTGCCTCTTCAGTCAAATGCAAACGGAGCAGGTGAATTGGTGTCCAAATAAGGTGCAAGTGAAAAATGTACCAAAGAAAAAGGACAATTACGAGATGCTACAATATTACCTAACAATATAAAATGAAGTCCGTAAACTGCACATTTATTTACTAACCTCGCCAGTCTTCGATCATATAACTCTAAAGGGTACAAGAAAGATGCAATATAATACATCTAACATCCAACTTGTGACTTCCTGTGTGCAAAAAGTATAAATATACAAACTCAGATTTTCATTTAAGCAAATATGGTGATGCTACGTGAGAAACGGCAAAGCCCCTATTTGTGATTTAGCCGAATAAACATAGTTTTTACATAAGTGAGTTGTGCAGATTGAACCGTGCATGTTCTTCTGCAGCTCCTTTTTTTTGGTGCCGTATGTGTTAATTCTACTTACTTTCACACTCAAGACGGACTGGTGAGCAATTGCGCAACCACCTACTTACTATCATATCATATCAGCTATGAAGTAGCTGAAGTTTTTTTGCTGATGTCTTCACCCCTTGTTGTTAGGGTGGCTTGACTTAATTTTTAAAAGAAAGAAATGTAAAGTTGACTTTTGGCTGCTTTATATACAGCGTGGGAAGCCGTCTGCTTTTGTCCATCTAATCTTCCTCCTTCTGTGGCTCCAGATGGTATTGAATGAGTTGCGTGTAATTCTGCTTTAAGAACCTTTTTTTACTCTGCTTGACCCAGGTTGAAATCATTGTAAATCCCACTGAAGTTCAGTAAATTGTTGTTTTCAGCCTCGTCCCTGATGCAATATATTTCTCCATTACTCTGCTCATGCTATGATTGCTGTGTCCAATCTCTCGCACATCTGATGAGTCACTCTTTCTGTTTGTATGTGCAGCCTTGGTCGTCCCTGCTGCGGAACTGGAACAGCTTGGCAGTTACTCACCCGGGGTACATGGCCTTCCTCACCTACGATGAGGTCAAAGCACGGCTACAGAAGTTCATCCACAAGCCTGGCAGGTGAGACCTCCAGAGAAAGGAACATGGTTGCATGCACACACCTTGAAATGCAGTCTGAAGAAAGATGCGGTGTCTTTTGGTGCTCCAGAACAACCTAGCATCAAGGGCCTGATTGTACACTGAAAGCTGACGTCATTATTTAGACTTGCCTTGTGTAGGGCCACGTTGGCATCCGAGCACTTATTGCTTCATGTGATAATTTTGAAACTGTAAATGACAGACTACTGTCACTCGGGATCAGTTTGTAGAATGCGACTTCTTTTTTTCTTGTGCCGTATATCCAAAGTCACTCGCTGATGAGGACATTTTAAAACATGAATATTTGATGTCTATGATAAAATAGTGTGACGCTCCTTCTCTGGTCTTCCTCAGTCACATAGCAGTGGTCTCCAGCGTGCACTGAATGCTGCAGACGGTGTTCTAACAAAGACAGGCTTCTTTGGACCGGTCATTCAATACCCCTGGTTTTTAATTAAGTAATTTCCATATACACAATTCTTAACTTGTACATTGAAACAAGGAGGCAGCCAATGTGTATTACTGGGAAGAGTGGCTGCGTCTTTCGAGACTGATGCTGCCACTGTTACTATTTCACTTTTTAATATGTTCAAGCACAGCTGTTCGTGTCCATGACCAGTTGCGGCAAGCACGGTCACCCTCGCCACATGTGTTGAACGCATTTCCTCCCTCATAAAACATTTGTAATGGAGATTTAAAAATGATGTCAAATCCAGCAGCCATGTTTACTTGCTAGCAGTTTTGATGGGGAATGTTTGCATATATGAACATGTTACTGCTTCCTGTTGATCAGTGGAATAGTATGAGCAGTGGTGATTTTTAATGTGTATGATGTTTTGGCCTGACATGCATCTTGTCTTCGGTTCATTGATAACTCTGACAATGTTTTACTTTTTAAACATCTACCCCATTAATGTTTCTCAAATATCAATGCATTAAAGAATGGTTATCAATTATTTGTACATCAGTTATGTCTAATGCATTTCATGTCATTTACTTTTGTTTTCTTATGTTTGAATAGGATACATTTTCTTTGAAACTTTTCACGTGAACTGTGCATTTTGTTTTTGATAATGCACATTATAATGTTTTGTTCTATTGCCAAAGGGATGTTCACATGCATAATTCAGCCTATATATTTGCATATGGATTTCATAAATGGGTATATGCATACTTGAAGAACATGTTTCATAGTGTGCACCATTTGTGAGACACCCTTCTCTATTTGATCATCTTTTTCAGTGTAACAAAGTCCAGCATGTCTTATTTGTCATGTGTCTCTCCTCAGTTACATCTTCCGTCTGAGCTGCACACGGCTGGGCCAGTGGGCCATTGGCTACGTGACAGCAGATGGAAACATACTCCAGACTATTCCCCACAATAAACCTCTCTTCCAGGCTCTCATAGATGGCTTCAGGGAAGGATTGTAAGTGCACTGGCTTTTTTTAATGGCATTTTCTTGGGGATTTTCATCTACTCTGTGTCCCTGTAGCTGGGTAATGTTCTTCATTTGACAGTTTGATTAAATGATCCATGAGTCGAGCTTCCTGTCATATGCAGGGCTTTTCTTTCTGCCATTTGCCCCCCCCCCCCCCCCCCCCCCCCCCCCCTCCCCTCTCTTCTTCTCTGTCTGCAAAGCATGCATCTCTGTATAGGTTACATTCAGTGTAATCCTATTAACTAGTTATGATGAGAACTTTTCTCTTTACTTCCAGCTATTTATTCCCCGATGGCCGGGCCCAAAATCCAGATCTGACAGGACTGTGTGAGCCTTCGCCTCAAGACCACATCAAAGTCACACAGGTCAGAGCAGGATGCTTCTCAGACTGAATCCTCACTCTTTAATATTTTGTATATTCTTGCTATTCTTATGTATTTTAAAAGAAATCTCAAATGACCTTTTTTTAGTGGACACACAGCTAAGTAAATAAAGTTCTCAGTTGAAGAAAAATGTATGCAACAGTCCACTAGTGCATTACCAAAAGGAAGCAGAAGTAGAAGATGTGATATTTAAAAAAAACAGACGGGAACTGAGTTTGTCAAAGGTTAAGTAACTGATTAACCAAAACATTTGAACAAATAGTATTTTTTCTCTGACATTTATGTTTAATGAGTAAAATAAACTGGATAAGAATATGTTTTCCCCTGTGATAAATATGCAGCTTCAGCTAATGTAAATGCAGTGAAGGTGAAAGAAGCGTATGATTCACGCAGAACATTATGATATATAGGTGTATTTAAATACCAATATTTAAAACTGAATATTTTTCCTTTAGTGTTGAGTCATCTTCTTTAAAGTTCACTTCACTTAAACAGTGTTGTGTTCCCCGCAAACACTGTGTTGAACAAGGAATGAGCACAGTGCCCTTTTAGAATATGATAGTTTTGTAGTTGTCAGTGCGAGCTTCCTCTATTGTTAAGCAGTACAGGAAACCCCATCTGTCATATCTATCAATATTTCATACTCTCATTGAAGGACACATGTTAAATGTACCATATACATAACTGAATTATAAAATCGTGTCCAGACCAGTCTCTTGTTTTTGGCTGGCATACCTATCTTCTCAGGGTTTTGCGAAAGTGAACAGACTCATTTTGCTTGAGCACAGGACTGAAACTAAAAATACGCCTCCGCGTTTTAACTTGGATTCTGATCCTTCTGGGCTCTTTCAAAAGGATCTCAGATGGTGTTTGTACCGTATGATGTTACTGCGTTTGGGTAGTGAAAGCTCATCGTTGTCAATTTTTTTTTTTCCCGCCTCAGGAGCAATATGAGCTGTACTGTGAGATGGGCTCCACTTTCCAGCTGTGTAAGATCTGTGCCGAGAACGACAAGGATGTGAAGATTGAGCCCTGTGGTCATCTTATGTGCACCTCCTGTCTCACTGCCTGGCAGGTAAGAGTGTGGGTGGATGCAATAGCTTTGTGTGGGTTGATTGTTCCAAGTTAAATCATATAACTCATACCTGTTGAGAGGAGAACTCACTGCTGAAGTGTTCTTCTCCGAGACGTATAAAAGCACATAACCTTCTTTCATCTCGGTGTGCTATTACATCTGCCTCTCTGCCTGTTACAGGAGTCGGAGGGTCAGGGAACGGGATGCCCCTTCTGTCGCTGTGAGATAAAGGGGACAGAGCCCATTGTTGTGGATCCCTTTGACCCCAAAGACGACAAGCTTGGGGGCTCGTGCAGGGGCATGTTTGGGGCAGAGGGTTCTCCATCACCCAGCTATGACGATGATGATGACGACAGACTTGAAGATCCCCACCTCATGATGAGCAATCTAGCCTGCACAAAGGTAACATTGTGGAAATACCGTGACGCAATTGAGAGAAAAGCTCTGACAGTTTGTCTAAAGTTTCCAGTCATGATACTGACACTTTTTTTCCATTGATACAACACGGAGGCCCGTAGCTTCGTTGGTTTGACGCCCTGTGGCCGTCTCATTGGTTCCTCCTGTCCTCTCCGCTTCTCGTCTCTTCTCGTACCTGACCATCTCTGTACAGATGAAACACTCCTTGCTTTGCCCTTTTCAAAGCTCACGGCTCATATCTCAAGTCTTTCATCTCCATCTTTCATGGTGCCAAGGTAGCAGCTTTTTTTGTGCCTCGGTATTTGATAGACGGAGCATTCTCCTATCCTCCGTTTCTTATGCGCCTCTGAGAAACTCTTGAGTGCATTAGTCTGCTTATAGAGTAGGTGAATATCTGAGATCACACACACTTTGATGTGGTCCCTGAAAGTTGTTTGGCTTTCATTGCTGACCTGGCCTATTTCTTTCAATGTACACTATGAAGTACTTGGTTGTACTTCACAAATAATTTGTGTAGATTTATGTTTGAGTCTTTATCTTTTTCCTCCCGTTCAGTCAAAATTGAAAGGTATGGGTATTATATTGCAAAGGCCATTCGTTCTCGACAATGCAAACAGTGTTGCACAGTTTTACCACAAAGAAGTTTGTTAAACCGTGGGAAAGTCTGGACCCTGAAAACATTTGAATGACAGAAATCATGACATCCAGCTGATTAACTAAACTGAGCCAGTTCTTCTCAACACATATTTAAATTAGGGGTTTTAAAATACACAAATTTGCTTATTTATAAATTTATCTAGCAAAATAACCATGAAACCAAAAAGCAAATACCATGAGAATGACTGACTTAATTTAATTAAATTTTTTAGGGGGTTTTCCTCCATAACAATTTCAGCCTTTTCATGCAGATAATGATTTTAGACGTGACCATTTGATGAAAAGTCAGATGGGAATTGTTGTGCAGAGTATTGCTTAAATCTTTTCTGCTGTGCCTACTTACGATCTAAAAAAAAGTTAGCTTGACCGTGTTTGTGGATCTCTGAATGTGCCATTAGACAAATCCTGATTCTGGTGTTTTGTTTCCTGTTGGTCCAGGTGGAGCGCCCCCCGTCCCCCATGTCCATGGCTCCTCAGTCCTCTCTTCCCCCTGTGCCGCCCAGACTAGACCTGCTACCACACAGACCTCCAAACCCCCCTGGTGCCTGCAGCCCCGTGGTCACCAGTAAGGTACCTGAACATTCAACTTACATATTTCACAATCACACAGTATCTTCAATATGTGTTTTAATTGGCCAGTTTGTGTCTGGAGCGGTGTGCCATAGCCTACAGATCAACAGGAAATGGTGCTGTCACAAAATAAACCGTTATTCATGTTTTTGCGTCTCTGGAATTTACACATAATTTTAATGCCGTCATTTCTGTCTCCCCCTAAAATCAGTTTGCTTTGTTGATTTTAGTACCTTCTGCCAAACTACTCAAACATTCTGCTTTGCAGCTGGTTCGTAGGTTGACTTATTTGATGAATCCAAAAAATGACAGCAGAGAGCAAATCCAGATTTTAAATTTGAAAATAATACCAGGAACCTAGCTCTGTTATTAAAAGTGTGCTCATATTACCCCCTTGACTTCTGTAAGGTGTGAACATGGACAGTTATAATCAGTGTATTTTATATTCAGCATATAAATGTTGGTGTTTTGTTCATCTAAGTTATTATATAATGATGATGAATGCATTCACAGTGGTCTTGTTGCTGAATGGATTATTTCCAGTCTAGAGAATAGCAGCACTGCGTTTTTTTTTTTTTTACATCAATATTGAATGAAGTCTAAATGAGTTCTCTCCATCTCTGTTTCTCCCCTGTAGGCAGCATCTCACCACAAAGACAAGCCTCTTCCCCTCCCCCCAGCGCTGCGCGATCTCCCCCCTCCTCCTCCTCCAGATCGCCCCCACACAGCCGGGGCGGCCCCCGATGGACGGCTGCAGAGGCGGCCCTTACCCTGCACTCCTGGGGACCCCCCTCGAGATAAGCTCCCAAACCGGCCCCTGGCTGACTGGAACTCCCGTCCTGTTCCCAAGGCGCCCACCTCTTCTTCCTCGTCCTCTTCCTCCTCGTCCTCCTCCTCAGCATCCTCATCCACCCAAGTCTCCAGTCTGGGAGTGGACATTCGAGCAGGTGTCAGGGAACTCTCCAACCGGCACTCCCTCCCCTTGGCGCTGCCTTCTGCTCTGGACACGCGGTCAGACTCGTACAAGAACAACAGCTCCCTCAGTCTGGATCACCAGCTGGTCAGTGAAACCACAAAAACACCACAACTACCATTTGGTTTGATGTGTATTCATTGTCTACAATTATGAACACAACATTTTAGTAGTAAAGTTTGAGAACTGTAATAAATGTGGCTCCACCTTCTAACAATCCAGTATACTGTTCCGTGTATGTGGGTGGGTTTTTAGCTCTCTACACAGCCACAGTTTGGGAACTTTCTTAATTGCAATTAAAGGTGTATTCACTGCCACTATTAATATTTGTAAAACCCATTATTAAGTTCCTAAGATTTCAGCTTCTTCTTCCTTAACAGAATTTTGCGGCAGTCGCTGGTCAAGATTATGACAACCCCACAGTCAAGCCCTCCGCCTCAGCCAACGCCATCTATTCTCTGGCAAGCAGGTATGTTGTACTGGCACTATAATGACTTCAGAGGAGTGGAGCTTTGAATGACTGATCTGCAAGTAGGCCAACATTATTTAAAAGGCCACTCAATACGTACGTCAGGAAGCTTGTTTCCACTCAAAACATTTAGCTATTTTGTGTTTATGTTTCATGAATCCATATTTACAGTTCTAGTTTTTTTTGTTTTGCTCCCAGAACTTCTCCAGCCCAGAGGTCAGTGACAGGAGAGGAGGCCCGTGACAGTGAGGAGGAGTCGGAGTACATGATCCCCTCCTCTCGCCCCGTCCTGCCCCCCATCACCGCACTATCTGGAGGGGAGACTCCACCAGTCCAGAGACCTCCACAGTCTGCATCAGCACTGCAGACACAGAGCCAAGCTACTGCAGTCAACTCAAGGTATTCAAAACACTCAATGAATCCAGCCGCACATCTACATTACTTTGGGGACTGTAATACTGCATCTGTTATGGTTGTTTTGGTATTACAGTTGTTTGTTGTTCTAGGCTGACGCTGGCTGAACTAGAGGATGGACCTCAAATGTATGAAGCCATGTACCACGGCCAGGCCAGGTCACAACAAGCCAGAGATTCAGGTATTTTGATTAATCAATCTTTGGTTGACGTGTACGGGGACAGCTTAGATGAGCAGCACGAGTCACTATTTTAAACCTCTGTGTCCTTCATGCAGACCTTTCTGTCTGCAAAGATTTGTCTTTTCATTTAACTTTATGTTGTTCTCCGTCTATCAGATACTGCCGTGCTAATGCATTGTTTTCAATCCATCCCAGACTATTCAGAGTTGCCCCCTCTGGCGATGTCCAATGGTCCAAGAGACCATGTAGCTGAGGACAGGGAGGAAGAGGAGGAGAACTGCTACGACTTCCCAAAACCCCGGTTGCCAATGGCCCGACGGACCCTTTCAGAACTGGGGGGGTCGTCTTCCTCCTCTTTATCTTCCTCATCAAGCTCGTCCTCCACCGCTGCTTTCGGCCGCCTTTCTCTAGATTCGGATGCTGGAGCTGCAGCACGTACGTATACTTGTCCTTGTTGAGGCCGAGTTTGTTTTTATACACGATGTAACTTTTTTTAAATACTTGCTGTCATTCATTCAACAAGCCATGTTATAAAATAAGGATGTTTTTTTTACTGTAGCATTGCCTAATTCATCCAAGGCTACAGGTGACTCACTTTATTATTATTTTAATCCCAACTTGCGCATGTGTTAGATAAAGTAGTTCTGGTACTAAAGCACACCTTTTGGCTTTCAGAAACATTTTAATAAATACCTATATGCCATTAGGGTATGTAGGAAATACGTTCTGCGATTTG
The DNA here is from genome assembly GCA_038501785.1 of Myoxocephalus aenaeus. Lineage (NCBI taxonomy): Eukaryota > Metazoa > Chordata > Actinopteri > Perciformes > Cottidae > Myoxocephalus > Myoxocephalus aenaeus. Next base: position 2,242,264 of record JBAMJR010000124.1, on the reverse strand, counting down.
GGTGAATTGACCCTTAAAAATATGAACTTTTATTAAGAGGCATGGCACTTTAAAGGTCACATTTGACATGAGTGATGGCATACAGTAACTGGTTCGCTGGAGTGGAAAATGGTGTGTCTGTATCATAAATGTATGTAATGGCAGCCTTTTTGTTCCGCGCCTTACTGGCCAAAAAGCAAAAATTGCTGATTAATCAATATCTTGAGCTAATTCAAAAGTCCTCTGACCGGGAGAGTAGTCTGAAAAGTCGACCACAGCGTTTTTCTGCTACCCGGAATGAGGCCAGACATACAGATTTTCCACAAGATCTCTGAAGTTAATGTTAAATTTTGATTGATTACAAGGAATTGATTTATTTGTTCCAGTATGTACATTCCCAGTGTGCAACGGCTAAAGACCAATCATTTCCTCAGAGAGTTGCTCAGTTACATCAGTGATCTTGAAACAACAAAAAACAGTAAGTGATGCCTCCAGGATGTTTACCAGGAATCACCGTGGGCTGTCTGTGTCTCAGTGGTAGTGCAGGGTCGTCTTCAATCAGGATCGGCGGTTCAATACCTGGCTCCCTGTCGATGTGTCCTTAAACACTTAACCCCAAAGTGATGGGCGGGTGGGGGAATGATGACGTGTAGGGTTAAAGCACTTTGAGTGGTCTGGAAGACGAGAAAGGCGCTTTACAAGTCCATTTACCGTCCGTGTCGTCAGAATCTCACTGAGATCGACCCTGACCGCAAGCGTGTGCAACTAATGCAGCATTTAGTGACTTTATAGAAGAAGGTAGAAAAGCATTTATTTCTCTCCTTGTCTCTGCAGTGAGCTGACATTCGCTACCTACACAGTATGAGTGCCGGCTGTCTGAGTGTTCCACTAAACACTTAAATCGTTATATCTGAGGACCAATTAAATGGCTCTCAAACAAGCTGACAAGCTCCCAGATCATAATTGGACTCGTTATGAGTGCTATTTTAAAGGTTGCTGCAGTGGAAAGGTCAACCAGTTCACCATATATACAGTTATTATTATTAAAAAAAACACGTAATACAGACATTGTATTACGGCACACTGATTATTTAATCAGTGTGCCGTTTGCCACAGGTGTTTTTTCTTTAAATTATCAGGATAATTTTTTTAATGAGATTATTTCCGGTAAAGTAAATCTTCATTTACATTGAACTTGAGGGTTCCAGACTTTCACCTGTCACCTTTTTTAAAGACGTATACATTCACTTTCGCCTTTTCTTCAGCCTTCTCGGAGCCGGTGGAAGCACCAGAGAGACCTCCAAAGCCGCTGCCCAGACGAATCAACTCTGAGCGTCGATCCAGCCCCGTCCCACCCGGCCCTGCTCCTCCCAGTGGTGGCGCAGCAGGAGGAGAAGCCAATTCCCAAATCAGTTGCGAAATTGAGCAGCTCATGAGTGAGGGCTACTCTTACCAGGACATCCAGAAAGCACTGTTGATTGCACAGAACAATGTTGAAATGGCTAAGAATATCCTCCGCGAGTTTGTCTCCATTCCCTCCACCGCGCATATTCCTACATAGCACCCTCCTTGTGCGTCTCTATCCTCTGCTCTCTCGCCCTAGCTTGGCCCGGCCTGGTTGGGTTTAGGTTGGCACAGCCCGGCCCAAAGCCCGTTGCCTGCAGCACTACCTCCGGTGCTGGCTGACGCCCTCCATCCCTGTGGATTTCTAACTGGCTGTTGCACCAGTGAGCTCACAGCCTCTCTGGGACTTTGCACCCTGCACTCCATGCGCTTTCAATAGTGTCTGGCCTTCTTGAAACCGCTACAGCAGGCCTCTTCGTTTTCATGGACATCTCCGCGGGAGGTACCGAGCATGTGTGGAACATTGACCGGACGCCAAGTGGCACCAGACTTTCGTAGGAATCCCGGGAAGACAGATTGTTATTTCCCTTGTTGAAGCCTCTGTCTGAAAATGTAACCAACACCTCACAAATAAAACTAAAAATGTATGTCTATATGAAAATTTAATATATGAGTAAATATATATTAAATGTGTGTAATATATACAGTACGTGCATATAGAGTGTGTAAAAATGACTTCAGCTTTGAGGGTCGCTGTTGGTACAAGCGATATCGGTAGGCGGGGACCATTTTATAGAGGGCTTTGGCTCTTTCTCGGACTGAGGGATGCGAGAGGGGAGAAATAAACGTGAGGAAGAGTCAGGACGTCTTCCTCACCGGGATGTGTCGGCATCAGTTTAGAAGATGTGCAGCAGAGCTTTTTCATTTTGAATTCAGTCTGTTATGGCCTTTGATTAACATGTTGCTTTGGTACTTTTTCTCTCTTTAAAAAAAAAAAAAATATTTTCAGAAAAACATGCTTGTTTTGTCGTGTTGTATTTTTCCAAGTAGCATGGCGATGGTTTCAGGTCTGGACTGTTGTCTGGCAGCGTGTGTTTATACGTGTGAGTTTGTGTATGTAAGCATGCATGTGTGTGCGTGTCTGCCAGACCTGCTCCTCATGACCTTCTCTTAAATGACCTCCCTGTTCCTGTACAACATGAATGTGGAACACAGACTTGAGCGCTGTACACGTACTGCTGTGGCGGCACCGCCTGGCAGTGAGATTACGAGAGGCCGCGCTGATGTAACGACCCTGCAGTACCAGTACGTGTTGTGTGATCCGTGGCGGCTGAAATGTTTTCATTGTGTCTTCGTCTCTCTTCATTGCCTGTCTGGTTGAACTTTTGACTCCAGCACAGTCCAGTGTTATGAAACAAAAAAAGATGACATTGCTTTACTTCGGTAATATTTTCTTGTAATATTATCATAAATATTGTTATTATAATTAATTCAGAAGTGCTTCACTGCTGCTACTATTGTTAGTGCTAAACAATTAAGCCTTAAATGTACATTTGTGAATATTGTGTTTACCAGTCGTCCTGTTTCTTTAAAGTGACAGTATCACCTGCGTGTCTCTGGTCCGTGATGTAGCATACAAGTACAAACGGCTTGGGAGCCTGCAGCCCTCTCAAGCTGTCGACTATTCAGTGCTCAATTTTTTTTTAATATATAAGCTCTCTGTGATTCTCTAGAGGTAGACTCTGCAATAGAGCAAATTAAATGCTTTCATGATGGAAACCAGCCCTTTTGTAATAGATTCCGGCTCATCTTTCATTAATTTCCTTTCTCTGTGGCAGTTCACCCCCCACTGCCCGGAAGTGACTGCAGAGGCTTTTGACAAAGTAGGCTCATGGGTTTGCTGGCCCGCCCCCAAGTCTCTATTAAAATCAGTATTTGGGCCAAATGTAAGCGCTAACTCAGGAATAATGTTCATCTAAACAAGTGGCGTTCACCTGAGCTGCCAAAACCCCGAGGAGACTCTCTGCAGCTCACCTGCTGTCTCTTCATCCAGTTGACATGTAGCTGAAAGTATCCGCGTAATGAAGTCACACAAGTAGCCTATTTCTTCTTTTCTGTCACATAACTTGCACATTGTTCCTTTTTTTTATTTCCAATGTTGGCAGGACTAAAACAGCAGCTTAATGTCCAGGTACTATGAATGAATAAGATAAATAAATGCAAGGAACTTTGAGGTACATTGACTTGAACCTCTCCCACCATATATGAAGAAGAATGTTTTTTTTTTTTTTGGGAGAGGGTGTAAATCAGGCCATAGCCAATCAGAACTTGCTTATTCTGGGTGACGCTGTCTCGTTGACTGGAAGCTATCTCTGCGCTGTCTGGCCAGCCTCTAGTGCTGCTTTCCCTGTTCCTAGTTGCCTTGAGAAACTTCTTGAATGATGGGTAATGGACAGGGAGGTCTCCAATCCTCTATACTGTACCAATGTGTATGGTTTGAGGACAACATTGTTGGTATTATTTACCTTTTTATTGTTTGGTTTTCTCACAGTATACCAATCTGTGCTTTGATACTGTCACTCTAAAGAAAAAGCGGATTGTGCAAAGTTAGTAATATGAAAAGAAAAAAATGGCTGTTTCATTTCATTTTGCATTCCTGTGCAAGTATTTCGTTCCAAAGTTTTTGTTTACTTATGTGAATAATTCTGTGAGCAGTGCCACATGTTTAGAGAGCCTCACCACGTGTAGAGTAAGGCCTTGCTGTTGAAGCGTTTGTTGGTATTGTTCTGTACCGGGTGAGCTCAGAAGGCTCGATTGTGCAGTATGGCTTGTGTTAATCTGTCCTCTCTGCCTTGTCAGTCGCATCAAGCGTCATCTTGGAGAACAAGTACTGATCTGGGAAAGGTCTCCTTTACTACGTGTTTCTTACCTGGAAGACTAACCAGGTCCCAGATCAGCACTCGGCCTCAGTGATGCTCGGTGTGAACCAGCCTGTTGCCCTCAGTCCCTGTGTTGGGGTGCTTCAGCTCTCTGCCACAAGAGGGAGCTGTTGGTCCATGTAGTGTCACTTCTCATCAGTACAAGTCATTCATTAACTTTTTGATGTTTTTTAAAGCTCATGTCCCTTTGGAAGTATGCACAGTGCTGTTAATAAAATGATAAGTAAAAGCTACCACATGTCTGTTCTCTCCATCCAAATTCAAATGTTTAGCTTTATAATTTATCTGTTATGGCATACTACAGGGGTCACCAACCTTTTTGAAGCCGAGAGCTACTTCAAGGGTACAAAATAATACGAAGGGCTACTTGTTTGATACAAACTTCCTGAACAACAAAGTTGCACAGATCACTATCTATTTAACCCCTATCTAACTATCTAACTCTATCTAACCCCCTTCAGAAATGGTCGGAGTTAGGGCTGGGCGGTATGGCCAAAAATTA